>CM076584.1:1268198354-1268785128 GCA_034641835.2 Pinus albicaulis
TCCCCTAAAAATTTCACTAATCTCCCCTAAGTATGAAGGTATTTGAAAATTAGAGGGGCTCAAGGCATTTCCTTGACTTTTGGAGGGACCGGACCCTTGGCCCAATAATTGGAAAAACCTAAGTACTTAAAATCATTCATCATGACATTCATTCACCTCTAAGAAATCTTTTCCTAAGTAAAATCCCATTTTACTTAGGAAAATTATGCAATATTTCACAAAAACCCTATTCATGTAAGCATAAGTTAAAAAAAGTAACCTAATGTTTACACTTAGCGCTTCACTCGTTTCCATATTAATTGCTAATTTTATTTTTTAAATCCCCATATAAATAAACCCTTTCCCGTATTATTCTAATTAAAATTCCAAATTAATTTAATATCCCGCTCCGTTGGTTGAAAAATAACCATATAACTTTAATTAATTGTGTGATTTTCCAATTAATAAATTGAATTAACACTCCACCGTTTAAAAGGGTTAATTAATCCTCATGATTAATTAATAACCTGTCCCACCAATAGAATCGCCCCCGATATGATTAATTATATTAAATTTCATTGGGCCTGCCTTGTTATCTCCCCATTATCTTCCTTTCTCGAGGACCGTCCAATCGACTCATCTCAGATCTACGGTTATTATCAATATTGCTGTGCATCCGCGTCCGAACGATAACGCGCGATGGCCAAGCGGTTTTTTGAACAGTGTCGCACCACGCGTCGTTCATCGTATGGAATCGCTCGCCCTCCGCTGAAAACCACTTTTCCCCAAAAGCGGTGCGATGGAAACCACTTACCGCCTACCTCCCGTGACGAAACCACCGTACTTGCTGACATCATCCATTAAAATAGTAAAAAACCCACCAACCTTTGAATTTGTGAACGAAACAAACATACCCGCATCATTTTCACTGTCTCATGCAACGAATTTCGAAATCAACTGTCAAGGTTTTCCAACCGTTACCTTGCTGAAGAAAATTATAGTCGAGTAATCCAGAGTTCATCCGCCATTACCAGCGCCTGTTTTCATCACCGTTTTTTTCCTGAAAAACAGGTATTTACCTAAATTCCCATTAAAATCTGTAAAAAACCTGGTTTTGGTTTAAATTCTACACGAGAAAACTGAAACAGAGTTCAGAATAGTTCCCAAAACTACATTTGCATTCCCGAACCTGTGATTGTGCTCGTTTTTCATAAAAAACCCCGAATTCATTTCTGAATCCACAAGAACCAGAAATGGAAATTCCCGTGGCTTTGAATGTCGCACCCATGAATTCTCCGCATAGAGATTTATACTATCTGCCTCTAGTAGATAGGGATTTCCAAATTAAAAACATTGTTCTCAGTGAAAATCCTCTTCGAACTTTTTGCCGTTGCAAAGAACCAGAATACCGGAAGCTTAATGGTGGAAAGAAATGTTTGAAATTTTGTAAAATTATCCTTACATGTATTTTTTATTATGTACTATAGTAAGTCATGATAAAGGAGGATAAAAGGATAAACAGAGGTTAGAGAGCATAACAGTTAAAGAGTATCAGTGGTTAAAGTGTATCAGGTAAAAGTCAGAGTGAAAGTTAAAATGAAGTTACAAAGCAGTCAAAGGTAAACAGTAAAAGTAATTACAAAGGCAATAAAATGGTAAAAAGAGATGAAAATACTTTCACCAACATTTAATTTTATCTAAAGTGAAAGTAAAACAGTTAAAAGAACAAAAAGGTGAAAAGATGAAAAACACAACAAGAAGGAACATTTTTGCAGAAATTTCATGCTTTAGTCATTGTTTTGCAGAAACTATTGTGATCAATCCAAGATGAAATATTAAACAATGTTGGAAATCACTCTTTGCAGAAAATTCCAGTTAAGTCATCATTTTGCAGAGAATATTGTGGCCAATCCGAAATACCTCATACAAAACTGAAGAAGGTTTTTGTTCTTAAGAGACCCATCTACAAAAACGCATCTCACTTTTTTCACAGTGATTTCAGAATCAGAGATACATGCACATCTTTACAGGCTATTTTTCAGATTCTGTAAAACTCTGTTTTACACATCTTTTTGCAGAGCCTATTGTGCACAGTTGGAGAGGAATTTTAGGAAAATGAAAGAGGTTTATCTCACCAACATATTTATCTACAATAAAATCTTTCACTTTTTACATATCTATTACGGATTGAGAAATAAAAAGAAATCATTGGACCCCAAGTTTGCAGAATTGTTGGAGCAGAATGCACAAAGAAAGGAAGCAGTTAGTGACTTGGATGCCTCATCATCAACTAAGAGTTGGATCAAATTCAAATTATACTCTTTGTCATCACCTATCCATAAAAAATAGTGCCAAATAGATGCATTAGTTTGAGTGTCCTTTACTTAAGTTATATTTCTGTAAAATAGTTGGAGAGATTTGTGAACTAATCCTGATATTTTTTTCAAGATATTTTAGTTTAGAATTTGTATAAATACTTCACTCTTGGAAGTATTTTGGTGTGGATTTTTTAGACTTTGCTGTAACATTGACTATTTGGAATAAAGTGTTGTTGGAGAAATTTTGTGAAGCTAGCTGGATGTGGAATTGGTGTGAAATACTTTTTACAGGATTCATGTGTCAGACTACGGATCAATAAGTCATCTATCTCTTATGTGTTGAAGTATTTATAGTTGTTTACTATATCATCCGTGTTTCATTTCTGAATGATTAATGAAAAGGAATAAATCAGAAAGTGCTCAAGTGTAATCTGATTTTAATCATTATTGTTCTAAATTGGTTTAAACAGTGAATTCTTAATTGCTCCTGTTTTTCTGGTTTAAGCATTTTGATTATTTAATAAAGAATACTTAATTACTCTTTGTTAATAATCACTCAATTTTCCCTCTTATAAATGTGTTGAAAGATTCTTAATTGCCTTTCCTCCATTTATATTCTGTTCCATTCACTTTAAGATTTATAATTGTTCTCTGTTTGATTATCTTGCCCTGTGAAACCATCTTTTTGCTAAGAGACTTAATCCAGTTAAGTTATCCTTTTTGACTCCATTAGCCCAATGGACTAAAATACTCAATCTTGCCCTCAGCTATTGAATTCCACCACCCAAACTCAAACAAAACCCTTGGACTTTATAACTAGCCTAATATTTTCTAAAACAAAGCTAAATTCTACAGAGAGAGCCCTCTCTGGGTACATATTGGCTAGATTCCGTACCTAAAATATTGGTTTGTGGTTACCTCACACCCCTTTCCTCTTCCCAACAACTTCAAGGAAAATCTGAGTGATAACATAGTGGCGACTCCACTGGGGACCAGAATAATTTTATTGTTACTATTGTTTACTTTATAAACTACAGACGGAGCCTGAAGTTAGCGAGGTAGCTTTTGAACTGCTTTTGCTCTGCAATTGCATAGTAAATAAATGCTACTTCAGTCTATCTCCGGTCTATTTTATGAACTGAAATTTGGTTTCAGACATTGATCAGTTCCTCTAGTTAAATAAATCTTTAAGAAAATTTAAATCCAATATCAGAAACTTCTTAAAGAGGTTATTGAAGTTGTATTATTCATTCCATTAAAACCAAAAAACCAAAAATATCACCTAGAAAACTGGCTTCAGAAAGGACTCGTTACACCAGGGCCAATCCTGACCCAAATCCTTCGCCTGTGTTTGAAAATTCGAATCTGATCTCTAGAATTCTTAGGAGACAAGAGGTCAAGAACTACATAGTGGCGACCATACTGGGGAAGACTAAAATTTTTCTTCAGAAATATTTTACAGGTTCAGATCTGATCTATGATGGTGGACAATGATCAAACACACAAAGGTTAAAATCATCCACCTGGCGACTCCAAATCCATTTCACAATCAAGACTCCACTGGAGGAATGAACCTGGAAGAACAGTATGGAAAGATCAGGCTTTTAACTTGGATCTTAATCCAAGACATTATGTTCTTTCTCGTTAAGAAAGTTTTTCAATATGTATTATATTTTATATAAGGATATAACTTGGTTTTACAGATACCGTGGCCTTTCGTTATGGCTAATTTTCAAAATGATCCAAGAATAAAACGTAGATATGCTCCCATGAGCAGAGATCACATACCAGGATTTCCACACAAGTTACCAAAGGTAAATTGGAGTACAAATCTGCCCAAGTTTCAAGATGAGAATATTGATGATCCTTTAGTACATCTCATTAAATTTCATATACACTCATCAAGATTGAAGGGTGATTGGCATGAGGGTTGCCTTATGAAAATATTCATGGTAACCTTAGAAGGAAAAGCAAGGGAATGGTATGAAGCTCTCAAACCTGCTAGTTTATTTTCTTTACAAGATTTCCATAAGGTATTTTATGAGCATTACAAGGAAGATTTTCCATCTTTATCATTGGCTGAAAATTGTTGTGATGAAACTGAAGATCTTATACATTACCTTAAAAATATTGATGAAGATTTTGGAAATTGGTTTCCTGAAGATTTATTAGAAGAAATCCAGAACTTTCATTCTCAAGTTAAATTGCATAATAATCAAGAGGAGTTAAACAAATATGAAATAGATCAGGAGATTAATCAAGATCCACAAAGCTAAATCATAATAATCAAGAGGAGTTAAACAAAGATGAAATAGATCAAAGATAAATCAAAGAGATAAATCATTTACGAGCTATATTTATGAGATGTAGGCATTATCGAATTATACTCAATCCACACAAATGTGTTTTCTGTGTAGAATCGGGTCGCTTACTGAGATTTGTTGTTTCGAAAGAAGGCATTCGTGTTGATCCATCGAAGGTCGAAGCTATTGTCAATCTACCTCCTCCTTCGACTTTGCGCCAACTCCAAAGTTTGCAGGGGAAAGAAAACTTTTTACGTCGTTTCATTCCTAACTACGCCGAGTTAACAAAGGGTTTTACCAGGTTGTTAAAACATAATGTTCCATTCTTTTGGGATGAGATCACTGATCAATCTTTTGATGCACTTAAACACGCGTTGACCCATGCACCGTTATTGAATCCTCCCAATTACAACCGGGATTATTTTTTGTACCTTGTCGCTTCTCATTCCACCATTGGGATGGTTTTAGTTCAGGAAGATGAATTCAACAATGAACATGTGATTTACTATCTTAGTCGAAATCTGCATCCGACTGAGACTAAATACACGCATGTGAAGAAATTGGCATGGCAGCTGTTCAAGATGTCCAAATATTTCGTCACTACATCTTATTACGCAAAACCACAGTAATTTATGACTGTAACCCTATGATGTACATCTTGAACAAACAATTTCTAGGGGGCAAGTATTCCAAATGGATAGTTATCCTGTAGGAATTTGACTTGGAATTTGAAAAATCCAAGGCAAAAAAATCTTTGGTTTTTGCCGAACTGATGTGTGATTTCCTGTCTACTGATACTGAAACTGTGGCCAAACAACCCATTGCTGACGAATCCTTGCTTCTTATCAGTACCTTTGATCCTTGGTATGGGGATATTATCATTTATCTCCAAACCCAATCTTTTCGACCTGAAATCTCACGATCTCAGTGACGGAAAATACGTTTCCAATCCCAACAATACAATATTATTGGTGATACACTCTATCGTCGTGGAGCGGATTCTGTTTTCTGACGTTGTCTTACTCATGAATAAGCTGAGAAGGTTCTAAATGACTACCATTCTGGAGCATGTGGTGGTCATATGTTTGGGCATGCCATAGCCCAAAAGATATTGCGCGCTGGTTATTTCTAGCCATCCTTATTCAAAGATTGTATCTATGTAGTCCAGAAATGCCACAATTGTCAGGTCTTTGATCGTAAAATGCGTGCACCACCCACTCCTCTTCACCCTATAATTGTTGTCGGTCCTTTCGCAAAGTGGGGTATTGACTTTAGTACATGTAACCCTCAGTCGACCGGGGGGCATGCGTATATTATCTTAGCGGTAGATTATTTTACTAAGTGGGCTGAGGCGATGCCTACATTTTCGGCAGATGGCAAGACTACTGCAACTTTCATGTTCAATCATATAATTGCTAGATTCGGTGTTCCTCAAGCTATAATTACGGATCATGGAAGTCATTTTTGAAATATCATGATGACTGAACTGACAGATCAACTTGGCTTGCACCACGATAGTTCTACTCCATATTACCCGCAGGTTAATGGTCTGGTTGAAGCTATCAATAAATTTTTAGTCACTATGATCAAACGAATCATTGGTATTCATAAGTCGAATTGGCATTCCATGTTATTTTTAGCACTTTGGGCATATCAGACCTCAGTAAAAACATCAACTGGTTTCACTCCTTTTCAACTGGTTTACGGTTTGGAAGCTGTGTTACCTATTGAATGCGAAATTCCATCATTAAAATTACCCATAGAATTACTCCCAGCTACTTCTGAAGAGGAGAAACGTTTTTTTTACTTAGCTCAGCTAGATGAGAATCGATGAAATGCTGCATTAGTAAACGAAGCTCATGTCAAACGAATAAAAGCTTAGTACGACAAAAATGTTACACCTCGCAACTTTTCAGAAGGAGACCTAGTTTTAGTATACGATCAAGCAAAAAATAAATTAGGGGCTAGAAAATTTGTACCTATGTAGCATGTTCCTTACATTGTTAAGCGAAAGCTGGCAAAAGGGGCCTATGCACTGATAGATTTTGACGGGGTCTCCTTAGATAAACCTAGAAATGGGATTTATCTGAAGAGATATTATGCTTAAAATTCTAAGTGGAGATTTTTGTTAGATTAATTTATTTACTGTTGGTGTGTCTTAGATTAGAAAAGCGTGCCTAGTTTAGAGTGTGTTCTTATCATTATTCTTGCTTATCTGGGTGTTACTCTTGATATTGCAGATGATGACGTTTCTTCAAACCTACATTGGTTTTGCTGATGGTGCTTGTCATAGTACACAGAATATTTCTTTCGCAGCTTGGGTTATCTATTCACCCTCTGATGAGTTAGTGTCCATGCATGGGGTAAGCCTTGGTCAAACAACGAATAACATTGTAGAGTATAGTGCAGTGATTGAGTTATTATCTGAATCCATATCGTTTGGAATTCGGAGTTTGATTGTTAGGTTGGATTCTGAACTCGTTGTATTATAGCTTAACAGGGTTTATGCCATTAGAAATCCAGTGTTATTATGATTATTTTTGAGAGTTCGTCTCTTGGAACGTGAATTTGATTACATTGAATATCATCATATTCCAAGACATTAAATACTTTAGCAGATGCAGTTGCTTCTAGTATGATAAATAGACATTTGCAATAATCAAAACAATAAATTACACAATATTCAATAACATGTTACACAGATAGCCAGTAATAATGATATATCATAGCATAGAAGTGTGTTTTAAATATACATAGTCTTCGATCATAGGTTGAAAAACACCTTATGATCGGAAAAATAATAATACAAAAGGTAAAAAATTTTATGAGTATACAAATCGATCATCCTATCCCTGGTGATGATCACAATAAGAAACCATTTCTCGGGCTACCCTACACAGGAACCTTCTAAAAGGTCCTGGGACACCAATCACATATCTCTGTAACCTAAGTGGGATATCATCTATATCGGTCTATGGAATGTCTAGTGTCAAGTGCTCTAGATGATGCTCCAAATCGGTCAGGATCTCTACTGATTGGCCCTGTGGGGCTGGTGGTGCTGCAGCTGGATGTCTCCTCTCATAAGGCTAGAGAGTGGCTGGTCGTCATGGGCCCACATCTGCATTTAAACTTTTTATTATTAGTTTTGGGACGATTAAAATATAAAAAAAAAAATTAGAACTTAGAAATTGTTGAAAATGATTTTTACTTGAATCATCCCACTGTTCTCCTGTTGGGAGAGCCATGTCTCGGTCGTTGCAGAAGTCCATCCCGGCGTATGGAAAGTCCTATATAACAAAAAGTTGGCATTCCAGCCAACGAAAATATGTAGAAGGAAATCAAACAACCTCAATGACCTCAACGCGACGGGCCATCAAAGCAACCCAACGAACCATCCTAGGTTTTCGAGGTCGACCAACATTGACAGGAATGTGCTGCGGTGCTAACATGGGGATCCTCTCCAGAGCAAAGGTGACTACAATGGATCCATATCCAAAGTTGTTTAGCTTTCCATTCTTTTCTTTGGTTAGTTGGCCTTTCACATTGGCCAACACAGCTTCGCACCAGTTGAAAATGGTGCCTCGAAAAAAGTCTATTGCAATGCACATCTGGGAACCGGTAGCCACATGCAATGCTGAAATCCCGCACAGTCTGGTAACCGTAAATGAAATGAATTTAAGCTTAGGACGGATGATAGTTTTTATATCAATCCATTTGTCCTTGGGGTCTGCCCGATCATCACAAAACTCTAGTTGAAGACTAGCGACAGACTGGCCACCTGGCCTAGTCCCAAACAGAGAAATTTTTTCACCCCTCTTGGAAAAACCAGTTAAAAAATATATATCCTCCAGCTCAATTTTGAGCCGGTGGCTGCCAATAACAAAGCACTGGTCCTGTACGTTCCATCTGTTCACTAGCCACGTCAGGAGGTCTACCTGTGCCCTCATGCCCTAAATGGCCCAGAATTTTTATAAACTGAATGCCCTCAATGCCTGAATTGTAGGCAAGTGATTCATTGCGGTGTCATCTACGTCCTCATGCTCACGTTCTCTCCAAATAAGCATTTTGAATGTCCTACAATGCATAAAAAGACATATTAGAACAATCTTGTTTGAAAAATTTTGGGCGAAATTTGAGAAATTTAAGTTTGAAATTTCATTACGCAGGGTTCGCACCCTATTTTCATACACAGTGCATAGGTACGCATGGGAGCTATGAAACAAGTGCGAACCTAGGACTTTTTTCTACGTAGAAAAAAGTCGGGGTCCGCAGGGCCCACGTGTTGCACCTGCGAACCCCCGCAAGCGATTTTTTCAACCTATTTTTCCTTAAAAAAATGAAATTTAAAGCCTAAAAATGAAATGTAAATGGATGAAATGCAAGATAAGGAGGACGTGGATGACCTGGAGCTGACGGTTCTCGATTTCGCCGGACGGATTTTCCAGAATCTTCACAGGAACTTTTTTACCCAAATGCTCTCACTTTTCACCCTGAACTCAAATGGTAAAAATGAAGTTAGAAAAACCATTTTTATAAGTTTTTTCGAATAAATGAATTTTTAATTTGTTTATTTTTCACTTTAAAAAGGTAATTTTTGAAAACATTTTTATTTATCTTAAATAGGTATGTGTAATGTTTCGAGTTTTTGTGCAGAAAATTAGATTTTTCGGGAAAATTGATCGTTTTTCAACAAAGAGCATACTTTTATCACTTGTTAGAACTCTTTCAAAAATTTACGAAAAAGCGAAATCCTGGAGTCCTCTTTTAAGCTCTTTTCAGACTCCTAAAAATTAAAAATATTTCCGAGCACTTGATTATTCGAACTCGTTAAAATAAATGAATGATCGTCCTTTCAGTATAAGTTTACCCCTTTTACGGACTGAAATGGACTAGTTACGAAAAAGGTATACGTTGACTAATTATGGTCAACAGAGTTCTCTCTTGCATTATTTTATCCTTTTTTGGGCTCGAGAGACTTAATTTATGAAAAAGTACACCCATGGAGTTTTCTTAAGTTTTTCTTCTGACTCCCTAAAATTAAAAAAAATCGAGTTTCTCCTATATTGGACTCGTTAAAATTAACAGTAAAGGACCTGTTCAATTTTAAACAGGAACGAACCACTCCTTCTTATGGTTCGAATCTTAAACTAAGTTGGACTCATCCAAAGGATGAGCTTATAAACAAGCAAATGTTATCCTCCTCAAGCTTGTCAAAAATAAAGAGGTACTTGCTAGAAATGGTGGGGGAAAAGAGAGAAAAACGAACTTGTTTGTTACATTTTGATTATTCGGAAAACCGTTAACCACTCTTGAACACGACACTTTTTGTCCACCTGGGTTGGGAAATCCTTTGCCTAACAGTTAATCAAACCATATTGAAAGTCTTCAGCCGGTTTCTGGGTATTATCTTTGGGTCAATTGTCACAAGCCATCTGCAGTGTCATTATGTGTTCAAGAGGACAGTTCAAACAAACCATTCATCTGCAAAATATTTGTCTTCCATTTTGACCATCCCTGAGTCAGTCCTTGCCAATATATTTCTTCAAAACTTGATCTATGATTTCGTGTTGTGGGCTTGCCTACGACGGATCACTTTCTATCGACGACAGCTCATTATCTAGGAAGTTGATCTAGAAATTGTCAGTACCTTGAAATCTGCATGCCTTAATGGCAGGTTTCTCGCCTTCGACGACAGGTTGCATCATTGACCTTCGATCGAATGATTCCGTGACATGTTCGACTTCAGCTCATTCATTCACATTTCATGGATTGTACTGGGTACTTTGAGAACCATTGACATTACTGGTGGTTACTCTCACACTTGTTAACAATTTACATCATTGACTGGTAATCAAGTGGTTTCTACCATGTTCGACTTCAACACATTTAATCGCATGGATAGAATCGTACTAGTTCGAGATGCGGAAATCAAGACCCTGGATCTAGTTTCTACCATCCAGGCTGCGAGGAATTTTGTTATTCATTTATACAGTGGACTATTCATAAACAGATGGCTGCGTCCATATTGTGTCTACATATGTCTATACTGTTGATGTATTGAAAATCATTCCTGTATCAGAACAATTTAAATCAGTTTTCTAGTTAGTTTTGATCTGAGTATGGGAATGCCTACCTCAGCGATGATATGTCTACATATATATTTTTTACATTGAATTTTTTTACAAGTTCCGACTAGGGTGTCCACAAGATGATCCTTGAAATGATAAAGTACTTCACTCTTCATACATGACAGACTCTATCTTCATCTATTATAGACTTCGCACTTTATGGGGCAATCTGTTGCACTGAAAATTGTCATCTTGACATTCTGCTATCTGTATGAGCTCATTATCACTCATACTTCCTCCTTTGCAAGTCTAACACATCAGTTCTTCATGTCAAGCCTTAAAAATAAGAGAAAAGCTCTCAAAAGTCTCTAAAACTCTAGTATTGCACTTTCTCTTTGTCTTACTTGCGGTCCCGCACCTAATGTTCATGACTCCTACGTACTTGAATGCACTTTCTCTGTGTTAAGGGTGCGGACCCCTATAAAATATTAAAAAGGTGCAAGTAAACTCAAAAAGCTCACTTTCAGTAATTTCTAGAAGCCTCTGGAAGGAATCTTGCGGTGGTAGAACCGCTCTTTTGAGGTTCATGTATCCCTTGCCTTAAGGAGCTAACCCCTTGATGTGAGGAGCTTATCCCTTTGAAGGAGGATTCTATCCCTTCATAGTTGGAACTGAAACCTCCTCTTTTGCACTATAAAAAGAGGCATTGGGTAGCCTCAAGGGGAGTTCAAGCTTTAGAATTATTTGAGGTAAAGTGTTGTTGGGATTCAGACTCATTTAACTGAGATTTTGTGAGGAAAGATCACATACCTCTATCTGTCTCGGTTGGAAGAGTGCAAGGCTTGTCAGAGTAGAGGAGATTCCTGCTTCAGACCCTAGGAAGGCCTGTTCAACATCAAGGCCAAGGTTGTAAGGTTTTATTTATTCAAAGTTAATACAAATGAATTCATTTTTCTCAATAAGCTGCTAATTAACTGTTTATTTCACGGATTCCTTGATCACCATGATAGGCATGATTTATAATATTTACTATACACGTTTTATTTAATGTTTTCTTGTTTGTGACTGCAGGTCTTTAAAGATAACTCCTTCTAGTGACCGAAGGACAACTACTTCGAACAAGCATTGGATCTACGGTAAGACCTTAACACCTTTATAGTATTCTTTTGTAAATCGCATATGTCTAGAGAAAGATAGATTTATTTGGCTGTTTGTTGCTAGATTACCTTTTGGTACTAGGGATATCGATCTTGTCAGCAAGATTGATTTATTCGGTCAACGAGTAAGTATTCTTATCGAGCGGAGTGAAGGGCAATAAGTCTCCAGGATAAATGCCTTGGTGGTGCGATGATGACGACACAAACACGGCACAAAGGAAAAAGAGACTGAAAAGGGTAGGGAGGTGTAGGATCAACTGATTACAATTTTGAAACAAGGGCAGAGAGGTGCAAGATCAATTGATTTCAATGTTTTAGAGTCTTTGCTTGGCGGTGTTAACTAAGCCCTTTTTCACTTAGGGTGTGTGTGTGAAGTGTGTAAATTTTCATTTTTAAACCCAGACGTTTGCAGAGAAAAATAAAAAGTGTGTTGTATAGCTACAAATAAACCTGCAAATGACAGTATATAAGCCTGCAAAAACAGAAAATAAACAGCTAATAATGCAATAATCTAAACGCAAGGACGCGGGCCTCTCAACAAATAGTCTATAGGTGAGTAAAAAAAAATTAATCAAAACACATTAAAAAAACCAATAGATCTAAGGTCAAGAGGGACAGGGATCTAAAGGAAAAAATCTGCTGGAAAGTGGTGCAGAAAACAACAACCAATCAGAGGAAAAATTGCTGTAAAAATAGGTGGCGAAAGGCTATCTCTAGGAGGGAAACAGAGTGAACCATAGAGAAAAACCCAAACAAAGCTAAATGAGGTGATTTGGATGGATAACAAGCCGATCTAAAGTGGATCTAAAGGTGAGGTATTAAATCTGAAAAATGGCTAAAGACTCTGAAATTTCAGACAACCTGCAACAGCAAAAGCTCTTCCACCAAAAGTGGAGGGCATTGAAGCCCTAGGGGGCTAGGTTCCCACTTAGTTGAGAAAAAAGGAACAATTATAGGTCCAAAATGGGTGGAGACGGAGGTCAAGCAACCCTGAACAGAGGCTCAAGCAAACCCAAAAAACTTTTAGAAAAATCCACAGAAAAGTCCGAATCGCATTTTTACGACTTTGTTTTCAGCAGAGGTCGCACTTTTTAGGCTGTAAAGTGCGCCATGGAGGTCCAGGTCATAGGTTTTGGGCTGAAAAATGTGACCTGCACTTCCAGCACTCTCGGCAGCATATTTCAGAAAAAGTTGTCGTCTCAGGTGCGGCTGATGTCTGTCACCTGTGTAATAGGTACGAAAACACACGGAAGTAAGAGTTTTCATCGTTTTAGGGTTTTATAAGTTAAAAAAAACATCAAGAAAAGAAAAAAAAGGGGCTGAAGAGAAATCCTAGGGTTTGAAGAAGCTAGATATGCAAGGATCAGAAAAATGACATCGATCATAATCGTAAACCTGTGTAGAGTCACCAGTTGTTAGTATGAATCTTAATTCCAAGCATACGAAAAAAGACCACTTTAGATGTGCATAGCAAACAACCCTAATAGCAGAAATGATTGCTAATATCTTTAGATATGCAGTTAGGTGATTAAGATAAATGCTGAAAAAATCTATATCTATGCATTAGAAGACATTAAACAGTAGAAAAAACAAGATTTACTCCAAGCATCCAATAGACAAGACAAGAATATATCAAATGAATTTTGTATTAATGGCACCTGGGAGGAAAACACAAGAGGGTGTTCCCGGTTCTCCTCAATGGGATGTGTTCTTGAACTCGGCCTTCATATGAAATTTCTCTCTCTTGATGGTGTAGAAAACCTAGACAAAAATGGTAGCAAAATATGACAATGATGGAGGATCAAAGTCGGACCAAAAGTATAGATCCAGAGTGATCTTTAGGCAACAAAAGGTAGTGAGTGAATGGAAAAACCCTTCTATTTATAACAAAATATTGAGTTAGTCTAGATATTGGTGCATAATTAAAATATTATTAACCAAATCAAGATCCAAATTTTATGGAATATTTTATTGTATTTGTTGGAGGGAAAAGGAATTTGACTTGGGTCAAATCCCTTTATTTGTAAATAATAAATAAATAAATGATTTATTTATCATTTTAAGGATGTGGTTGAATAATAATCAAATAAATAATGATTTATTTAATTATTTAAGGGTGATTTAGTCATATTCAACAAATAATATTATTTAAATAAGGTTTAAATAATTATTCTTAGGAAATAATAAGATAAATAATGATTTATCTAATTAATTTCCCTGTTTTGGGTTAAATATAACCAGGAATATTAATTAAATTTCTATTTAACTAATTATTCCTTGAGGAGAATCAAACAAATGTAGATTTATTTAATATTTCCTCATGGGGTTTCCTGTTTAGACCATAAACAACTTAATAAAGGTGGTTTACTAAGTTATTTTTCATAGTGAATGCAATTTTACTTAGGGTAAAATTGGTCTTACATGGTGTACTTGGTTCCATCTAATAACAATGGGTTAGATGACCAAAAAAATGGTGTAACAAAAGGCTCTACTATGACTCATGAAGATGAAGAATGGCAACATGACATATCAAAATTACAAGAGCAAGTGCAACAAATTTCTCTCTCGCAAAGAGCAACAAAAAATGACATGGAAGTTTTGAAGAAAAGAGTGGAAACTAAGATGGATGGTTTGAAGAAAGACGTGGAATCTAAGATGGATGGTTTGAAGAATGAAATGGAAGCTAAGATGGATGGCATGGAAGCTGGCATGGAATCTAAGATGGGAAACATGAAGAATGATCTAAAAGCAGACATGGAAGGTTTGACAAAGTTGATACAAGAAATGTTTCCTAATGGTGAAAAGATAGTAGAGGAAACTCATGATGAGAACAAAATAAATGTTAATCATGATTTCATAAGCTCTAATGTTGGAGGAAAGAACCACCATATTCCAAAAATGGATATGAGGAAGTTTGATGGAAAGGATCCTGTAACATGGATACTACAGATGGAGCAATATTTTGATCTCAATAATGTGCAAAACACACAAAAGGTACGCATTGCAACTTTACATTTAGAATAAAATACATTTGTATGGTATCGATGGCTTTTCTCCCGTAAAAAAATTGTCACTTGGTCAATTTTTACAAAGGAAATGATATCACATTATGAGGATACAAAGATCAACACCTTCTTTAGCCAATTGATAAATCTCAAACAAAAGGGTTTAATGGGGGAGCACATTGAGGACTTCCAAAAATTGAATATAAGGGTAACTGATATTCCAGAGGAACACAGGATTGATCTTTTCATAGGTACTTTAAAGGATAACATCCAACATGAAGTTCGTGTTTTGGAACCTGATTCATTGGAGAAGGCATTCAGGTTGGCAAGAAAAATTGAATGTAAAATTATGGCGACAAGGAAGCCTACCACTCACTTATATAAAGATGGAAGTGTTGCTACTCCTAGATTTCCACAACCTACAAGGTTGACACCACAACAATTGGAAGAAAAAAGAGCAAAAGGGATTTGCTATAGTTGTGATAGAAAATACACTAAAGGTCATAAGTGTGCTGAGAAGAAATTATTTTACATAGATTGTGAAGAGGAAGAAGAAAATGAACAAGAATATTCAAAAGAAGAGGATATACACCAGGAACCAACCCTAGAAGAGGAAGAAATGAGTCTGACCATATCGTGTAATGCATTGGTAGGAATTACCACTCCTCAAACTCTCAAGATAGAAGGACATATCAAGAAGAAAAAGGTAATAGTGTTGATTGATTCGGGTAGCACCCATAATTTTATTCATTGTAAGGTAGCCAAGGAATTAAATTGTTTCCTATACCCAGCACCAGAATGTCAAGTGATGGTTGCAAATGGAGGAACTATAAATTGCTCTGGAAAATGCCATAATATCAAGCAAACCATGGGGGAATATGTATTGACTAGTCCAATGCTTGCCATTCCTATGGGAGGTGCTGATGTTGTACTAGGAGTACAATGGTTACAATCTTTGGGGACGGTAACTTTTAATTTTCAAGAACTTTTCTTGAATTTTTTTTCAGAAGGAAAGGAAGTCGAATTACGGGGTATTGCGGGGAAGCCAGGAAGGATAATAAGCTCTAATGTCATGACAAAGCTTCTAAAGAAAGAACAACGAGGCGTAATTGCACAATTATGCTCACTAGAAGTTCCACATCAAAATCATCTATTTCTGCAGATCTCCAACAAGTCTTGGACAATCATTCCAAGGTGTTTGAAACTCCCAAAGGACTCCCACCTATTCGTGATCATGATCATGCTATTCATTTGATTCCAGGAAGTGTTCCTCCAAACATCGGGCCTTATAGATATCCTTACTTCCAAAAGAGCGAAATTGAACGTATGATTGCAGAAATGTTAGAGGCGGGTATAATTCAACCCAGTCAAAGTTATTTCTACTATCTTTATGGTATTATTTTGAAGATGAATGCTTGTTGCGTGCTGTCTCCCAGATTATCAGGAGACTAGTAAAAGCTCATTTAAGGTTCAATTTTTCAGTTATGTGATTGATGAATTATTGGATGAATTACATGGAGCAATTTATTTTACCAAGTTGAATGTTAGTTAAGGATATCATGGTCAGACAGGCAGGAAATATATTAAGGTAAAGTTTTGAGCTCATGGGGATCCTTAACTTAATTTTGAAATTATTTGTACTTTTGTATAATGCTTCTAAATTTCAGGTTGATGCAATTCTTATTAAATTACTACAAAATTTTTATGCTTTTGGTGACTGTAATCCATGGGATGAAGGATGTATTAACATGTTGAGGTGCTCTAAATCTGTAAGTGTGCTCCTTTTTTTAAAGCCATCCAAATGTTTTTCTTTGGGTGCAGAGGTGAATCAGCCATGTATAGGGTGTTAAGGTAGACCTAACAAAATTAAAGCCATTAAGGAATGGAAAGTCCCCACAACCATAAAGAAGTTGCGAGGATTTCTCGGGTTAACAGGGTATTATCGCAAGTTTGTTAAGAATTGTGGGAGAATAGCAGCACCTCTAACAACATTATTGAAGAAAGATGCATTTTCATGGACTCCTGAAGCAACTAAGGCCTTTGAACATCTTAAAGAGGCAATGTGCCTAGCACCAGTCTTAGCTGCGCCAGACTTCACAAAAACCTTTATTGTGGAATGTGATGCCTCAGGAAATGGAATTGGTGCAGTTTTAATGCAGGAAGGAAGACCCATTTCTTTTGAAAGTCTTCCAATCAAAGGAAAGTATTTACAGAAACCTATTTATGAGAAGGAAATGTTAGCAATACTGCATGCACTAAAGAAATGGTGAACTTACTTAATGGGAAGACACTTCAAGGTAAAAACTGATCATGATAGTCTTAAACACTTTTTGGAACAAAGACTATCTTCAGAAGAGCAGCAAAAATGGGTCACAAAGATGTTGGGTTATGACTTTGAAATAATCTACAAAAAAGGAAAGCTTAATGTTGTTGCAGATGCACTCTCAAGAAAGAATGAAGAGATGGAAGCATTGCTTTGTGCCATTTCTATTATCCAACCAGATTGGATAACCGAAGCAAGAGATGAATGGAAGAAGGACAAGATGTATGGACACTCATTCAAAATTTGCAGCAAGATCCTAGTACATCTGATACATTTAGTTGGAAAATGATTCCTTATGGTACAAAGATCGCTTATATCTTTGTAAGAATTCCCAACTAAAACAAAAGATTCTTCTGGAATTGCACACTTCTCCTTTAGGAGGACACTCAGGATTTTTAAAAACTTACCACAGGGTGAAGAAAGAATTTTTTTGGGATGGCCTTAAATCTGATATTCAAAATTTTATGGCAGAATGTTTGGTTTGCCAGCAAAATAAAAGTGAGACAATTAAGACCCCGGGACTTCTACAACCTTTATCCATTCCAAGTCAACGTTGGGAGGAGATTTCAATGGATTTTATCACAGGTTTACCTAAGTCCGAAGGAAAGAGTGTCATCATGGTGGTAGTTGATAGAATTATCAAGTATGCACACTTTTGTGCATTATCTCATCCATTTAAAGCAAGTACAGTTGCTACTACATTTATGGACAAAATTCAAAAGCTACATGGAAGCCCAAGGTTTATTGTGAGCGACAGAGATCCCATTTTTACTGGAAATTTTTGGACGGAGTTATTTTCTTGTTTGGGTACTCAATTAGCTCATAGGTCATCTTATCATCCTCAATCTGATGGTCAAACTGAGATAGTAAATAAATGTTTGGAAGGATATCTTCGTTGTTTTGTATCTGATAAACAAACACAATGGGTCAAGTAGTTACCTCTTGCTGAATGGTGGTATAACACTTCCTTCCATACTGCAGCAAAAATGGCCCCATTTATGGCACTTTATGGATATCATCCACCATCCATCACATCATCTTTAAGGGAAAATTCGAAGGTTCAAGCAGTGGAAGATCACATCGAGCATCAGCAAGAAGTTCTCCAACTCTTAAAGGATAACCTGAATTTGGCACAAAATCAAATGAAACAATAGGAAAATCAACATCGCAGCGAGAGAAGTTTTGATGTAGGAGATTGGGTATTTTTACGGCTACAACCATACAAACAAATGTCCCTCAAGCAAGCTAAGAAGGATGATAAATTATCGCCAAAGTACTATGGTCCTTACAAGGTGTTGCAAAAGATTGGTACTATGGCATACAAATTGGAGCTTCCTGCTTCTTCGCGAGTACATCCAGTTTTCCATGTTTCATGCTTAAAGAGGGTTATAGGTGAAAATCTTCCAGTTCAAACAATATTTCCAGAACTTGATGAGGAAGGAAAAATCATATTGGAACCTGAAGCGGTCACGGAAACAAGAACTCGACAACTATGGAATCAATCAATTTCAGAGTATCTCATCAAGTGGAAGAACTTACCCACTGAAGATTCTACATGGGAGGATGAGAATTTTATACAGAAGCACCCAGAGCTACTCAAGTGTTGAGGACAACACTTTTTTGAAGGAGTGGGGCATGTTAGGTCCCTATATTACTAGTATAGTCCCTTATTGTTGTTAGTGTAACCCCCTTATTGTTATTATTGTACCCTTGTAACCCCCATATTGTTATTATTGTGCCCTTAAATTATTATTGTTAGGTTGGATAGGATTACATTGTGGCCCCATGGACTCCTATATATAGAAAGGAGGTTTTTTAATTTGTATCATCGAAGAATTGTTCATTCATGTAATGTATTGGAGGTTGCCCCCTCGTAGTGGCTTATTTATAAGGCGTTGATATCTCTTTTCTTCTATTTTTGGAGCTGGTTTCACAACAGAGTTTTGTTTTGGATTTTGGAAAATTGATTGTATTCAATTGATTAATGTCTACTAGGAAATGGAGTCAAAATATAACTAGATAGTTGCATCAAATTTTCATAGAGTAAACACAGGACAAGCTAGGAGTATTTACTGGATCTTTTAGAATTTATAAATGGATTATGATAGAAATATGAAAATACTTAGCAGAACTAAAGAGAAATTAAGAATTCTTTAGTTTGGCCTTCAGTGGAAAAAATTATGATTGTAAACGCAGCCAGAATAAGGTACTCATAAGTAAATCCTATTCATCACACTTTCTTCTTTACAATTGGAATTCAAATGATTTCATTGAAAGATGACAATGAAACATAATAACAAAAGAAAAACATCACCAGTATTTAAGCCACAAGACTCATGTGAATGGTCCGATTATTATTGATGCTCTAGTGCTTTGAAAAAGCTTACAGTACTTCAATAGACAAAAATAGTTATGATCTCAATCAATCGACCCTTGATACTTCTAAAATTGGAGTATTTATACAAAATTTTACAATAATAAAATAATCAATGCCTAAATGACAAGGAAAACTACATTTTCTGAAAACGAACAGAAAGGAAGGAAAAAAACGATCTAAAAGGAGTTCATATGCATTTCTGACCCTATTCTGCTGGAAAATTGTTGCTGAGTCACCACATTTTTAGTACTGTGCTGGCAAACTGAGTGTTGTGTTGGTGAAATATATTGTATGAACTCCCTTTGCATGTCTTGACCTGTGGCGTATATTTGCTACCCGAGTCCTTTCTACTGTGTTTTGCCTATTTCTTCATAAAATGGCGTTCAAACCTCATACGCCCAAACCTGAAATCCTTTAGATTTCATCTTCGAACCACATCACATCCACGCCAACATCGCACTTCACATTTCACTATTTTTAAATTTTCTTTAGCACTTATCTTCTAAGACTTACGATGTGCACTATGCGATCGGGTCCTACTTGGCATCGCACATCACACTTCAGCTAATTTAACATGAACCCTTTGCAATATCTTTTAAAACTTGCGATTTGTGAATGCGATCGAGTCCCACCATCATCGCATATCGCACTTTGGCGAATTAAATTTTACCTGGCCCAATCTCCTGTGTCATAAATCAACCTCATCCCAGCTCACCACTTTGTTTGCTTTACCCATCAATGCTGTGCAACCATCTACATCAAGTTTGTGGAGATTCTTCACACGAATCCCAATCTTCTTGGATTTTCCTGTGGCTTTGTGATGAAGGAATGCTTTCCCTTCACTGAAAACCACATCATAAGCTCTATCCTCTAACATAGCAACTGAAACTAAATTCTTTTTCAAGCTTGGTACATGAATTACATCTTTTAATAAGAATGGTTTACCCGACTATCTCTGAAAAGTAACTATACCAATCTCGGTAGCGCTATACCTCCCGTCATCACCCATTTAAATATGCATCTAAAGATCCTTCTCCTCCAAGCTAATAAAGAGTTTTTTGTTTCTCGTCATGTGGAAATATGCACCACTATCTAAGTACCACACTAATCCCATCGCACTAGACACCATGCATACGATGAGCGAGAAGTCCAACTCAAATTGCGAGGCCAAAGCCTCACCAACTGCATATCCTGAAGCCTTCTTGTTCTTCTTCTTTTGTGGACAATTAGTGGCATAATGTCCATGATCGTGATAGTGAAAACATTTCACTCTTGACATGTCACGCTTCTTGCCTTCTTTGTCGGTCTCAGATTTGGAATATAATTTCTTTCCCTTCCCCTTCTTTGCCTTCCCAGCGAAGGCACAATTTTCCTCATCATCTGTCTTGGATGAGGATCCATCCCTGGTATTCCACCTTAATTATTCTTGTACCAATTCCGACCAAAGTCACTCCCAATCTGGTAGCTTCTCCCTCCCATTGACAGAGTCCTGATAACTATGCCAACTCTTGGGAAGGCCTAGAAGAGCTAGGCTCACCAAGTCATCATCTGATATAGTAATTCTGACACTCCCAATCTCATCTCGACATCGGACGAACTTGGTTAAATATTTCGGAATAGTTTCACCTTTCTCCATTTTGATTTTCTTGAGCTTGTCCTTTAGTGCCAAATTTTGTGGTCACTACTACTCTGAAATAGATCTGTCAAAGTGTCCCACTTTTCACATGAAGTCACTTTTCCATGGAGACTCGAGAAAATGTGGTCTCGTACTCCCTCTAATAAGATCATGCTCGCCTTTGCAACCTTCTTTTTCCAAGCATCAAGAAGAGCAGCATTTGCTGCTGTGGGTTTGGGAATGTCATTATCAATGAATTATTTCAACCCGTTGTCCTCCATAATTGCCTCCATCCTGTCTTTCCAAGCAATATAATTAGAACTTACCTCGAGTGCATATTCCAATCTCAATCCATTGAAATCCATCTTGATCTGCCTGTCGCACCAAAGAATATTTTTGCAAATTCGAATGCTATTAAAAAAAAACTCAATTTCTTCTCCACTATAGTGATTTCTTGTGCTATGATACCATGTAGAAATTATAAAAACAATATGTATACCAATGGATTCAATCCAATCATGCGATATGCTAAAGCATGATACTGAATCCTTCTACAAATCAATTGCAGAAAATAAACACGATTGTTGGAGCAGGGTCTCCCACACTGATGAAAGCTGGTCCAATTTTGTATTATTTTGATTATATTTAGTCTAGCACATGGGTGATAGGGTAGATAAAAGCCACAATACGTTGTAAGCGGGTAAATAGGTAAAACCAGGGGTCTGAAAACCACGGTTTGCGGACCATGGTAATTCTAGGCTAAATTGGTATAAATAGGAAGTCTTTTTGAGTCGATAGGTAGAAGATGGATAGAAGTGAATGCTAAGTGTGGATTGTTAGTTCTGGGCTTCGGGTATTTGGGTCAGACTCCTGCTGGTTGTGTGCGCGGAGATCCTTTGTCCTGCTATGTGTGGACCCTGCTGGCTGTGTGCGCAGGTGGGATTTGGGGTTATGTAAGAATCTGTTGATAATATATGAGAAGTATTGCTAATATTTGGTCCTGGATCTATCTGTTATATGAATCTGTGCTCTATGTTAAATCTGTGATAAGGTATGAATGATCTGTGTTATCTGCTGTGTTTATCTATAACATATGCTATCTGATCTATTGCGCGTACTGTAATTTATATATTTGTTGGTCGAACGCACGTGGATGCAGACCTAAGATCTAGATCTGTAATACTGTGTACACCGGTTATCTATTTAAGCCTATGAACTAGCTCTGTTTCCATAGATATGTGTGTTGTGCATGGCTTGGCTTACCAGCTCTCTTTCTGGGTGCAGAAACTTGGTTCTAGCACCCCCCCATACTGCTTCAGGTGAGACTTTGACCTGCGCAAGCAGGTCACTGCCAAAAGGGCTAGTAGTATAGGGGTTTGTTGGTAAACCTTAACGTGTGAACCTCGGTCAGGACCCCTAAAGCCAACAAATGGTTCTGTTGCTAAGACCAGGAACATTTTGAAAGAGTAGTCAGGTAACGCCAGAATGCCAAAAAGAAGGTAGATATGGCTGTGAATTTAAAACTACCTACCTTCAAGGGTGTGGGTGATGAGGATATGGAGAGGTTCTGGTTTGTTGCTGAATTAGTATGGACAACACAGAACATCACAAGTGATTCAGTGAAGCAGGCCCAACTATTTATAGCTTTCGAGGATAGAGCTCTAGATTGGTATATTGGATACATTGGACAACATGCAAATGAAACTATTGATGAGATCAAAACAACACTAAAGAAGCAGTTCAAAAGACCTAAATCCTATTCACAGATAGTCAATGAACTAAAAGACATCAAGCAAGGACCATCTGATTCTATATGGGAAGCATATCAGCGATTAAAAAAAGCAATCTGAGAAGGAGGGTTCAAGTATGATGATAAGCAACACACAGAATGGTTATTGCTATAATTTTGCCATAATTACGGATACCAATGGGTGGCCAAACTATTGACACACAGGAGAAGGCGTTAGAAGTAGCCATGAAGCTGGAAGTTGCGTCAAGGGACGAGACTCAGCTAGGTGTACAACAAATACAGGGTCAACTAGAAGCTATGCAGCTTGAAATCTAAAGTCTACACAAGGAGCACGAAACAGGGTCTAGTCCGCTACAATCCCCAGACACGAGGAAGCTGAGGGAACTTCTGCTATGGTGCAATGACTGCCGGGTTGAAGGATCGCATGATACTCATCACTGTCCCCGCCTAACAGCATACATCCCAAAAGTAAAACAACGATGATGCAGATTTTGTAGGTCCGTAGGCCACGATGAACAAAACTGTCGAACATATGACTTAATGATGGATCGAGGACGTATATAACGAATGAGATCAGAGTCCGCATCACCTAGATTGTCCATCAGTAGCAGAAGTTCCCCTACTAGAAGTGGGAACAAGGGGCAAGGGGGAAGCGCAAGTGGAGAACAAGGACATTTAGTCTGTTATAACTGGGGGGAGGTAGGTCATTTTGCAAGAGACTGTGCACAACCATCTCGACCAGCCTGTAGATATTGCAGGGGGCAGGATCATGTGGTCGAAGAATGTCTGGTCCTGATAGCCAGAATAAAAGAGAAGCAACATAAACCTACGCAGAATATTCAGAGGGTCAAGGTTGAACCTCTACCAGAAGGGGCCAATATTAATATTATAACCCGTAGTGGCATGGCCACAGGTGGGAGTATGGAGAAGGCCGAAGATGAGTTACTAATTAGAAAAATGAGCCCATCAAGAAGGACGGGTTAGATTTGGCTAAAGAAAAGGATGCTTTTGTCACAGCCCGCCAGGAGATTGATAGTACAAAGTTACCTACGCACACTACGGAAAATGAGGAGGTGGGAGTATTCTTGCATGAATGCATGAAGCTCCTTCGCAATCAGCAAGATGTGGTGACCCTCCAGTCTCTAATTGATAACTGTACAGGTAGAACCACTTCGGTTGTAAGACTAAAGGATGTCCACAAGCTGTATAAACAGGTGAAGCACACTGGGTAGGAGATGCGACTGACAACACAAATCAGAGACTATGAGATGAATCAGGTCATCCTCGACTTGGGGTCAGATGCAAATGCCCTTCCTAAAAAAACATGGATACGGATGGGAAAACCTCAGCTCGAATGGTCAGATATCCAGCTACATATGGCCAATCAATAGAAAATAGTCCCATTGGGGAGGCTATCGCAAGTAGTTGTCGATATCGCTGGGATTAAGGTACAAGCGGACTTTGAGGTTATTCAGATTGAGGAGGATATAGACCCCTACCTGACACTCCTAGGGCTAGGTTGGGACATCAACATGGGCGGTGTCATTAACTTAAAAAAACACAACATCGTATTTGAAGTCGATGGGACACGGGTGGTCATCCCTTTAGACCCGACGGAGGGAGAGCGATACACCGAACCTGTACACGCAAAAGATGAATTAGACTGTATCTATAAGTTGACCGCCGAGGATCAGGAGTGGGTAAACCCTACAGACGAAGGTATGCTTTGTTGGGAAAAATAGAGTGAATGCTTATCCAACACTAATGACGAAATGGAAAACTAGAAAAACAGGTTACACGATGTATCTGCACTGTGCTGCATATCCACGGAGGTAAGGGAACTACCATTCTTTGATGGTTCAGGAGGAGTTGAGACATTTTTTCGAAAACTTGAGGAAGAGGTCCCGGAAGAAAGGCGATTATGGGCCCTTAATTTGGCCCTACGCGACACACCCGCAAGATGGTGGGAAACTGAACTGGGAAAGATGTCAGGAAATGATGGTCCTGCGATTTAAAGCTCCGCCTCAGATAAGAATTGCAAAGTTCTTTGGCTTAGGAAACCCGCATGAACATTTGTAAGTGTGGATGGATAATTGGAAAAATCAGACCTCGAAGGAATGGGTTCATTCATTTATCCACACATTAGGCCCAATCTCGACTGCCTGATACTTGGATGCGGAGCTGCATCAATGAACCTCTCTCTGGAAAAGCTTGCAGGAGGACTTTATCAGGACCTTTGAGTTGGTCGGAGGTTCGGAAGCATTAGATGATGCTCTGCAGGACCTGGATGCGTATATATTTGGTAACACTAATCCATCTACTACAGTCAGGGAACCAACCTGGGATATGCAAATGCGAGACATCGCCAATTGTTGCAATATTACGATCACTGAGGAAGAAGACAATACGGGCAATGTCTCTATTTCAGAATCTGACGGTGACCGTGTAGTTGTAGGACCTTCGCTACAAATGGTAGATGTAATGAAACCACTAAAGTTGCGCGAAGTCAATATTAGGACGGTAACCCAGCCCAAGTTTACCAAGATCAATGACTATTGGGATAATGACACCATCAACAAGGTGGCGAAGTTGTTGACAGAATATCAAGACCTCTTTCCAACGAAATTCTTCGAAATCAAGGGGATCATTGGCGATCTAGGAGTTATGCACTTCATGCTCAAGCCTGATGCCCAACCAATCAAGCAACAACCTTACTGATTGAACCCGAAGTACAAACAAAAAGTGAAGGAGGAATTAGATAAAATGCTCACTACTGATATCATAGAGCCAGTCGAACAGTCAGACTGGGTCAGCCCGATGGTTGTTCAGGAAAAGAAAAAAAAGGGGGAAATTCGGATCTGCGTTGACCTACGTAAGTTAAATGATGCCTGCATACATGACTCGTTCCTGACGCCATTTTCAGATGAAATAATAGACATTGTAGGTGGTCAAGAGGTGTACTCATTTACCGATGGGTTCTTGGGCTATCATCGGATCCGCATTACCCCAGAATACCGCAAGAAAACTAAGTTTGCCACTGAATGGGGGTCCTTCCAGTATACTGTAATTCCATTCGGACTCAAGAATGCTCCAGCTATCTTCTCATGTGTCGTGGTTGCAGTGTTCAAAGAATTCATCCAGAATTTTGTAGAAGTCTACTTTGATGATTGGACTGTATTTGGCTTAGTACGAACGCATGTCTCGAACTTGCGCTTAATGTTAGATGCCTTCCGCAAACACCAAATCTCCCTCAACATCAAGAAGTGTATTTTCTGTGTACCTTTCAGCATTTTACTTGGGCATATAGTCTACCAACAAGGGCTAATGATGGATCCTGCCAAGATTGCTATCATCATCAACCTAGCTGTCCCCAAAACTGAAAAATAGTTGCACTCAATTCCAGGACATACCAGCTACTATAGAAAGTTCATTCAGGAGTACGCACTAATCACAGTGCCGCTCGAGAAGCTACTTAAGAAGGATGTCTCTTTTTTTTGGGACGAGAATGTCATAAAATTTTTGAACTACTCAAAGAAAAGATGTTTTCGACACCTATTCTTGTCTTTCCTGATTGGACGAAGGAATTTCCTGTACACGTAGATTCCTCAGGCATCACGTTAGGAGCCATCCTTATGAAACCGGGTGAGGGGGACATTGATCATCCAATTTCCTTTACTAGCTGAAAACTCTCAAATTCTGAACGCAATTATGCCACAACAGAAAGGGAAGGATTGGATATGGTCTACGCACTACAAAAATATCGCCACTACTTGCTCGGAGGTCACTTCAAAATGTATACTGACCATTCGGCCTTAAAATACCTGGTGAATAAGCCTGTGTTGGGGGGGAAAATCTGCCGATGTCTATTGTTGTTCCAATAATATAACTTTGAAATCATAGTTAAACCAGGCAAGCTGAACGTAGGACCATATCACCTATCTCGTATTGATACTGGAGAAGAACCTACTAGTCTGGAAGAAGGCCTACCCAAAGCACAAATGTTCACCATTAAGGTTGTCGATGCACACTTTGCTGATATCATCCAGTTCCTAACTACCGGTGTGGCGCCAACAGACTACTCGGTCCAGCGAAAGAAGGAGTTGGTCACACAAGCGACAGATTTTACTATCATCGCAGACCACCTATATAAGTTAGGTGTGGATGAATTCCTATGCAGGTATGTTCTGGAGCATGAGCGATAAGCCATCCTAACAGAAGCCCATGAAGGAATAGCAAGTGGGCACTATGCGGGCAAAGAAATAGCGTAAAAGATTTTTTGGGCTGGGCTATGGTGGCCTACTGTACATAGTGATTCCAAGGATTATTGCAAAGCCTGTGATACATGTCAACGAATGGGCCGGCCATCCAGGCGCGATTAGATGCCCTTACAACAAAAAATGGCCCTGCAAGCCTTCGATAAATGGGCCATAGATTTTGTTGGACCTATCAATTCGCCGGGAAAGAAAATAGGCGCCCGTTATATAATCACTGCCATAGATTACATGACCCGATGGGCAGAAGCCCAAGTAGTAAGATATTGTACTGCGAAGACTGCTGTGTGCTTCATTTTTGAGCAAATTCTAACCTACTTTGGGTGCCCCAAGATCCTCATGAGTGATCGGGGCACACACTTTGTTAATGAAACCATCCAAGCCTTGACTGAAGAATTCCAGATTCATCATGCGAAAAGCACTCCTTATCACCCACAGGCCAATGGGGCTATTGAAGCATTCAATAAAATATCGGAACAAGTGCTAACCAAGGTTTGCAACGCCGACCGCAGTGATTGGGACATGCGCATCCCATCAGTTCTCTGGGCCTATCGAATCACTTGCAAAAAGTTAATAGGACAAACCCCCTTTCAATTGACTTACGGCAAGGAGGCCATCATGCCTATGGAGTATATTGTTCCTAGTCTACGTATTGCAGCCTTTACAAACATAGATGACCCAGACGTCCACGAAGAACGTCTGATGCAGCTCACCGCCCTAGAGGAAGACCAGTTTATGGAAAAATTTCATCAGCAAGTCCAGAAAATGCGTGATAAGGCATGGCACGACCGTCATATCCGCTAGAAGATGTTTGCAGAAGATGACCTGGTACTGTTATATGCCAACCAGTTTGTAAAGCACCCAAGAAATTTTCGACAACATTGGTTGAGCCGTTATCTAGTCAAGGAAATCACGGATGGAGGAGCTGTCTGGTTGGCCACCCTACAGGGTGATATGCTTCCAAGATACTTTAATGGAATTTGACTCAAACCATATCATATCGAATGACGACATGGCTAGATTAGCTGCACTCTGTCGACTAGGCCACAACAGTATCATCGGGGACTTCGAACGTACAAGTCGACTGGAGAACTCTCTGGAACACTACTTCATAGAAAAACCCTTTGACAACGGAGGATAATGATTGTGCAGACGCTGAAGGTACCTCTTGCCTGGAATAGAGACACTGCACGAAAGATTCAGGAAGACCTACGACCACCGTGACTCGGGACGAGTCACAAGATTGTGTTGGGGGACTGTTGGAGCAAGGTCTCCCACACTGATGAAAGATGGTCCAATTTTTTATTATTTTGATTATATTTAGTCTAGCGCAGGGGTGATAGGGTGGATGAAAGCCCCAATACGTTGTAAGCAGGTAAATAGGTAAAACCAGGAGTCCGAAAACCACAGTTTGTGGACCATGGTAAGTCTAGGCTAAATTGGTATAAATAGTAAGTCTTTTTGAGTCGATAGGTAGAATATGGATAGAAGTGAATGTTAAGTGCAGATTGTTAGTTCTGGGCTTCGGGTATTTGGGTCGGACTCCTTCTGGTTGTGTGTGCGGAGATCCTTTGTCCTACTATGTGCGGACCCTGCTGGCTGTGTGCGCAGGTGGGATTTGGGGTTATGTAAGAATCTGTTGATAATATATGAGAAGTATTGCTGGTATTTGGTCC
Organism: Pinus albicaulis; assembly: GCA_034641835.2. Taxonomy (NCBI): domain Eukaryota; kingdom Viridiplantae; phylum Streptophyta; class Pinopsida; order Pinales; family Pinaceae; genus Pinus; species Pinus albicaulis. Next base: position 1,268,227,197 of record CM076584.1, read on the forward strand.
TGGATCTATCTGTTATATGAATATGCGCTCTGTGTTAAATCTGTGATAAGGTACGAATGATCTGTGTTATCTGTTGTGTTTATCTATAATATATGCTATCTGGTTTGTTGCGCGTACTGTAATTTATATCTTTGCTGGTCAAATACACATGGATGCGGACCTAAGATCTAGATCTGTAATACTGTGTACACCGGTTATCTATTTAAGCCGTCGAACTAGCTCTGTTTCCATACATTTGTGCGTTGTGCGTGGCTTGGCTTACCTTCTCTCTTTTTGGGTGGGAAAACCTGGTTCTAGCACCCTCCCATACTGCTTTGGGTGAGACTTTGAATTGCGCAAGCAGGTCACTGCCGAAAGGGCCAGTAGTATAGGGGTTTGTTGGCAAACCTTAATGTGCGAACTTGGGTCAGGACCCCTAAAGCCAACAACGACCGCCAATCACAACAAATAAAGAAAGAAGCAAATCAATCCACAACACAGAGATTTTCCCGGGGAAATATTCCTGCTCAAAACCCCTCTATATTATATTGTATATTCACCAAGGAATCATGAAACAATTACAATGCACTCTTCTCTCAAGAGTCTCCTGAACTCTCACAATTGTCTCACATTGATCTAGACAAAATCAACCAACACTTCATCAATTTTCAACCTCTGCTCAGCCTACCTTGCTTGCACAACTCATGTGGAGTGAAATCCCTATTATTTAGGAATTTCAGCCTTCCAAAACTGCACAATTCTCATGGGAAATCCTATGGGTGTTTTACTACATGCGAGAAGCTTACTAATAATACAACTGATATTTAACATCCCTTTAACCTCTGTCTCAACTGGGTCTCCATTGGAATTGACATGCATGCAACTATTAATAGTAAATCATAATTTACATGACAGATCAATGCATGTGAATTAAATTTGATTTAATTCACTTTACCTCTCACTAGTGCAACAAACAATTAGAACTAGTTAAACTGATTTTAACTCAATTAATTGAGCTAACTGATTTCTCATGCATTAAACTAATGCACTAACTACAACTTGGACTCAATAACTAATAGAATCACTTTGCGTGCCTCACCAACCACCCTCAACTATAAATTCATGAGCTAACTGAGTTTATCACACTCAGTCAACTATTACAATTGATTATGAGATAAGATTACATTTTATTGTCCAATTTAATTAAGGGAAAATTAAATTAGACACACATTTCTTGTTGAATTTTCAAGAGGAATGGAAATAAATAATGACAATATAAAAAGGACGCTAGAGGATCATGAATAAGTAATGAACATGGGGAATCACTCATCTCAAGATAGTTGCAAATGAAGTTCCAATAGGAGGAATGAAGAGATGACATGAACCTAAGAATTTTGAGTTCGATAAGGAATAGTCTTTGTTTGAAGATTTATAAATACATTATTTAAATGACAAATTGAGGTCATTGCCACATGATGGATTAAATTGTATATAATGATTAAATATAGTTGGACATTTATAAAAAAAATCAAGCATATTTAAGTAAGGTGTTTTATGCACCTAAAGAATGTAATTTTCATTATTTTTTAATGAACATGAATTGTGATTCTTTCAAATATAAAAGTTGGCAACCATATAACGCCCATATTTAGATGATGAAGATGATGAAAGTACATCATGTTTTCACTCTTTTGAGTTAGAGAAAGATAATAATGAAGGATTCAAAGTAAACAATAATTGTATAAAAATATATCAAAGGACCATGAAGAAGTACATCAAAGACCTCAAATTATTATCTCTCGTCAAAATTTTTATATGTTATATGTTTTATGACGATGGATAATAGTCTTATTTAAAAGGTTATAAATTTGATGTATTTTGTACTTGGATAAAATATGGAAATACGTATTCCAAAAATATTGGTACTTTTTTTTTTTCTTTTTTTTGAGGAAAGATCAAACTTTTATTAAGGAAATAAAAAGTTACATAGTATATGTGTTAAGCATTATAAACAAAATTGTGAAGTCACCCTGAAGAGTAGATGTCAAAAACCATCATGTGTAATGGAAACACAATCACAGGAACATAAAAAGATTTTTTTCCAAAAAATAATTAGGCCTCCCCATTTAGGAGAAAACGACCCAAAGGATAACATTTATACAATAAAATATCTGAGAAAATAGACCATAGTTTGATCATAAAAATAGTATGTGCAGTAGACACCGAGAACCAGAAGACCATATATGATGATCGAGAAAAACATGCAAGTCACAAAAACTATAAAAAGTAGGGCCTTTGGTCCAACACACGGACCCTTCCTTCAACCATCTCAGTTATGTGCCATATGTCCATATCCTGCTGAATGCCCTCCTTAGATAGGAGGTCAGATTCTGGGTTTTGTTCCATCTAGATATGGAAAACAATAATAAGATCAAATTACACTTTTAATTGTAAAATATCTTCAAGGAGAAGAAGAAAGATATAGTTTTGACATATTTGAGTTTTGTTGAACCAGTTTATCACATTCAATGAGTCACCAAAAATCTGTACTAAACCAATCCTCAAGTGTATGAGGCAACATAACAAGAATTTTAAGGTTATTAATTTACCAGAATTGTTTGTTCCTATTCCAATACCCACAGAGACTTTTAAAGATATGTTTTTGGTAAAGTGTATTACCAACCCCACACCACACCTATTCTGATCATCCGATGCACCATCGAAATAAGCCCATCGAATATCATGTCTAATATGTTCTTGGCAAATAAATCTAGATGGTTGTGAGGGAACAGATGTAGGAATATGTAAGTAAATCGAAGCACATTCAACAACTATCAAAGAAGGAGAGGATGATTGATCCTGGAAAATTCCTTTGTTCCTTGCTAGCTAAATTTCGCAGGATATATTCAATGGAATATTTATTATGATTTCCTCTGATGCCATATCCCACCATATTTTCCAAGCTTCCCCATATCTATCCCCGTTCCATATTGATCTAGTGCCTATATGGTTCAATGTAGATACCCATATCCTTTTGGAGAAAAGGCATTTTAGTAATAAGTGACCAATAGTTTCTTCAACATCCTTGCACAAAATAAACCAACCGAGACCATTTTTGTTTCATCTCTGAAGATTTTCCCAGGTAGGAACTGATCTGAGTATTAATTTTAGTTTTGTTGTGCTAATTTCATCTTCAGATTTAAAATTTATTTGTTGATCTTATGCTTGATGTACATAGGTTTCCTTGTTTTTTATGTGTGTCAAACGAGTAAATGAGCCGAGTTTTATGAGTGAATTCAAGAGAATAAAGCATGAAATAAATATGTTTAAAAACAAAAATAACAAGAATAACAAACCATCATAATTGATCCATCAACACAGAGTTTTTGATGAAGGAGTTCACCCCTCTTGGGCTACATCTCCTTGGTCCAGCTTCCATGGCTTGAGCCTCTGTATTAGCTCAAAAGTGAAAAAATTGCTATTTAAATTAACCTAAAACTCCTAAAACCTGCTTCAATGGCTCCAGAATGTCCAAAACATTCATAAATGACTCTTCATTCTCTCAATTTGGTCTTTAGCTGATCTAGGCATGGCCTTCCCTCCTGGTGGCCATGGGCTTCCTTTTTCTTCAAAGTGACAAAAACACATTTTGAATTGATCCTCTGCCTCTATAACCTATACCAATGGATTTAGAGCATGCCAATCTACTATGAATGACTCTTCTTGAGCCAAAATTGGTCGAAAATTGCTCAAGATATGGCTCATTTAATTTTCCCTCCTCCAAATCTGGAGAAGACTCAAGATAAGAGCGACAAATTTGGAAGTTCGCCGATTTTGGAGGCGCCCCTAAAACTCTGCCAGTTTAAACTGCGATTTTAATTAATTAAAACATGTATTAAGGGTGGATAAGTACGCACTAAGTACGTTTACATAAAACGTGTTTTAAAACCCAGATTATGTTAATTAATCTGAAATTACATGTAATCTTCGCCGAATAATCTTCACTTCGTGCCTGTGATTTTGGTGGAATGGACGTATGGGGAGGGGGCTAGCCCCCTCCAAACCCTCGCTGTCAAATCCATATAACAATAAATAGATGTCACATGAATGGTTTATTAAGAACCATGGTGATGGCCCGATGGTAAGGGCAGAGAGTGGTATGGGGGAGGTTGTGGGGTCGAGTCCTGACCTCTGCCCACCCTGGGTACATTTTGCTCTAAAAACCATATATAAAAACCTTTGAATATATTGATTTTGAAATTTGTTTTAAAATGTAAGATGCGCCCACTGTTGAACTTTGGAGAATGTATATTGATTCGGAAATTTGGCATATAATGCCAACTTTGAAATATATATATATATATATATATATATATATATATATATATATATATAATGTGCTCGAATATATTATATAATTCAACCAATGATATATATGCCACCATATAATAAAATTAACATGCAGACTTTAACATAATTTGAACCCATAGTTTTGACCATAAAAATTAAATTCGAATTCCATACTTTGGATAGGGCCTACCAGAGGGGGCACGTGGAGACCCTTGGCTGCACTACATGTCAGCTTCTAGTTGGGCTACCCATCCATATAAAAAAAATTCAACTTCAACCTTAGGAGCGAAATCCATAAAAAAATTCACTTTCAAACCAATTCAGCGAATCCTGTTATGACACTTGTCACAGTGCCACTGGGAAAAAACTGAAGAATATTCCCTGTATGCTGACTGGGCTGCCATGTCATCAACCTGCCACTGTTCTGCAAATTTTTTAGCTGTTTAGGAAAATGAACAATAAGATCTATCTCCTTCATCCGAAATTTGTTTTCAATGAAATGAATTGCTCCGGATTCCTAGCGACGAGCTCTTCGTTGTCATTTAGTTTCCAATCAATTCTGAGAGATTTCATTTTTGAGATTTTACACTGAGCACCTGATCAAGAACTTTGTTCCAAAGTATACACTAAAAAAACAATCTAGCTTTTGCAGGGCTTTTCATTTTCCATAGCAATTTACACCACCAATCCTGAGCCCCCCAATATTTTCTAGCCATCAAATTACTGTATCCAGCTTTTGGAGAATAGGGATCGAAAGGAGCAAGAACCCATCGAAGACAATTAGGCCAATCCCTAATCCTGAAATTTGAGCGATGGAGCTCCACAAAATAATTTTTCCACTCTTGCCCCATGTTGGAAATGTAACTAGGATCAGTCTTCATATTGACTATGTAATTATGTATTTATGTAATGAAGAAGAAAAATATAATAAAATGTATTTTTGTATGCTTGATTCATGGGTTTCATAAGCAAGGTTGTTATTATATGTCAAAAGACATCTTCTTGATGTCTTTTAGGGATTTTTCATCTTGTCATAAATGTATTAATTAAGAGTCATGTATATGAAGAGTCAATTAAATGAAGTATGCCTCAAAGACCTTGTCAAAGAAGCTCAACAATGTGGCTCAAGAATGGTACTAAACAGCAACATACTTTGAGATGAATATACCCTTCAAGACAACCTACAAAACACTGGAATACATCCTCTACAATTTGGCTTACAATCCACAATCAAGTCGTCTCAATGAATAGTCACATCTATTCAATGTCAGGTTGGCTAATTATAGGGGCTGACCACTATAAATATCCCACTGGATTGTGCAGAAACATAAGTAACATAATTCAGATTTTAGTCTGATTTTTTCAGATAGAGTTCCAGAAGAAGTGTGGATAAGTATAAGTCAACTTCGGTCATATATATCTGTGATGAATGCGAGAACAAGACTTCAATAAGTGCATGAACAAGACTATGTTTAGTGCGAAGAAGAGACTATGTTAAAGTGCGAGAACAAGACTATGTTAAGTACAAGAACATGATTGTGTAAGGGTATAATTATAGTATGAAAAGGGTGGATTGTTCGTTGAAAGGAAAGAAGATAAGTGTGTACAGTCAACAAGGTTAAATGAAGGCACAAGGTAGGACAGTCTATGACAAGGTGCTGATATCACAAGTAAGGATCACATACAACCGAAGAAGGAAGAATACTAGTAGAGACCGAGGTCTCTAGTTCTAGTGCAGAAAGGTGTAGAACGGTGCATGACGGTGCATAGAAGAAGGATCATCTTAAGGAGTCAAGGAAGAATTAGTGACAAGTTCTTAGAGGCATACAAGGGTCAAGGGTCTATTTCATGGTCATGGTACTTGTCATCTGAAAGTCTATAAGAAGAATTTCTCGTGGGATTTCCTCTCCAAGAGGGAGAGGTTTTGTCCTTGGCTTGTGTTAGTGTCAGTCTTTGCAACCTTCCTCCAGTGATCAAACATGCTCTTACAAAGTGATTTTAAGGTGTCAAGGTCAAATTTTGTCATTTCAACGAGTCTTCAAGTAAAATTTGGTCACTAGGTATTAGGTCTAGGGTTTGCTAACATTCCTTTCAAAGTTTTCCAAATGTCGGTCCATGTCACCATTCAGATGAGTGTACCATCATTCAGAGTTTGTCATCATCATGTCAAGTTCCAATGGGTCATTTTACACTTTGTTCACGCTTCAGTTGTGCCTAGGTAAGGTTCATTTCCCTCTCCTAGGGTTTTGAAGGTAATTTCTCTTGGAGGTCAAATCATCAGCAAAAATTGTATCCTGATATTCATACACCTTCCCCTATCCTTAATGTACCTTATTAAACACTTCCCATCACTAAGATCCCCCAAATTCCTCATTTTCGCACAAACCCTAGTTTCTTGCTATAACTTGGCAATTTTCTAGGCTAGGCCTGTGTTTTTCCCTTTTGGACCCATTACCCTCACTCAATCTCTGAAATTCCACTTTCCCCTCCTTCCTAACATCCCTCCCTACTTCCCAAAATTTTCTCAAGAATTTAGAAGCCCCTTATCCCCTTCATTTCACTTCATTTCGACAAATCCCTTGTTCCACACATCGGGATAGGTTTTACTCCAATGATGTTTCTGAGCAATAAAACATGAATTTGGAAAAAATTAGAGAGGTTTTTGTCCAAAATAGGCCAAGGAAGAAAAAAATCCTTCACTTTTTACATAGGTGTCATGGTTTTAGAGAAATTTCAAAAACACAGTTGCCTCTGGAGAATTGATGCACCTCTGAAGTGACCTTGGGAAAATCAAGTTTTATCCTAGATTGGTTGGCCAAATGACTTGATTTATGAGTCAAATGATAACTAGACACAAATATATTTCCAATGAGCTGTCATGAGCTCAATCTAGAGTTGAGGAAGACCTTCAAAAGTTGACTGCAACAGCACTCTGCCTTGAGGCAGCCTCTTTTTTCACATTTTGACCAGTCTTGGGAGATTTGATTTTTGACAAGGCAAATGAACTCAAAATTGAAATATTCCAATTGGGTTGGAAATTATACTCAATAATATTTCCAACGAGCTATCCCGTGCCCAATTTGGACACCGGGAAGGTCTCCAAAAGACTGTTGCAAAAGGGCGCGATGTGTTGGGCTTGTGGCGCGGCGCATAGAGCTGCAAGCCCAATTTCACCATAAACTTCCCCAAAACTTCCAAATTTGCTCAAATTTGTGGTGTGCAAGTAAGTTAAGAGTTTTTCCATTGCAAAGTGGGTTTTTTTTGAAATGGAGAATTAAAATCCTTGGCATATAAAACATTTTCATCTTTCATAAGCTCATTTGTATGCCAAGAGGACAGAGTGAGCTAAGGGGAAATCATGAGGAGTGAAAGAAGAAATTTGAAGGCGAAATTGTGCAAGGTTCTCTTGTGCAACACATTGGATGGGTGTCACGATGCATTGGGTGAGCGTGACGCATTGAGTCGGCCCCCACTGTGTTAAGATTGTTCTTGCGCGACGCATTGGAGGTACACGACGCATTGGGTTTGTTGCGCGACGCGTAGGGCCGCAAGAAAATGCATTGCCATTCCTCTCACAATTTCAAATCGGCTCGGTCCCTCTTTGTTCAATTAAGTCAAGTAACCCCTCCACTGCCAATAAACATGTGTCTAGTGTTGTTTATGAGGATTTAATACAAGAAATTCAAACCCTATTATCTTATTCAAGGATTGTTTCCTTAGGGTTCAGAAATTGGTTTTGTGCCTATCATTTCCATTTCCCCACTTTTCTATTCCCTCATCACTGTTATTCTTGTTCCATTTACCTATTCCCTCATATCCCTAAATCACTCATTCCTATCCCAATTCCCATTATCCCACATCCCAATTATAAATTTCCCAAACCCCAATGATATCCCAAAAAAAACCTAGTGACTGTCCCTAAACTCTTCTATTGACAGATTTCACTTGGAAATATTCCATAATTTCCACTACCCTCTCCCTCCATAGTCCCTCCCATATTATCACATATTTGGAAACAAAACCAAAGACACCAAACTCCTCATATTCATCCAAGACAATATAAACTTTGGAAAACATGGAGACAGATTCCTCTTGTGACCGAGATGAAGGAAACACAATGACTCTACAACCGAAATGCATGCACCAAGGAGACCAAAAGCTGTTGGAGAAAGCTAACAAAGAAAATAACATGTTGAGGCACATGGCGAATCATTATTGGGCAAGAAATCATGTTTGCAAGGCACGAATCAAGATCCTGAAGGCTAAGTTGAAGAGGGCATTAAAGCGCCGGAAAAGGCAAATGGAAGCCAAATTCAGAAATTCCACTTGTGTTGGAAAATAGATAGGCATAACTTTCCAACAAGCCCACTTGGAGCCAATTTGGACACCGGGAAGGCCTCCAAAATCAGCTCCAAACTCATGACGCATTAGGATTTTCTGCTCATTTTTTGCTTCCAAGAATTGCTGCCTAGTTTTTGCCAGTTTGACTTTCTTACTTCCACATGTAAAACTCTTGATGTAATTTGATGTAATTTCATGGGTCTTGATGTAATTTTGGGAAATTTTTACTCATGGAAGTAGATTGATCCATCAAAAGGTGAATTGCAACTGAATGAATCAGTTTCCTATCTTATAGAGGCAAGTTGTTCCATTGCCTATTTTCCAGTTCTCAGTTTAGATCTTGTTGAAACAGCTCCTAAAATTGTGAGCTCGACCCCTAGAGGCTGGGGATGAGTTAGTGTTGTCTATATCTTGTAGTTTTTCAGTCATTAGCATAGGTTGGACACTTGGGATTGCCTTGAGCATCATTGTACATCATCTCTGCATTTTGGCAAAGGAATAGACCAGGGTTTGCAACACTCTATGGGATTCTTGTGGTACTTTGCTTTGATAATGTGTTTCTCTCTGCAAATGTAAGTCCACTGAGGTTTTCATGTGTATCATTTTCCCTCTTATTTCTTCTTAAGTTAAACAAACAAGGATAAAGGTGGAATTCATTAAAATTTGCAGTGCTCTACCTAGGGTTTGTTTAATTTTCTATGTTTTCAACTGTTTGAAAATGATCCTTGAAGATTTATTGCCCTCTTTGACTCCACACCTGTCTAAGCTCTCCATTTCATTAAAAATTGAAGTGTCAAAACATTTACCTACCTTGCCCCATTCAGCTCTCTGCGAAACTGATCATTCCCCAGACCCAAAATCTGCCCTTCCCTTTGATCCAACAAACACCCTCAAAATCAAATAAAACTCTTTTACATATATACCTAGCCTAAAATCAGCCTTTATTCAAGTCATCTCAAGCCTCACTGATTATTTTTGCTGAGATTGACAGGAGAGAGCCCTCTCCAGACCTGGTAGGGCTAGCTACTAGGTTAAGCATGGTTTGATGTTACCATAGATTCTGCCTTTCTCAGCCTGAGGTAGATTTAGGCCATACCATAGGTTTTGTCCCTAGCTTGAAGAGCTTAAATTTATGTCTCTGGTGTTTTGGTAATTGACTTGATGAAAGACCTAATAAGCTAAGAAGAGAAGGCATATGTAAATGAAGTAAGTTCACAAGTAATTATTAAGAAGAGAATTTGAGTTAAACACTTGATCTAAAATCATCAGGATTGATCACTTGCGCTATTGACTAAGGAAGCGTTATGTGAATGACTGAAGTAAATTGAGTTATTTTTATGCCGTAAACATAAACTTAGAGAACTAAAATGAAAAAATAAACAACAGCAAAGAAATATGCAAACACAAAAAAAATTGATTACGGAGTTCGTCCCTCCTAGACTACGTCTTCGGGTCCACTTCCAAGTGGGTGTCCGTATTATTGGGAAATGATCCAAAGAGTATCTTTAAAAGAGATTTTTCCAACTGATCTATGCATGTAGACATTGTTGGTTACTTTTAAAATAAATCTCTCTGTCTCAACTTTCCAACACCTGTCTTTGTTCGCTGAAAGTCCCAAAGACACTCAAGTTATGGCCAAAAGAATATCTGTTGCGAAATCTGCACTAGTGTAGTGGTAAATATTTTATAGGCTCTTGGGAAAGTTCTAGGATCGATTCTCCAAAGCTATAATTAGCAAGTAATTGTGTTGTTAGGTCTCGGTTCAATAATATTTTAACACATAGCACATACATAAATCATAATCCAAATGTGGATTGTGCATTTTGGATATACCATATGGTATCGACGCATTTATATGTTTTAGAAACCAACTATATAATCCTTATCATATAGTTTTAAATCCCCTTTGATAAATCTGTGGCTTATCCATTCCGCTCCACCATAAGTTAAAACATGTCACATTTCCCACTTAACACCATATACACTAAACGTGTGCCTACGTTTAGGTTTGAAATAAATTAATTTAATTTTTAAAACCTTTATATGATAACCATATCTCTGCCATTGTTTAGACCATAGTTTAATTATGTTATATTATATGGTTTAATACACAACCACTAACCATGTATTTTGCTGTTTGATATCCAATATATTTTTGAACTATACATTTCCGCTCCAAATGTCATAAACTTTGACATATATCATTTACGCTATGGTTAAAACTCCGCTTCATAACGTATGCCATACGTTTAGCTTGAAACCATTTATTTGTGTTACACCGTAGTTTATTTTCATATGACATTTGTAATGTGCACCCACCATATAGTTTAGGTTTTAATATATAGTATATTACCATACCCACCTTGTAATGTATTTCGATATGAGGTTGTATGTTAGGTAAAAAAATGTGCCCTTACCATATTAATGCACCCTTCTTTGAAACCATAACTCAACAATTTCATCATCAACTAGAGATCTGCAATGTTGGTAATATTTGACTTGTTTCCATGTGTCTAACTGCAGAAACGTTACATGGCCTCTTCTGCACCTGTTTTCCATACAACTTCAACAGATGATTTCTCCTTCATCTGGAGACCAAATGAGAAGCCATAAATTGTGTCAGATTCTGAGCGACGATCACTACAACTTGGCATAATTTCTAAAGACAAATGAGACTTTAAGACTTGGAACAATTAGAGAATCCTCCTGGATCAACACTGCCCTGCCTAATTCTCAACATGGTATCAGAGCTAAGGAGTTGAAGACAAGGGCTACTTGACAAGGAGACACTCAAGGAAGCAAGGATCAAAGTCAAGGTCAAAGTTTGTGTTGAAAAGTTAGTTTGTAATGAAGATTCTTCAATCTCATTGAAAGGATCCACTCAGCAAGGAGATAATATTTGCCATCAAAGATTTATGCCATTGAAGACATTATTGGAAGACACATTGTCAAGCACCATCCATCACTATCCAACACCTTTGAAGACATCTACATTGGAGAATTCAATCTAAGAGGGAGTTCCTAACTTCATCTTCATCAAGGAAGCTGCTAGAAGGAGGAGCTCACTCTACTCAAGTAAGTATATATGACCTCATCTAAAATGACTTATTGTAAAGGGAGCAACAAATTGGTCGGGTCATCAAACTTTAGTGCATGGAAGAAGAGGATATATTTGAATCTAATTGAAAATGAAATTATGGGCTACATCGAAGGATCTACAATTCAACCTTCAAAAGAAGACATTTGAGCATATATAAAATACATGAAGGGAGATATAAGAGCTCGAAGGATTCTTATAGAATCCATAAAATACTCTCTCATTCCCTATGCATCAAATCTAGAATCCTCAAAATAAATATATGATAAATTGGCAGAGCTATTCTCGAAAGGTTTTATAAGGGAAATAATATTCTCGAGACAAAAATTATACAAAATGAAAATGTCAAGAAAGGAAGGAATAATTCCATATATTATGGATATTTTCTCAATACGAGATCAACTACAAAGATTGGGAGAAGTAATGTCTACTGGAGAAATACTCACTATGGTACAAAATGATCTACCTAAAGAATGAGGAAGTTTCACTTCAAGCATCAATGGGAAGGAAGAAGCAATGCCATTCCCATGTACATAGCATAAACAATATTGAAATCTAAAGATGATAAAGGATCAAGTGAAAGGTATCAAGACTTTGCAGCCACGTCTAGGAAGAAAGGAAGATTCGGTAAATTTGGTCCTTAGAGTAAAAGAAGAAATAAGGACAAAGCACGATGCTTTTGATGTAATGATTTTGGGCATTATAAAAGGGATTTTCCTAAATTTAGAAAGGACAAGAGGAAAAAGGAAGAAGCCCATGTCACAGATGAAAGGGAAGAACTTGATGCAAAGAAATCTAAGAAAGAAGAAGCGAAATATCTCTATTATGACTAAGATAATATTTCTCTTTAAGTGATTTCTGTTAGTTTTAAAATAGTATGATAGGAAGCAATGTATATTAATAGCATCATGATAGAATAATGGAAGGAGCACCTGAAGAAGCAGTCTAGAAACCCGAATCGTTGGGTATTGCCGCACTTGTCACCATCCCTACAATCCCCGTCCCACACATTGGAGGGCTCATTTCGTGACCTGTGAGCAGTGACATGGCTTGAAACCACTTTCATGACATCCCTCTGAACAAGAGCTTTCAATGCCCTGAAGACATCTCCTTGTGAAAAACCCTAAAAATGGCCCTTTTTGCATTGGCGCGAGCAGGCAGTTCAGTACCCGCGCCAATGGGGAAAATCCTTCAAAGAGGTCGCGCCAATTGGCGCTCTGTCCCAGAGTCGCACTCGCGCCAGCCAATTTAAGGAGTGTTTTTTAAAAATAAATGGTGGAAGTTTCGTCCTAACCAATTCATGAACTGGTATCTATCTTGAGTTGGGAGGTTTGGCTCCGGATTTCCATGTAGAGGAAGTGGTTTGCCACCTCTCATGGAAGCTTCCTTGAGGATAGGGCCAATCCCATGATTATAGGGATCCCAACTCCCCTTCCTCCATCTATAAAAGCTTGCCCATCTCCATTGCAAGCTAGTCTTCAAGTTCCCAAGAGCTTTCACATCCTTATGCTGCAAGAGCCTTCTTGATTCCCTTAAGGCCAAATCCAAGCAAGGAGACTATTGCCAAGTATCCGGAGAGAGAGGCTTGTCCCATCCTTGACAGGCTTTATCGAGACATGTTTTGCTGACGACCCGCCAAAGGAGAATTCGGCGTCGAAGCTATGGTTGTATTCTTCTTTTGAATCTTTAATGATAAGCGACTATTGGTTATGGTTCCACTCTTGTTCTCGATTATGTTCATGAGTTATGTCCTCTTCGACTGACATATAGTTGTATATACTGGATTTTATGCTTGCGTTTGTGTTGTTTCTTACATGTGCAGGTGTCCGATCACGGAGATCGTGAGGATTGTGATTCGGCCAGGGCAAAGGAATTCAGAGTACCACCCCTTCTAGAAACGACAAGATTGGATTCTGCAAGTTTTCCTCATCGTGTCGAAGCGGTTATTTTGCACTAGGAACCTCCATCAGAGACCCGATCGTGGCTAGTAGGGGATCACCTCCGTCCGCAGGGGATTAACCCTCAACACCAATCGACAACTACATTGATTGAAGGAAGTCATCAAGATCAAGTGTCATCATTCAATAATCAATATGGAAACATGTGCTAACATTTTTCTAATGGATTCCTCTCTAGATTCACTAAATAGAAAGAAAGAAAAAGGTTTCATCAAGAATTCTATCTTGCAGAATTCGGGGATTAAAACATGATGACATATTGATGAAGCAGGTCAAGGGAATGAAGTTATTCATTCTAGTAAAATTGTTGCAGGATGACTCAAAAGGAAAATGATGATACATATATCTATATGTTGTTACTAGATGTTGTGAATTCATGTCATATGGTTGCAGGTGATGGACTTATATCATTAGAAGCATGATCAAAGAAAGAAGGATCTCTTCTAGTGCACATGTTTCCACTAATAGATGAAATCAAATATGTCCTCAAATGGAATATGAGGTGGTTGTATAAAAACAAGGAACTAGATATTGAAAGTTCTTCGTAATGAATCTATGTGGAGAAAGAAAGGAATATATCATGAAGTGCAACCATGTCAAGAAGCGGTTATCATCCGGAAGCCAAGAAGATGTGACTAGGAGATATCCTGGGAAGATATGTGGACTCTGATAGAAGTATGGTAAACAAGAATGCCATTGAAAAATACATATCTTTAGGAAATGCATCAATCGAATAGAGGATGATGATGCCTACATGAAGATGTCATGGTGAAAGATCATCACTAAGGTAACTTTTGATTTAAAAGTTATTATGTATATGTTTATTTGGATAAGTTTACGTAGGGTTGCCAATCATGTTGAAAGATGTAAGATCCTTGGGAGATGGTTCGAAGGAAAGCAACATGGCATAAAGATGGACCAGATGAGAAAGACTGATGAATCACTTTCTGGTGGATGACATGACTCAGTGATGGAATTGATGGATGATCTATGCCCTATGAAGCCAATGTTGAAGATTCCTCAATATCGAAATCCATGACATCGAGGGAGGAACTATTCATGAGTAGTTGGGTGTCTCACCATTGCTGTTGTTGGTCCCTGGTTAAGAGGGAGCCTGGTGGTAAGTTTCTTACTTGGAAGAAATTTTAATTATGTCCTTCTTGAATCAAAAGGAAGTGACAAATATGATTCTATAAATTCATGTGTCATGCACTAGACTAGGACTAACAACCGTAAGTCTTACTGAAGGCCGTGAGGAGAGAATGTATAGACACATCATTTTGGTCTTCATTTGGAAGGAAAAATGGAAGATTGGGTAACCATCTGGCATATGATACTCTTTGAGAATGAGATAGGGCATTCAAGATAAGAGTAGTCGAGGACTGATATTCTTTGAGGGCTAGCTACCCAAGAGAAGAATAGTCCAAGAAGGTCATACTCTGGGAACACCTAGGTGGAGTATGTACCTTGGAGAGACAATGAATATGGTGTCTATAAGTCACGTGTCTCACCAAAATTGTAGCCCATTGTCTCATTGAGAGATGGCACTGTTATTCAAGGCTTTGCACTAGGACAATTTTGGTTGATATGATGCTATACAGATGTGATTACCAATCCGATTCTTTAGATTGAAAGTGACCATGTACCATTATGAATACCTCCCTATTTAAGAGGGAGTGTTGGAAAATGTAACTAGGATCGATCTTCATATTGACTATGTAATTATGTAATGAAGAAGACAAATATAATAAAAATTATTTTTGTATGCTTGCTTCTTGGGTTTCATAAGCAAGGTTTTTATTATAGGTCAGAAGACTTCTTCTTGATCTCTTTTAAGGATTTTTCATATTATCATAAATGTATTAATTAAGATTAATGTATATGAATATTCAATTTAATGAAGTATGCCTCAAATACCTTGTCAAAGAAGCTCAACAATGTGGCTCAAGAATGATACTAAACACCAACATAATTTGTGATGAATATACCCATCCAGACAACCTACAAAACATTGGAAGTCATCCTCTACAAGACGGCCTACAATCTGCAGTCAATTCGGCTCAATGAACAATCACATCTATTCACTACCAGGTCGGCTAATTATAGGGGCTGACTACTTTAAATAACCCACTAGACTGCGCATAAACATAAGTAACAAAATTCAAATTTTGGTATGAGTTTTTTGGATAGAGTTGCAGGAAGAAGTGTGAATAAGACTGAGTAAACTTCGGTCATATATATCTGTGATGAATGTGAGAAAAAGATTGCAATAAGTGCATGAACAAGACTGTGTTTAGTTCGAAGAAGAGGTTGTGTTAAAGTGCGAGAACATGACTATGTTAAGTACAAGAACAAGACTATGTAAGGGTATCAATATAGTATGAAAAGGGTGGACTGTTCATTAAAACTAAACAAGACGAGTGTGTACAATCAACAAGGTTAAGTGAAGGTACAAGGTAGGACAGTCTATGACAAGGTGTTGATATCACAAGTAAGGATCACATACAACCGAAGAAGGAATAATACTAGTAGAGATAGAGCTCTCTACTTCTAGCGCAGAAAGGTGCAAAACAATGCAAGACGATGCAAAGAAGTAGGATCAACTTAAGGAGTCAAGGAAGATGCAGTGACAAGGTATTAGAGGCATACAAGGGTCAAGGTTCTGTGTCATGGTCATGGTAATTTTCATTTAAAAGTATATAAGAATAATTCCTTGTGGGTTTTCCTCTCCAAGAGTGAGATGTTTTGGCCCTGGCTTGAATAGCCTAAATGTGTGTCTCTTTGGTAATTAACTTGATGAAAGACTTAATAATCTAAGAAGAGAAGACATAAGTAAAGGAAGTAAGCTCACAAGTAATTATCAAGTAGAGAATTTGAATTAAACACTGCTTGCCTAATTCTCAACATGGTATCATAGCTAAGGTGATGAAGATAAGGGATACTTGACCAGGAGACCCTCAAGGAAGCAAGGATCAAAGTCAAGTTCAAAGTTTGCGTTGAAAATTCAGTTTGTAAGGAAGATTCTTCAATCTCATTCAAAGGATCCACTCATCAAGGAGATAATATTTGCCATCAAATATTTATGACATTGAAGACATTGTTGGAAGACACATCATCAAGCACCATCTATCATTATGCAACACCTTGTGAAATTTCTGAATCTACTAAACAAAACCCTACTGTAGTAAATCTGATTTATTTCTCCTACTTGTTTGATTTACTTAACAAGTTATTTTCCTGAATTATTCAATAAAACATCAAAGTAAATACATTGCAACCTACACAACTATAGAGATCAAAAAATAAAGAATAATCACATTCAGACAAAGGACGCACAAGATTTTTCGAAAAAATGTCCCTTGAAAAACCCAATGCGGGAAAATCGGTGCAACAATGCTGAAGGTTTTTATTATCAAGCAACAGTTCTTAGTACATCTGGGGTGCCATAATCTGGCTCACCCAACAAAGAAAACCTTGGCAATTAGAGATAAACATGAGTTTTAACTCACTCTACAAGTCCCAACTGATCTGGATTAGTCACTGGTGAAACCCCAACTAGATCTGAGCACTCTCTAGGCTACCACTGTGTAATCCTATGTGGGCCTGGCTGAAGGACTACGTCATCCTTCCTCTGCGCTGATCAGCTTCTCCTAGAATTGAGTTTCAACCTTTCCATATTAGAAAGCCCGATATCCATATAATTTTGGACTGTCTCTCGGAGGGTCTGCGTTGGCCCTATGTGGGCCTGCGTCACCCTATCTGGGGTCTTCGTCACACTATTTGGTGGTTGCACTACCTCATATACGTCTTCGCTGCCCTTGCTCTGCTTGGTACTCTTGTTCCTTCGACCAATCACTGTATCTGCCCCTCACTGCTTATTTGAATCACTCAGATCTTATCTTTGTTTGAGAACTGCTCCGTCAGAAGAATTCGATCCCTTAAACTCTACGTGTCTCCTCCAATTGACCCCAAGCCTTCCTTTAATACTTTTCTCATTGAAAAATCAACGACCATGATCTAATCTCTAATCTACAACTAATATTAGAAAATACTTGATCCACGTCACTTAGAACATTCTCACCCACATGTTTTAATTAATTCACTTTAATTATTTAATTTCCCCAAGTTAGACTTAGGGACTCCATTAAAATAATCAATTATTTGAATAACTTTCACACTAGGTGGAATTTCTCCAAACAATTTTTGGGTCTTGGAGATCTCATGTGTCCTAGACCCTCCAAAAATTTTCAGAGCTAGAGCACATCCAGTGCTACCCAAAAATCAACACTCCCTCTTAGCGAGAAATGTGCTCTAGCAACACTTCAACCTAAATCATCACCCTAATCCATGACATCAGTCCTCTGCGCTACTGATGCTCAACTGCTTCTCCTCATCCACTGCGCTGTTACTCTCTGTAATGTTGTCCATGTCACTGCCACTGACACTGCCTCATATGTACTGTAACTCCCTCTCAAATGCTGCATCATGCTTCCTATAATACTACCACTGCTAATTGTTGCACTGCAACTCAGTTGCGGAGAAGTAAGCAACTGAAGGACATTACCCAAAATCCTGACAGAAAATTCAGTCTTAATGCACCTTGATACTGAAGCACCCTCTGCTGCTAATCTACGCTTGCCCTTCAGAGCTCCGCACTACTGCTACTCTACAATATGTAATCATTTCCTCTGCACTACTGAAATCCCATCAACCTCTGCACTGCTGCTACCTCTGCTCTACGCTACTACAGTCTTCAACATCCTAGCTCTACCAATGTGCACCATAATCCTCTGCACCAACTGAATCCAGTCATCCTTCTATTTTCATTAAGAGCTCTCGTAGCTTGTATATGATCCAAGAGTTTGGGCACCTCAAGGATCCTGCCCCCACCATATGTAGCTCAATCTAAAGATCTATGTCGCCCCACCTCTTTTTTAAAGGCGCATGAGCACTCATGGTGTACTCATCTTCATCTGTCATGAAGAGTTTGAAATCATTCAGAGCTGCTAGAATCCTGGCCTTACAAATGACAAAGTTGGATTATCCATCCATCCTGTCCTGATCCCTTAGTCCTTGTGTAGCCATCTCTGCTGAACAAAAAAATGTTGAAATAGATACTCTTCTCCCTTCTTCTACTGCTGCTCTCAGCAAGAGACTCGGACCTAAGTTTCTTGATGATAGGAACCCTCTAGAGAATATGATCCCTCAGAGCAGTGATTTCCTTCCCGAAAATCCTCCACCAATTCTGTCAAATTAGCCCTCTCCAATCACTCCGCTGATTCGATCTCAGACTTTTTGGCTAGAAATTTTGCTGAGGGACTACTTCCCCTACTTTCTCACACCTCGCTAGACATTGTTCTGCACAAACAGAAACAATGCTCCACCAAATGCTACTGAAGAAAATGATCTGCACTTCCAACCATGACAACTAGAAAAAATGGAGGCTTGAAACCCCTACACTGGCCAGAAAACACTGCACTGCCACTGATGCAGCTACAACGTCACCTCTCATGGTTGAGAGAGGCTTTGTGTGAGCCCCACAGTTCACTGCATCACCCTTCCTTTCCTGCCTTCCAGATGTTGGGCCATGGAAAAGGTACATTTTTTCCTCATATTAGCTTGATTTATCATTGAATTACATGTACTTATCTTTATTTTTGGAATAAATCTAGAAGAAAATATTGTGAACGCTGGAAAAGACCAATTATCAACAAATTGTGTGATTCTGGAATGAAAACTAACTTTCGATTTCTTTTTGTGTGTAGGAATCCTAATGGAACAATTACTATTCAAACGATGGGACAACAACGACCAAGAAAAGGAAAGAAGACCATGTCTTCCTCGTATGGGCCAGCGGAAGGCTAGGAGGATCGAGTCTAGTTTATAAGGAAATCTGATTGACATTTGCGAAATCCTCAATATCCCCCGATCCTGAGTATTCTCTCTCATCCATTTGTTTTCCTTTAGATTATTTGAAGTTGATAGGTGAAATAGAACTAGAGTTTAACCCGAAAGCTGTAATTTACATTTTGACATTATTATTGAAGACAAAGTAATTACACTGCGGTGATACAGTATCGTTATTATTGAATTTAATGAGACAGACAATGTTTCTTATGTAATCACATTCTAAGTATATTTCGACAGTGACTTCTGGAGACTCTGGGCCCGGTCACTATGAGATCTACTGCTACTCTTGTGTCATATTCGTTTCTTTTCCTTTTCACAATTATTCATTTATGCTATCTTATAGAATTACATGTAATTCAACTGCTTTTAGTATTGATCTTTATGATTTGCTTTACTGTGAGATAAATTTTAGCTGTTGTTACTTTTATGCCTGTGTGTTATTCCTTAATGAATTTATCAAATTAATTCAATCATTGTGATTGATTGTTGTTTCTTTTGAGTAATGTTACTGGAAATATTGAGTGATCAGTTATTGTTAGTTTCAATTAAAAGTGTGAATACTAGATTACTGTTGATTTCTGTAACCTCTCTTTTTCAGTAGATAATTATTAAGCAGTAATTATTTGAGTGTGATTCTTGCAATTCATAAGTTAGATTCAATTTTTCTACAAATTAGTTGAGGATAGATCAAGATTCATCATTTGTAATTGCTTTAAGGTTTTCTTTTGAATTGTTCCAAATTGAACTTCGAGAATTAGAAAAGTAGTTATTCCAATGATTTAGAATCATTTATTCCTAGATAGCTTCGGATTTCACTCTGCACAAACAGTGCCAACACTCTTGAAACAAACAGATGAATCCTTGGTTGATAATTAATGTAGGCATTAGGATTGATTTTTATAAGTCACCTTTTTGTACCAACATTTTGGCACCGTTTCTGGGGAGGGTGTTAAAGATTGACTTCTTTTTTTGAATTGGATTTTATTGATGTGAAGGACTTGCGTATTGAAAACAAGAGGTAAGAACTTGCGTTCCAGCAAGTAAAACACTTGCTTAAAGCCCGCTTTCCAGTAGATGCATATAGAGTAGATATGAATAGATGGTTTTATGAA
Organism: Pinus albicaulis; assembly: GCA_034641835.2. Lineage (NCBI taxonomy): Eukaryota > Viridiplantae > Streptophyta > Pinopsida > Pinales > Pinaceae > Pinus > Pinus albicaulis. The sequence continues at coordinate 1,268,247,944 of CM076584.1, forward strand.
TGACTAGGAAGAAAAAAAGCAGAAATAGATCCAAATCTACTTCCCAAATCCACCAAACCGAAGGGGTCAGTGACCCTTGGAAGATCTACCTTTATAGTCACAATAATAAGAAAATAAGAATCTCAGGTGTCATTAGGACCTTGGATCACATCTAGAAAAAACTCTACTGTAATCCCTCAAGCAGCAGGCTCACTATCTGCAGCTCACGCCGAGATCCATAGAAAAACCAAAGGGTTTGAACAGAGCTTTCAGGATATAGAAAATTTGCATTTTGACCCTTCACAAGAGAGAAATTCATGTAATCTGCAAGAAGGATAGGAGAAAATAGTGGTTCTGTAGGAGAAAATCTATAGTCACTAGAACCTAGATCTCCTAAGATCTCGGTTGAAGAAAGGATACCTGATATGGAAGATCAAGGTAGTGTTGTAAGACCCCTTCCAAATTTGTCTGCCAGTTCTACCCAAATTAACTTTCCAAACCAAGATATTATTGAAGGTTATTGGCACATCTTTGATCAGATGGCACATAATCAGTCTCAGGGAAAAACATTGATGTTGGAATATCCCATCGTCGATCCGTCTGCTAATTATTCTATGAAAGACATTCCTTTGCAGAGCATCCCTACTTTCCACGGTTTAACCTCGGAAGATCCTGATGCTTTCCTATTTGAATATGAAATTTTATGTAGGGGGTATGGTTATACCACTGATCCAAAAAAGCTAAAACTGTTCCCTTCTACATTAAAAGGAGCAGCTTTGCGATGGTTTATGGGGCTTGATGGAGGAACTATTAACACTTAGGGTCAAATGAAAACATATTTTCTCACTAAATATCAAGATTACTGCATAACTAGAGACCTGAAAGATGAAATATTTAACATGACTGTAAAAGATAATGAAACTTTAGAAGAATATGTTGAACGATTTCAATATAATTTACAACGGTCTCCTTATGTTGCATTATATAAAGATGTTTTAAAAGTAACTATGATAAAAGGAATGAAGGATGAATGGATATAAACATTAAATTTAATGGGGAAAGGATATATTTATCAGGAAAATTATGATGACATTATTTAGCTGTGCATCAGGTGCTCTCGAGGCAGTGCGCGCATCAGGCCAACTGAACGAGATAGTATCTCTAGAAAAAATAAAGCTGTTTGTGGTAACTTAACTGGGACAAAGATTGGCAATCTCTTAGAAGATTTCAAAACCGATATCCTGGGAACCCTCACGACATAGTTGGATGTCCTACAATCCAAACAGAAACAAGCTATAATGAAACATAATTTAGCTGTTCTCTTCCCGTGATGCTAAAGAAGCACAGTCAAAGGGAATTCCCATTGGACATGGTTCAGAATTGTGCCATATGCACTAAGGACCATGCCACCGAACAACGTCCATCGCTTCCGGGATTAAAGGAAGTTTTTAAAGAAGCAGAAGAAGAGATGAAACGACTATACTTAATGAGGCATTTTCGACAGTGGCAAGCCCGACCCACATGTATGTCACAAGAACCTTCTATGTTTTTTTCTTCTCCATCATTTAATCAACAACAAAATTATGGAATAGCATGGCAAGGCCAATCACCTTTCTCTACTTGGAAATATCAATCATTTACTATGTCACCCTAGCCAAGCCAACCTTTTCCAAATGCTGGTTGGCCAAATTCTACTCTTTTCTGGCAAAACAATCTGTACCCATCCTAGTGGGCTGCCTCCACATCACAAAATCCAAATTAGTCCTCAAAATGGCAGCGACCCCTAAGAATAACTAATCCACCTATGGGGACGGGTCCTCAACCTCAACCACCTTTACCAGCTCTATATCCATTGCAGAAAAATCCTCAGCCTCTTATGCACCCCCAACTGCCAGCTCAACCAAATCCAAATCCTAATAACACACCGGTTCAGCTGATATAGATTGTTGAAAATTCAGATCCCGAAATAAAACCGATGGAATGCAGTGAACTTAGGCTAATATCGGGACGCATAATCACACCCAAGGAATATAAAAATAAACAACAATATGAGACAAAAAAACCTGCCATAACTAAATCCTCGACTGTGACTAATACAAAAATAAAACAAGGAGAAGACACAATCGAGCAGCAAGGTCCTGAAAAACTTATCATCACTTCTCCTCCATTATTTGAAATATTAACAATACCCAAACCAATTGTTTATCCAGACTTTTATCTCTTAGGGGAACTTAAAAATTTATGTATTAAAATTCCTCTCCTCCAGGCTATCCAAGAAATTCCTATTTATGCTAAAATGATTAAAGAACTATGTGTGAAAAACCCTGCAAGGAAGCCAAAAATTTCACTAACTATCCATGTCATAGGGACCCTATCTGATATGCTTCTAGGTAGGTAAACGCTAGTAAAATACAAAGATCCAGGGAATCCCATAGTCACATTTCAAATATATGGCCGCTCTTTTCCAAACACACTAGTTGATTTAGGTGCAGTCATTAACATTATCACGACAGAAACTTGCGAAACACTTGGTATCACAGCTCTGGAACCGACCACCACCTTGCTGGAACTTGTTGGTCGTTTAGTCATTAAGCCAGAAGGAACCTTATAGGATATCATGGTTTCTGTTGAATCATGGGTATACCTAGTCGATTTTCCAGTTATTAACCCAAGAAGCTGATTAGATGGACACCCTTTAATTTTGGGACGACCTTGGTTAGCAAGAACCGATGGTTACATAGGCTGTCGTAATAGTAGCTTGACCATCACAAAGGGGAATGCTGTAAAAAACCTTTCTTTATATCCTCTTGCTAAGCCAAGTCTGCCCATCATGAAAACTCATAAACATCCACCTACATACCTGAAAGAAAACCTTCATTCACCTCTTACAGTAGCAGAAGCCCTTGAGTTCAAGAATCATACTAAAGATGATGTAATTAATAATTTCATAAATCAATCAACTACTGGGAAAAACGTGAAATATCAAATGATGAAAGCGATTCTTGACGATGAAGCCAAGGAAGACCCTTTGAAAGATGTTGATGACCAACACACACCGACAACTATTGTTCATAACAACAGGCCCGTTGAGATTAAACCATGTAAGATTTTGAACATTAATGACAACTTGGACATTGACCAACAGAAAAAGCTCATTCAATTCCTGCAGAAATATAAAGGGGCTTTTGCTTGGGAATACCCAGACATGAAGGGCATAGATCCCCAATTGTGTACATATCATATCTACACTGAAAAGGATGTTCATGTTGAAGATTGCAACAAGAAACAGTGAAGGAGGTATTCTGAAACATCATTCCTGATCCTAGTTGGAAAGTGATCACCTAAACTAGGTGGGGCCCACACAGGTGATTTTTGTCGCAAAGTCTATTTTTAGACTAGGTCTATTTTTAGACATGTCGATCATATTCTATGAGTTGCGGGATGCTGTTTGTGGATGGTTGGTCAAGTCGGAAAAAAATAGATGGACTTCTATTTTTAGACATATTGGGCGGAATCTATTTTTAGATTTCCAGTCTAAAAATAGATATGTCGAATATTATTAGCTCTTAATAATATTTGGACTCTAAACATTATCTTGTTCTCTTGGAGCACTTCAGTTAAGTGCACAGATGTGGCACAGGAGCTGACAGAAGGAATTACGCTATTCCTGAGGGTTAAGTGGATCTATTGCATGGATACTTCAGTTAGAACTCATGTGACAGAGTTTGGTGGAGTTGATTGAGGAAGTTAATGGAGTTGTGTTCAGTTTAACTAATCTAAACATAGTTGAGCTAGTTGTATCTAGTCTAACTGATTGATACACTAGTGAGAGTGGTGTGAATTAATTATTAATTAATTCACCAATTATAAACTCATTAATCAACTAAAGAATACATCAGTTAACTTCAGTGCATGGACAGTTTCAGTGGAGACCAGTGCAGAGATAGGTGAAAGGGTAAGTGTGACTATTAGTTGTGACTATAAGTGATGCATGGTTTGCATCCAAAACTCAGTAGAGATGCCTATAAAGACTGCGTGAGCAAGGCTGGGGTAATCAATTCTCATCAAGAGGCATTCTTCAACAGGGATTGCGCAGTAGAGGCAGGCTATCAAGTGGCAGAGATTGGAGCATGTGTTTTGTTAGATCTAGCTTGATTAGTGTGTAGAAACATCATTTGTAACAGAGTCAGGGAGGAGCTTGCAATGGATTTTTACATGATCTTTTATGACATATATAATATACAGATAGTTGGGGGTTTTCGCCTTGCCCTTGCTTTCCCATGAACATAAACATCGTGTTCATATGTGTGAATTTTTATGGTTTTAATGTGTGCATGCAATTGATTTTATTTCCGAGATGTAATGATCAATGGTAGAAGAGATTTTGTATTGTGCATGAAGACAAAATAGTGTGTGATCGTGGAGAATCTCATGGATAACATATCGCTATTCAGCTAGTAGCCATGGACAGAGTCGGTCCTTACAAATTTCCTCCCGTCAAAGCCTGGCGTATTTTTGGTATTTTGTTTTTAGGTGTCTCGCTCATTCTACTTCGTTGCATTTCGCTAGGGGCATGCCATTGACTGACGAGAGGGTATGGTCGTCTTGTGTTTCCTCATGCTTGTACCTGCAGGGCTAATTAAAATTCCTCAAATCACTGAATTTCAGGTCATGTCATTCATGGTCATAAATGATTATTTTGTCAAAAAGAGTCTTTAGTCCTAGGGTCTAGGGTTTTCAGTCTTTTGATACATGTGATAAAAGCCCGCAGGCCATGAGGTTGGTTTCAAAAAGGTTCCTATTTCACGTTTTTATTCTCAAAAACGTTTGAAGACATTTCTAGTTCAAAACTCTGTTTTGAACTAGAAATTGTCAAATTTATTTTTTGTAATAATTGTGTATTTGTTCCACCATAAGTGCCCAAAGCAAGCTCTCCGGCCCGCCAAGCCAGCACAAATCCCTCGCAAAACAAACTAAGCCATCGGCCCAAGATTCCGTAAAAATGAAGGAAAAGTCAAAGACAGTAGCGGGTGATAAAGTGCCAGAGAAGCAAACATTACAAAGTGGTTATGGAGAAAATAAAACTGTCCATTCTTGTGAGATATTTTTCAACCTATATAAACCATGGAGGACAAGTTATTTTCACAAATTCGCAAAGCAAAGTCGAGTTTGGAGTGTTGGAGGCAAAAAATCGTTTTCAGAGCCGTGGAGTGGAAGTGGAAGTGTGCGCGGCGCATACAAGAGGCGCGCGACGCACATACCGCGCGCGATGCACTGGGCATCACAGGCCCGTGCATTTTTGCACGCGCACGACGCATACACAGCGCGCGGCACACTGGGCATGCACGCGACGCGTAGAGTTTCAGGGCTAAAAATTTTACTCCTTTGCCCAGATTCATGCCAAATCGTCTCATTTTCCTAGGCGAGTTGTTCATGCCCGCTAGTGAATCGTCAGGTTATGGTGTTTTCGAATGTGGAAAAACATGTGTTTGATATGGTGAGCATTAAACCCTATATTCACTGTAAATTCAATTTCTGTGGTTTTGAAACAAAAATGTTATTATTAGTAAACTCTAAGCTTTGTTTATTGATATATGCCCGCGTCATCTATTGTCGTTGGTGTTCTCTCGGCTCACGCTCTCTTTATACGTACGCACGTACACACATTGTTTATTATCTTACTATCTATCATTACGGTACTGCCATCACTACATTGTAACACAGTCCCATATTCACTTTTTCCCATTCTCCATTGACAAACACGGTCCCATATTCACTTTTCCCATTCCCCATTGACAAAGCCTAACTATCATTGTAAGGGTTTTTTCTTTGTTTATCATCACATTATACTCCTTCCTATTCTCTTGTCAAACCCCATGTAGTCAAGCAGTGATTGTTGTCCATTTAAACTCATTTGACAAAACCCTTATCATTGTGCCTTTCCTATAACATTTTGATACACATGTGACACATTTGGGAGTAAAGCATACGCTGAACTCTTGTTTTCACTATACCTATATCAGCATATATTTTTCAAACATCTTGATTTCAGCGCCATGTCAGATACGGATTCAATTTATGAGAAGGAGTGTGACAGTGATTCCATAGCAGAGATTAATGTTCCACGAAGGTCTCACAAAAGTGGCAAAAGTGGTAGGCATGTCAGGGAGGAGCCTACTTCTTTGGCTCAATTGCAGGCTTGCCTGCTTGCAATGGATTGTTTTCAGCATCAGTCATGTTTCCAATACTGTGAGATGATCTCCTGAACTCAGCATCATCATGAGCTAGCTCGCCTATTTTTTCTACATTTACATGATGGCCGTGTAAAGCTTGCCAGAGTAGATTTCATTCTGTTGCCAGAGACCATTTCTCAGGCCACCGGAATACCAAACATAGGAGAGGAATGGAACAAACGACAACAACAGAGAAACCTACAAGTATGCCAAACATCAAACCCGGGTATATGAGGTAGTCAGAAATGTGGTATTTCCATTCGTATTTCTAAGGATGAGCTGTACCATTGACGGAAACCAGCATCTTGATATTTTCTGGGCCATAGGAAGATTCTCGCGGTATTCTATGCACTATGTCCGCTTGAATGATGCATTTGAAACGAGGGTACGGATGATGAGCATTCCACTTCCACGGTGACACTGTGTGAGAGGAAATTTCTGTATTTAAGAAGACCCTCACACAAACAAAGAGTGAAAGATCTATCATTGGCGCTGAGCCGAAAACGAAGGGTGGTGCATATCGCCACACAGAGAAGAATTGTTTGGGAGGATTTCTGTTGACTTCTCTTCAGGCCATAAAATGCCTCCCAAGGTAGTTCATGATGAGGGAGAACCTTCACACCAGCTTGACATTCCTGAGACCGAGCATATCAGTGCTCTAGTGTATGTGGCATATCAGCGAGGCCACAGAGCCTTATTTGCATCTACACGACGAGTACTATCTCCACCCGGGGTGGAAGGGGTCTCGTTGACTTCATCAGCAGTGCGAGTATTATCTCCACCCAAGGTGGAAGGGGTCTTGCCTTCGACTTCAGCACAGGTATAGATTTAGGACAGAGGCAAGAGGCCTATGCATGATGAGGGCCCCTCAAGAGGCCAAGATACTGAATTCACATTGATTGATGTTGATGCGAGCTCTCCTAGCTCGAAAACCTAGGTGCTGAGACTGCCCGCATGTGAGGTCGAGATTGACATGCCGACTTTCTTAAGCTGCATTTGCAAGACAAATACCCGGAGCAGCGTAAAAACATCTAGAAGATCAAGACACACTTGTAGAGTCAGCGGCGAATCCGTGACGACACTGGTTCTGAAGAGACCCGCGACATGAGTCAATTGGGGCTTGAGCGAGAGACCGAACTCATGCATGTTAAAATTCATCTGGAGAAGTTGTTGGCAAAGGCCAATAGAGACAAAGACATGCTTCGTCACATGAAAGGTCATTATTGGGCCCGCATGCACGTCTGCAAAGCAAAAATTAAGATTCTGAAGAGGAGGTTGAGCAGAGCACTAAAACGGCGGAAGAGGCCTGATCCACTCTGGATTTTGGCCGAGGCTTTGTTGGCTGAGCATGATACATGATGGAGGGTCTTCTCTCCGAATTTGAGCAAATTTGAAGAAGTTTTTGTCATTTTGGAAAATTTTGGTCTCAAAACAGGTTTTTCAGCCCAACGCGTAGCGCGTCACGACGCGTGCTTATGCTTGGGACACTTGCTAGAGGAAAACTTTGTATTTTTGGATTTTTCATGGTAAGTTATGCATTCTCAGAAATGGCCGAAGCATTTCACTAAGTTCTGGATGATCAAAAGGGTCAAAAACACCATGAAAATCACCTTTCTGCCACCTTTTGCACCAGCAGGAAGTACTTGTGGGAGAATGAAGTTTTGGAGGGGCAAATGAGCTCCAAATTGGGAAATTCCACTTGGGTTGGATAGCAGACATCCAGGGCTTTCCAACAATCTATCATGAGCTTAATTTTCATGCCGGGAAGTGCCCCAAAATCAGGCTGAAAGGCGCGCGACGCATAGAGCTCAGGCGCGCGGCGCATAGAGAAAATTGGTCAATTTTTCATTTTCCAGCTGAGGATTTCGGCCAGTTGGACCAGTTTTGATTGTGGATGTAATTTTTGAGTTATATTGATGTAATTTTGTGGTTGGCGTGTAACTTTGATTCAATTTTACCTATTCTAGATGATTCACTGCCAAAAAAGTAAAAATCAAGTGAAAGAATCAGTTTCCTTCCTTTTAGAGGCAAGTTGTTTGGCTGCCTAGATTCTAGCTCCTTGTTTAGAATTAGTTGAACCGGATCCCAGAAGAGAATTTGAACTTCAGAGGCATGGGAAGGGGTTAGATACATAAAAGGGATGTTCCTCCGAGACACTGTCCATTTTGACTCTTTGCAGAAAAGTTTGAGACACTGGGTATATTTTTTTCATATTTCTCGGCTAAGGAAAGATCGTAGGTATTATAAAGACTCACATCTTTATATTTAAATTTCGATGGTGTTTTCTCTCAGTTTATTGTAAGTTATTTCATGTTTTATGTATGCCATTCCCTTCTTATGCTTCTGAAACTAAATAAATGAGTAAATGAGGTTGAATCCATTGTTTCAGTGCTCTGCCTTTAAATTTGTTTAGTTTTACATGTTTTCGCCTGTTTGGAGAGGATCCATGTTCTCCCTTGCCCTCTTCAACTCCTTGTCATTCTGATCCATCCATACACATAATCAAAAGCATCAAGACTATTGCCTACCTCGCCCCAACTCGAATTCTGCAAAGATCTGGCCTTATCCCCGGACCCAAAATTGTTTTTCCCATTTTTTCAACAAAAACCCAAAAAATCAAAATCAAACTTTCCTATCTCTTTACTAGCCTAAAAATCGCATTCATTATAAGTCATCTCAGCCCCTTTGAAGATCCTTTGCCGAGATAGACCCGGAGAGAGCCCTCTCCTGTCCTCGTAGGGCTAGCTACGAGGCCGAGCGTGGTTTGATGTAGCCTTGAGTCGATCGCTATTTCCACCTATGCAGATTTTACGCTTATTAGTAATAATTTCATACCGCACTTAAGAGCTGGGTTTGCTTGTTGGAGTGTTCATTTCATGAGTTATAGACGGAGTCTGAAGTCACGCCAGGTAGCTTTCGAAACGCTTTTGCTATGCATAAGCGGAAGTAGATAAACGCTGCTTCAGTCGATCTCCAGTTAGCTTATGAATGCAACACTTAATTTGCAAATTACCCCAGTATACTTATTCGTTCTAGACTTTTGGATGATTGAGTCTAGAAGTCGATAGGTTGAAAATAATCTATTGTGTCCTTTGAATTTTTCTTGAATAGATCAATACACTGGCTTCAAAAAGTCATACCAGATCAAATCCTGATCCAAATCCGCCTCCAGTATATGAAAACCCCAACCTAATCCCAAGAATTTTCCGTCGAGAAGCTCCCATTATTCCTTTGGTCAAATCTCACTCATACCCCACTGTTTTTGAATACATTAAAGATATTGAGTTTGACGATCAGTTTGAGTTATCATTGTTTGAAACCAAATCCGAAAGTGCCACTAGTTCTACCACCATCAATCCTAAGTTCATCAAGTATCTAGAAGTTGAGAAAGCAAATAGATCTATTGATAATTATATCCTGAATCTTCAAAACTCCATTGTAGCAACCAACATTCCTGAATTCATTGAATTTGCTTCACAAACTCTTGGGCCATCTGAAATTGCATCCGGTTCACAGATTCCCACTGAACCTCCCTTTATCCCTACCATTCCCATACAGCCTGAGATCTCTGATCAGCAATCAGCAATAGTTCCTCCTCCATCTCCATCGCATACACCTCGTTCATCTACTGCTCCCATTCCACCTGTTTCTCCAAGGTAGCAGATTATAAATCCGCCAAGAGCCATGGCTGCTAGATTCGTACCTCTTGTTTTACCTGCAAATTTGGATGCTATGCCCGCTGATTATCAGAGTAAGATTCCAATATTTGATGGCACTCCGCAGAGTGTGTCCGCTCAGCAGCATATTATTAGAATGACAGATTTCTTGGACCTACATGAAATAGATGAAGAGAATGTGTCCATGAGGTTGTTCGCCCATACTTTTGGAGGTGAGGTTTGTAAATGGTTCAGAGCTCTACAGCCCGCAAGTATCAATACATTACAAGAGCTTCAGAGACAATTCTTAGATCAATGGGAGATGAAAAAAGATCCGCTGCAAATTACTTCTAAGTATATTAGCATCAATCGTAATCCTAGTCAGTCCGTTCAGGATTATATTATCAGATTCAATACAGTGTATAATGCAATTCCAGATGACTTAAGACCATCTAGAAAATCAGCTCTCCTTAAATTCCCAGACGGTTTCGATCCGGAGATGGCTTATTCACTACGAGACAGAGATCCACCTACCTTGGAAGATATGTAGAAGATTGTTGTTAGTGTTGAGGCGAATTTGAATGATAAGAGAGCCCCAACAGCGGCAGTGGAGTACTCGTAAAAAGCAGAAACTTCCACACCCCATTTGAACACTTGCTTCGTGAGATGGAAAAAATGTTCAAAAGAATGACGCTTGATAAGCCGGGAACGTGTATTCGTAATCCCAACTACCGTGGCGCAGAATACGTTTAATTGGGTTAAATGTGAATTAGTATAACGACAAGAGCCGCAATTAAAGAAGAATTGTACCTTTTTTGCGTAATTTGTGAGTCGGTGATTCAGACGATGAAGATGATGTAGGTGGAGCTAAAACCACTTCTTTACTCCCGACGATCTTCCCATTTACATCACTAAGGATGAAGAATATGGAGAAAGTTCAACTACACAGAAAGATGAGGATTTTATTTTAGCAAACGATGCAGCTCTGGAGGAAGAATCAGATGAATACTAAAGAGGGTATATGAATGCTTTGTCTGCTCAGCAAAAGCAATACTCATTGAGAAACAGAGATGTGCCCATAAACCCAATTCAGAAGAGAAAAGAGGTTTCAGCACCAAAGATGGATTCACCTATACCACAGAAGAAAGGAAAAGAGACGATTGATCCCGCAGCTAATAAATCATCATCAGCAGAAAATTCAAATCAGCCAAACATGGTGAAAGATAAGGCTGAAAAGAAAGAAGTTCCGGTCAAATAAGTTGAAAGGGTTTCAGATTTTAGTTTGGAGAATGAAATTTCCAAATTGAAGGTATCTATTCCTTTGACAGAAATTATGAAGAATAGCAGCTATCGAGGTCAAGTTTCTAAAATTCTGAATTTTGATCCAATGTTTGACATGGTAAATATTGAAGATGATCAGCCCGAATTGATATTTGGGCCTACTTTAGATGGTGAGTCCCCTGACAGTGACGTTCCTCCCTTTTATATCAGTTTGAGGTTGCATGAATATGTATTGCACAAATGCCATGTTCATTCTGTACGCATTAACTTATGCCACACATCATAAGTTGGGTTTATTAATATATGAAATTAGATTTAACACCATTTGATCTGCCCATTGACATGCAAAAACACTGAAGATTCTGGCAGTAAGTTTAGGACTGAATTCCTCGCGGTAATGGCCTGAAGGGTGGCTGTGGCGGACATTCCTCCCCTCGATTTGGAGTGCCTTTGACCTGTGTGCTGAAAGGTACTACGCTTAGATTTTTCTTCCTATGCAAACAACTCCCACTAAATAAATGAGAAAGTTATATCGAGAGCAGAAAGATGAAATGCCATGATAAGCAAGTGTATGTTGGACTCAATCATCCCGAAATGACAAGCACTGGCACTTAGAGTCATTTGTTTTGTGTTTGCTTAGCAGTTTTAATATATAGATAGTCAGAGCCAGGCAAATATTATTAGCCAAGAGATCACCAAGAATTTTAGAGAAGTTCTGCAGAAAGAAAGACGAGAAAAGCAAGATACTGTTGAGCAATCAGCTAAAGACGATGGGCAGCAAACAGAAAAAATAGAGCTAGTGCAATTTCAGCACTTAGAGGAGGATGAAGATGGTCTTTGGACCATGGATTTCGATGGCACAGTGGGTAGTGATGGTGCTGGAATTGGTGTTTGGATACGCAGTCCATTTTCCGCTCCGGATAAGGTTCCAAGCAATGTGAGAGTATGTTCCTACAAACTAGCATTTGACTGTTCTAACAATGAGCCTAGAAGGAGGGCCTCACTTTGTTGGTTTTGAAGATTCTAAAGAAAGTTGAAAGCTAAAGAACGTGCTCTGAAGTGGTGATTCAAAGGAAAGATGTGCTGCAGTGTTTGAGTTTGCCAAGTATCCTGCATGATAGCTAATGGAAGGGGGAAAGTGAGATGACGAAGTTATTTTCTGATCATACCTTGACATGTGTGCCTCGCATACAAAATGGTGTTGCTGATGGACTTGCTAAGGCAACAAGAAATTTAAAAATCCCAATGAATTCCAGCAACAAGTTCGAGATTCATGTGAAACACCACCCCACCGTTCCAGACAATCAGCGATGTTGGCAAGTCTTTCAGGATGACGAGGAGATTAGTGATTTTCTGCAGAATAAGGGTAAGTTTAAAGACACCTCCATAGATACAGAACATGATGATGGCAATGATGATATACAAATAAATCAAATGGAAGTGTTGCAACTTAAAGATAACATCATTCCTAAAGGATTGATTCCTTTAGAGGAACTCTTTGATCAAGATGATGTAGCCCGCAAACCGACCTTGAGGCCGACTGAAAAAGGTGTTGAAGAAGTAAATATTGGGACAGCTGAAAATCCCAAGATGGTAAATTTATCCAAGTCATTGTCACCAGAGGTAAGAGCGGAGTATGTGAGATTGTTGTCTTCATTTGCTGATGCTTTTGCGTGGGATTACTCAGATTTAAAAACGTATGACACTAATATCATTCAACATACTATCCCTATTAAACCAAATCAGAAGCCTTTCCGTCAGAAGTTGAGGAGAATCAATCCGAAGCTACTACCATCGATTGAGAAGGAGGTAAACAGGTTGTATAAGTCAGGAATCATTGTACCTATCAGATTTTCTGATTGGATTTCCAATTTGGTGCCAGTGAGGAAAAAGACAGGTGAGATCCGTTTGTGTATTAATTTCAGAAATTTGAATAAGGTGTCATTGAAGGACAATTATCCGCTACCAAAAATGGACCATATACTGCAGCGAGTAGTTGGAGCATCAAGGATGTCACTACTCGACGGCTATTCAGGATATAATCAAATTTTAGTGCATGAGGACGATCGCGACAAAACCGCGTTCACCACTCCATGGGGAACGTTTCATTATGCCAAGATGCCGTTTGGTTTGAAAAATGCAGGTGCCACTTTTCAGCGTGCAATGGACATGGCTTTCGCCAATGAGAAAGATGTATTTTTGGTTGTTTACCTTGATGATTTGACTGTGTTTTCAAATTCTGATGAAGAACATTTATATCATTTGAAAGTTGTTTTCCAGAAGTGCAGAAAATATGGCATTTCGCTGAATCCGAAAAAGAGCCTGTTTGCCATGGATGAAGGCAAACTCCTTGGCCATATCATATCGAAAGACGACATTCGTGTTGACCCTGCACGTGTTGAAGCAATCCAGCAAATTAAACAGCCCCGGAACAAGAAAGAAATACAGTCATTTAATGGTAAAATGAATTTTCTGCGTCGTTTCATTCCAAATCTTGCTGAGCATCTTAGAGAAATCACGAACATGCTGAAAAAAGACAGTCAGGTAAAGTGGACAGAAGAGGCGGTGAAATCATTCAATTTGGTAAAGTTAGCTCTTTCTTCAGCCCCTATTTTAATCAGCCCGGACTACACACATGACTTCATTTTGTTTTCGTTTGCTTCTGAGCACACTTTGGCAGCTGTTTTAATGCAGAAAAGGGATGGAGTTGAGAAGCCCATTGCTTTTTTCAGTCGGATTATAAGGGACGGAGCATTGAAATACAACATTATTGAGAAACAAGCACTTGCGCTTGTAAAGGCCTTGAAAGATTTCCGTGTGTATATACTGCATTCCCACATTATAGCATATGTTCCTAACGCAGCAGTTAAAGATGTTTTGGTACAGGCAGATCCAGAGGGAAGACGGGGTAAGTGGATCGCTGCGTTGTTAGAATATGATGTGGAGATTAAACCGACCAAGCTGATCAAAGGACAAGGACTAGCCAAGCTCATGGCTGAAACAAATCTGCATGCTCTAGATATAAATTTGATCGCTGCCATGTCCGATGAAGATGAGGAGAGTACGTCAGTTCAGGTATCTGATATTTTTGTTTCTTCCCCTTGGTATGCTGACATCTTATACGTACTTCAGAATTTATCTCCACCTCCCGGGATGCCTAGAAATAAGAGTAGAACATTGAAGTTGAGAGCTGCAAAGTTTTGCATATTGAATTCTGCATTGTATTGGAAAGACCCTGGTGGAATGTTGTTGAATTGTTTGGTAGAGGAGGAAGCCAAAAGAGTTTTGGAGGACTTTAATAGAGGAGACTGCGGGGGCCATTTGTTTTGGAAAACCACAGCAAATAATATTCTAAGGGCAGGTTACTATTGGCCTTCTTTGTTTTCGGATGTATATAAGGCTGTTAAGAATTGTCACGAGTGTCAAATTTTCGAAGGGAAGCAGAAACTACAGCCTTTGCCTCTCAAACCAATTGAAGTCAGTGCACCATTTCAGCAGTGGGGGTTGGATTTCATTGGGGAAATCCATCCGGCATCTTCCGGACAACATAGATGGATATTGACAGCAACAGATTACTTCACGAAGTGGATCGAGGCCATTCCCACTTGACAAGCCATGGATGCGGTAATTATCTCTTTTCTTGAAAACAATATTCTGTCACGTTTTGGGTGTCCTAGTAAGATAATCACAGATAATGCAGCGGCCTTCAAGTCAAAGAGGATGGTTGAATTTTGCTATAAGTACAACATCAGCTTGGGACATTCGACTGCCTACCATCCTCAAGGAAATGGCTTGGCGGAATCTTCAAATAAGTCTTTGGTAAATATCATTAAGAAATTGCTGGAAATCAATAAAAAGGGTTGGCACAAGAAATTAGTGAATGCACTTTGGGCTGATAGGGTAAGTCAGAAAAAATCTATTGGCATGTCTCCTTTCGAGTTGGTGTATGGGATAGACACGGTTTTTCCCACTTCTCTTGCTGTCCCGGTAGTCAAATTGCTTCAGGAAGCTGGTAGTGAGGAAGATCCTATGCAGCGAAGGATAAATCAGATGATTCATTTACAACAGACACGGGAGGAGGTCTTTCAAAATACATTCAAGTTGCAGGAGCGCATAAAGAAGATCTATGATAGGAAGGCAAAAGCAGATAAGTTTCAGCTGGATGAGGTGGTTTTGAAGTGGGATGCTCGAAATGAAGATAAGGGAAAGCACGGCAAATTTGAAAACCTATGGAAGGGTCCTTTTAAGATTGCAGCGTATCGTGGTCAAAACGCCTTTCTTCTCAAGGAAATGAATGGGGATGATTGTCCTGGAGGGCCGATCAATGGTCGGCTGCTCAAACGATACCACTTCTGAGTATTTTCTGCTGATTTCATCATCATTGTATATATCGTTCTACTTTTGTTTCATCGCAAGTGTGTACTAATCTATTTTCTTCAGTCTGGGGCCCGAAGCGAAGGCTATAATTCTGGAGATGGAGGTTAGTTGGTTTGAGGTTTGTCAAGTTGGTCTTATCATTCTTTTCAGTTTGAAAGTTGAGTCAGTCTCAGTCAGTTTTCAGTCAAGTTTCAGTCAAGTTTTCAGTCAATAAATGTGTCCAAGGTTTTGTGTTATCTGTTGAAATAATGACTCCATCGCCCAATGGATGAAGGCACTGTCTAACTCCTCCAGAGATCTGCCGTTCTTGGCATCTCCTTGGAGCCACCATCCCCATTGGAGCCAATGTTAGAGTCGGTCCTTACAGCCCTCCGTCAGAGATCATTTCGCTTTTTGCATATCATTTTTAGGTGTCTCACTCATTCCACTTCGTTGCATTTCGCTAGGGGCATGCCATTGACTGACGAGAGGGTCTGGTCGTCTTGTATTTCCTCATGCTTGTACCTGCAGGGCTAATTAAAATTCCTCAAAAATCACTGAAGTTCAGGTCACGTCATTCATGGTCATAAATGATTGTTTTCGTCAACAAGAGTCATTAGTCCTAGAGTCTAGGGTTTTCAGTCTTTTGATACATGTGATAAAAGCCCGCAGGCCATGAGGTTGGTTTCGAAAGGATTCCTATTTCATATTTTTATTCTCAAAAACATTTGAAGACATTTCTAGTCCAAAACTCTATTTTGGAACTAGAAATAGTCAAATTTCATTTTTTGTAATAATTATGTATTTGTTCCACCATAGAAAGTTCAAAAGCAGCCTCTGGTCTTTGCCAAAGCCAAAATGCCAAAATCCCTGCAAAAAACAACCAAGTTTCATCAGTCCAAGACTCAGAAAAAACAGTGAAAAGCCAAAGACAGAATTGCATTAAATGACAAAGTGCCAAGATTGCCAAACATTACAAAGTGGGTTATGGAGAAAATTAAAATCAAATATGATTCTTGTGAGACATTTTCCAAACCTATATAAAGCATTGAAGACAAATCCTTTTCATAAATTTCCAAAGCAAAGTCAAGTTGGAGTGTTGGAGTCAAGTTTGGAGTGTTTCAGAGCCGTGGAGTTGGAGTGGAAGTGCGCGCGGCGCATACAAGAGGCGCGCAACGCACATACCGCGTGCGACGCACTAGGCTTCACAGGCCTGTGCAAATTTGCATGCACGCGACGCGTAGAGTTTCAGGGCCAAAAATTTTACTCCTTCGCCCAGATTCATGCCAAATCACTTCATTTTGCCTGAAAGTAAGTTGTTCATGCCTTCTTAGTGAATCATGGACATGTTATGGTGTTTTCGAATGTGGAAAAACATGTGTTTGATATGGTGAGCATTAAACCCTATATTCATTGCAAATTCACTTCTTAGGGTTTTGAAACAAATGTTAATGATATTGTGGGGGTTCCAAGCTTGTGCTATTGATATATGCTTGTGTCGTCTATTTTCAGTGGTGTCTCTGCTCTCACGCTCTCTCTTTGCTATTACATCACTGCTGTCATTGCTATTATCTTACCATTTGTCATTGTCACATTGTTTATCATTTATATTGTAACACAGTCTCATATTCACTTTTTCCCATTCTCCATTGACAAACATGGTCCCATATTCACTTTTCCCATTCCCCATTGACAAAGCCTAAATATTATTGTAAGGGCTGTTTCTTTGTTCTACATCACATTATACTCCTTCCTATTCTCTTGTCAAACCCCATGTAGTCAAGCAGTGACTGTTGTCCATTTAAACTCATTTGACAGAACCCTTATCATTGTGGCTTTCCTATAACATTTTGATACTCATGTGACACATTTGGGAGTAAAGCATACAATGAACTCTTGTTTTCACTATACCTATATCAGCATATATTTTGCAAACATCTTGATTTCAACGCCATGTCAGAGACGGATTCAGTTTATGAGCAGGAGTATGACAGTGATTCCATAGCAGAGATTAATGTGCCACGGAGGTCTCACAAAAGTGGCAAAAGTGGTAGGCATGTCAGGGAGGAGCCTACTTCTTTGGCTCAATTGCAGGCATGTCCGCTTGCAATGGATTGTTTTCGGTTTCAGTCATGTTTTCGATTCTGTGAGATGATTTCACAAACCCAGCTTCATCGTGAACTAGCTCGTCTGTTTGTTCTACATTTACATGATGGCCGTGTGAATCTCGCTGGAGTAGATTTCATTCTGTCACCAATGACTATTGCTCAGGCCACTGGCATACCAAATTTAGGAGATGAATGGAACAAACGACAGCAGCTAGAGAAATCCTATTATGAGCTCTATATTAGACCTGGATATATGAGGCAGTTGAGCAGGGTATTTCCATTCTGATTTCTGAAGGATGAGTTTGCACCATTGATGAAACTCATCATTTGATATTTCAGTTGCGAGGGCAGATTCTCGCGTCTCTATGCGTACCATGTCCGTTTGTTGATGCATTTCACGAGGGTACATATGATGAGCATTCCATACTTCATGTATCGCAACATAGAGAGGATGACAATTTTTGTACAGAAGAAGACCCCAACACAGCAGCATAGAAGTATATATCATTACGCGCTGATCAAAATCATGGTGGTACATCAGTTGACACAGCAGGGCATTACTTGGGAGGATTTCATCTCCCGTGACTTCTTCACAGCGCCACAGCCGCCTCCCAAGGTAGTTCATGATGAGGGAGACGCGGTTCACACCCGCCTTGAAATTCCCCAAGACCGGGTGACACGTTGCTCCGTTGTATGTGACATCGGGGCCGAGGCCACGGTGGCCTTACGGCAAATACACGACTAGTACGCACCCCACCCTATGTGGAAGGGCCTGCCATCTCCATCGCAGAGCGAGTATCTCCTCCACATGATGCGGGTGCTGGCCCCGCCGTTCTGGTGTACAAATTCAAGACAACGTAGGCAAGAGGCCTATGCACGATGAGGGCCCATCACGCGGTCGAGACACTGATTTCACATTCATCGATGTTGATGCGAGCTCTCCTAGCTCGAAGCTGAAAGAGATCATCCAGGAGAAAAAGGCCGAGAATGACACGCTGAAAGAGAAATTGAAGAGAGCTCAGTGGGTGATAAACTACCTGGAGCAACGTAACAAACAGCTAGAATATCAGCACACGCTTTTTGAGCTGCGGCGAATCCGTGAAGATCGACAATTGGCCCGGAAGAGACCCGGCGACATGACACCAATTGAGCGAGAGACATGCCTCACACATGTTAACATTCATCTGGATAAGTTGTTGGAAAAATCTAACAGAGACAAAGACATGCTTCGTCACATGAAAGGTCATTATTGGGCCCGCATGCACGTCTGCAAAGCAAAAATGAAGACTTCGGGCAGGAGGTTGGAAGGCAGGGCCGAAACGTCATAAGAGGTCTCCATCCACTCCTGATGAATTATGCTTCATTGGTTGAGCATGACACATAATGGAGGGTCTTCGCTCCGAATTTGAGCAAATTTGAATAATTTTTTGTCATTTTGGAAAATTTTGGTCTCAAAACAGGTTTTTCAGCCCAACGCGTAGCGCGTCATGACACGCGCTTATGATTGGGACACTTGCTGGATGAAAAATTTGTATTTTTGGATTTTTCATGGTAAGTTATGCATTCTCAGAAATGGCCGAAGCATTTCACCAAGTTCTGGATGATCAAAAGGGCCAAAAACACCATGAAAATCACCTTTCTGCCACCTTTTGCACCAGAAGGAAGTACTTGTGGGAGAATGAAGTTTTGGAGGGGAAAGTGAGCTCCAAATTGGGAAATTCCGCTTGGTTTGGATAGTAGACATCCAGGGCTTTCCAACAAGCTATCATGAGCTTGATTTTGATGCCAGGAAGTGCCCCAAAAGCAGGCTTAAAGGCGCACGACGCATAGAGCTCAGGCGTGCGGCGCATAGAGAAAATTGGCTAATTTTTCATCTTCCAGCTCAGGATTTCGGCCAGTTGGACCAGTTTTGATTGTGTATGTAATTTTTGAGTTATCTTGATTTAATTTTATGGTTAGCATGTAACTTTGATTCACTTTTACCTATTCTAGATGATTCACTCCCAAAAAAGTAAAAATCAAGTGAAAGAATCAGTTTCCTTCCTTTTAGAGGCAAGTTGTTTGGCTGCCTAGATTCTAGCTCCTTGTTTAGAATTAGTTGAAACTGCTCCTAGAAGGAGGAATTCGACCCCTAGTGGCATGGGAAGGGGTTAGGATGGTCTATATGATGTAATTTCTGAGACACTATCAGGGTTGGACTCTTGGGAAAAGTTTGGCACACTATTGTACATATTTTTCATATTTTGGCTAAGGAAAGATCAGAGGTTTTGCAGCACCTGTTGGGATTCTTGTGGCTTTCAGTTCTTGATGGTGTTTTCTCTCAGTTTATTGTAATTTCTTTCATGTTTGATGTATGCCATTCCCTTCTTATGCTTCTGAAACTAAATGAATGAGTAAATGAGGTAGAATCCATTGATTTCAGTGCCCTGCCTTTAAATTTGTTTAGTTTTACATGTTTTCGCATGTTTGGAGAGGATTCCTGTTCTCCCTTGCCCTCTTCAGCTCCTTGTCATTCTGATCCATCCATTCACATAATCAAAAGCATCAAGACTATTGCCTACCTTGCCCCAACTCAAATTCTGCAAAGATCTGGCCTTATCCCCGGACCCAAAATTGTTTTTCCCATTTTTTCAACAAAAAACCAAAAAATCAAAATCAAACTTTCCTATCTCTTTACTAGCCTAAAATCAGTATTCGTTATAAGTCATCTCAGCCCCTTTGAAGACCTTTTTCCGAGATAGACCCAGAGAGAGCCCTCTCCTGTCCTCGTAGGGCTAGCTACGAGGCTGAGCGTGGTTTGATGTAGCCTTGAGTTTTACCTTATTTCACCATAGATTGGAGTATATTCTGGAACTTTAAAGGAAGATTAAATTCCAACCTCAAGAACATAATCTCAAGAACATCGTAAAAGAAGAGCTACATAAGTTTCTCTAATGTGAATTTTATTTATCCCATTTCGTATAGTAAGTGGTTCTCTCCACTCTAGGTTGTTCCCAAAAATAATGGGAAGTGGTGAGTCTGTGTGGATTACAGGGAATTGAACAAAGCCACCCAGAAATACCACTTCCCTCTTCCATTTATTGATCAAGTCCTTGATACATTGGCAGGAAAGCAACTATTTTCCTTTCTTGATGGCTCCAACGGATATAATCAGATCCAAATTTCCCCTGAAGACCAAGACAAAACTACCTTTACTCGCATATGGGGTAGGTTTGCTTACAGAGTGTTACCTTTTGGTTTATGCAATGCCCCAGCTACATTTGAGAGGGCCATACTCAATATTTTTTCTGATATGATAAATGAGGATCTTGAAGTTTACATGGATGACTTCATCCCATATGGGGACAATTTCAACCAAGCGTTACAGACTTTAGAGAAATTTTTGGAATGATGCATCGCTACCAGGCTGTGTTTAAGTAGGTGTCACATGATGATGACATAAGGCGTAATCCTAGGACACTAAATCGATGCAGCTGGAATATAGGTAGACCCAGAATAAATAGAGGTAATTCTTCTGCTACCTACACCTTGCAAT
Organism: Pinus albicaulis; assembly: GCA_034641835.2. Lineage (NCBI taxonomy): Eukaryota > Viridiplantae > Streptophyta > Pinopsida > Pinales > Pinaceae > Pinus > Pinus albicaulis. Next base: position 1,268,269,092 of record CM076584.1, read on the forward strand.
CAGACAGAGGTACGTAGCTTCCTTGGATATGCAGGATACTATCATAGATTTATAAATATTTTTTCACAAATTGCTGTGCCTTTGTATGCTTTAACATGAAATGTTGAATTTAGATGGTCTGATAAATGTGACATTGGTTTTACGGATTTGAAGAAACTAGTCTCGACTGCTCAAGTGTTGCGCAAACCCAATTGGGAGTTGACTTTTCACATCTCTACAGATGCGTTGTCCTCGGGCAAGAAGAGGACACAAATTCCTATGGTATTTACTATATCAACAAAATTCTTACTTCTGTTGAACTAAATTATATAGTAACATAAAAGGAATTTTTAGATGTCATTTATGCCATAAATAAATTTTAACATCACATAACAGGCTACCAAATTTTTTTGTACACTAATCACTCCGCCATTAGATATTTTTCCAATAAACCAATAACGAATGGGCGGGTGACTCATTTGTAGGTTTTAACCCTGTACAAAAATTATCTACAAACGAATCTTAAAAATAAAAAATAAACAATAGAGAGAGCATAACACATAAAACATATATACACAGAGATTTTCCCCTGGATCCCAAATCGGGACGACCAACTTGATTTTTCATTATATTCCTTTCAGTGTTACAACACATATATATACATGTCGAACCATACATAAACCCCAATCCATTAACCCTGGATTAGAACATAACCGTAGTTCCCTTGATCGGATCTACAAAATACCAGGGGCTGAAAACCATCGTCCCCAAAAACCATGTGCAAACCCATGCACAAAACCATGGGTGGGTCCGCCCACTGAAAAATAACACATGCCCAACACCGTGTGGGACTAATCATGGAAAGAACATAAAACATACCCAACACTGTTGGCTGTTACTTTTGTAGGAGTTTGATATTTCCATTAAAGACCGTCCAGGAAAGGAAAACCCAGTCGCATATTTTTTGTTACGGGTTCCTAAGACAAACAATCCGCTGGCTGTGGACAATTAGTTCCCAAATGAACACCTGTTTGCTATAGCAGTTAAAGTGCCATTGTACACAGATGTTGAAAAATATACGGCGGTAGGAAACCTTCCCAGGCACTTAACAACAAAGGAGAGGAAGCTTATTGTCCAGCACAACACCCGATTTTCTTGGATCGGCGGATACCTTTTTCACACAGGATCTGATATGCACATATGTAGATTCATTCGAGAAGATGAAATCTATGACATCCTGAAGGCCTGCCATGATGAGCCTTGTTGCGGACACTTCGCAGATCACAGAACTGGGCATAAAATAATACAGATGGGCTATTATTGGCCCACCATTTTCAAAGACGTTAAGAAATATGTCTAAGCCTGTGATAACTGCCAGAGGATGGGCCGTCCTAGTCAATCTAACGAAATGTCGTTACAACCACAATTGGTAATATAACCTTTGAACAGTGGGTGTTAGATTTTTTTGGCCCATTCAATCTACCATCAAACTAGAAGGCTTACATACTGGTTGCTACAGACTATGTAACAAAGTGGGTAGAAATAGTAGCTTCGTGATATATAGAAGAAACCCATTTAGCTTTTAACTATTTGTGCGGTGTAGTTAACACTGGTGGAAGTGATAACGGATGGAAGGGCACAATTTGTAGGACATAAGATTACAACCACTATGCGAAACCACCATATCACACATAGATTCACTTCTTCGTATCACCCGTAGGCAAACAAGAGGGTTGAAAGCACTAACAAAGTCATTGAGGCAATTTTGACTAAGACAGTTTTGACACATTAGCGAGACTGGGCTACTAAACTGCCAGAGGCCTTTTGGGCTTATCGCACAACTTGGTGAAATACTACTGGATATTCCCCGTACCAACTTGAATTTGGAAAAGAACCTAATTTTCTGATCGAATTTGAAAAAAATTCTCTTAGAACAACCCAGGAAGTGGGAATGGACCTGATGGAGGCACAAAATAAATGACTTCAACAAATAAATGAATTGGATGAAGCTCAACTACTTGCTCTACGACACACTGCAATTATTTAGCAGTAAAGGGCTAAATAGCATGACAGTCTTATAAAAAATAATATGTTTCAGGAAGTAGACTAGGCATTCCTCTATGATTCCAGGTTCCAAGACTTTCTGGGTAAATTACAGACAAGGTGGCTTCGCCCATATGAAATTCAAGAGGTGCACAATAACGACACTCTAACTTTGACCACCATTGATGGTTCTGGCTCTTCTTTTCAGGTGAATGGACATCGGGTATGTCTTTATCATAAACTACTCACCAAAGAGTCTTTTTTCCAACAGGTACGTGATGATCGCACTATGAAAATTTTAGCTGCAGGGAGTAATGAACCAACAACTTTACTTTTGTGAAAATACGTTTCTCTAAGACTGTAAATAATGTATATATTTTTAAAATTTGGTTGTAATTTTCCGTTTTTTGTTTTTAAGATAAGCATCACTGTATAAATGCATGGATTTCTTTTCTTTTGAAACAACCACTTATAATGACATTCCTTTCTTTTACCACTTTTTTGCATTACAAGCAGATGTTGTTCAATTCTTTGAACAATTGCTGTTCATTTTCAATTGAACAAATGCATTTCTTTTCGTGAGAATTTTTGCTGTTCAATAGATTGAATGACTGTTATTCAATCAATTTAATAGTTGTTTTTCATAAAAATGAATAACCACGATTTATTTTTGTGTGTTTAATAATTGTTGTTCAATAGATTGAACAACTACTGTTCAATCAACTAAACATCTGTTGTTCAGAAAAATGAACAACCATGATTTATTTTTGTGTGTTTAATAATTGTTATTCAATAGATTGAACAACTGTTGTTAAATCAACTAAACAATTGTTGTTCATAAAAATGAACAACTGCGATTTTTGTTTGTGTGTTTAATAATTGTTGTTCAATAGATTGAATAGCTGTTGTTCAATCAACTGAACAACTGTTGTTCAGAAAAATGAACAACTGCGATTTCTTTTTTTTGGTGTGTTTAATAATTGATGTTCAATAGAATGAACAATTGCTGTTCAATCAACTGAACAACTATTGTTCAATCAACTGAAAAACTGCTGTTCAATAAAATGAACACCTGCGATCCTTTTTTTGGTTTGTTGACGCCCTTTTTAATGAATTTCACATATCATTGATGTTCGATAGAATGAACAACTATTGTTAAATACATTGAACAACTGCTGTTCAATTAAAAGAACATATGCTATTCCAATGATTGCACAACTGCCATTCAATCTTAATCGAACAACTATCTTTTCTCTCACACACTTTACTATGAAGATCATCTTTTTGGATTGGAAATTTGTACCCAATATAGAGAAAAAACAATGATATTAACAACATTATGATTTTTAAACCTTTGATGGGTATCTTTATTCTGGAAACTGACATGGTTCACCTATACAATGACTTGCTAAATATCTCCTCTTCGGACATATCATAAAATGATTTATTATCTCAATACCATGATGGTTTATTTTTCACACTTTCAATTGATAATCCCCTTTGGTACGATGATATAGGGATAAGGGCATAACTTTTATTGGCATTATTTTACTTCTCACACCATCCCTATCTCTTAAGGAGTTAATGAGCCTCCCTCCATTTATAATGTGTATATGAAAATGTAATGCAAACCTTCTTAGAGAGGATAGGGGCTATCATCACGAGCCAACCTACCATGATCATAAGGATTTAACAAGTGACATTCCCATCATGGCTACCACACCAGGGAAATGGCCTTCCAGACAGTGAAACTGTTAGAAGGACAAGAGGTCCCATCACAAGTCGGCCTAATCACTTTTTTATATCCTGGTGAATGGCACTGTGATTATCTGGTCACCACGCCAGTGCAATGATCTCTTTACAGAAATAAACAAATCATCTAAGTCCTAAATAGAGGATTCTGGCTCATTTTTGGGGTTGAAAAGCAACCTCGTCAAGGCTATGGACGCTTGCTGACAGTAGTGGATTTGTTTATGGTATTGGAGTTTTATGTTATATTTCCAATTACTCTATATCCCACTATTTCCTATTGATTCATCTCCAAAGACGAATTTATCATTTGAATAACATTTATATCTATATTAACCGATATACATGGTAAACTATAATTTTATATGAATTAAATCAATAATGTCTGATCAATTGATATCAACAATCATTATCATTTATCACCTATCATGATTTCGTCATATCTTTCCACTAAAGGGAAAATATTTTCTCATAATGGTTATTTCTTCGTTTTACTCCTTTTTCGGTCATTTCCTAACCATTTTTTGTAGTTTTCACGGGTCTGACTGTTTCTTACTGTATGTATGCTGCTCTGAGAATTTTTCTGCCGCATTTTTGAATTCCCAACGTCCTTTCCTGGTGGTCTGGATGTAGGTGTTAATGACAATCTTTCAAATCTCGTGACAATTTCTTCTAATTCTGGTGGAATTTCCTCTATCTCCTTCTCAGTTTCAATCATCAACCTTTAATTTGTAACACAACTCTATAATGCATTAAAATTTGTTACAAATTTTTTTAATTGCATTACAAACCAATTTTCATTCTTTTATAGATGACGAAAGCATATTATATAACTTATATATAATGAGCAGTAATAATAGAATCTCATTTGACAAATGATTGATGGATTTAAAATAATATTAAACCCATTTGCATTGAGTTATCACATCCACTTTTATTGTTAAACTCCACGCATCTAAAAATGCGATATCCACAGATATTCATGCTCTCATGCGTAAAACGTTAGATTGAAAGAATTTCTGGCGATTAGTTTAATTTATAAAATATAATTTTTAAATTATCGGGTCCATTGAGATAGTTAACTCCAGTGCAAATTTATATGCGATAATCCCTAGATCATCAATCAATATGCGAAGACAGTCGGATTTCCCAAGTACTGGCGCTCTACTTAACTTATTAAGCCTCAATTATCTGCACTGTACAGTGATTTAATTTCTTCAACCCTGACAGATTCGTAATTTCTCCAAGGAAAATCACAATTTTAAACATCAATAACTGATAGTTTTAATTCATTCTGGTATAATTGAATAATTTTGTTTCCACATTGTACGCATAAATTTCAATGTAATATAATCTCAGAAATCAAAATAAGACTCGTTCTAAAATTTAAACAATCCAGAATATGTCGAAAGAAATGGAAACTTAAGACTTAGCATTCACGTACACATTCACCCAGCTACAGAGGAAATGAAATTATTTTTGTATTTGATCCCCTTTTCCATCAAATCCTCCTCTCTGTTCTCATTTTTAACTTACATTTTAAAATATATATATCGCTCAAACAAACAATTTGATCAAATTTTATGGATCAATTTGCCCAGTTTTAGATAAAATCGTAATACATAATGTTTGCCTAAAAATCTTCAACAAAAAAAACTAAATTCAGTGAATCCAATATAAATCTATCCAAACCCCTGAATATTAGTAAAATCTTATGTATCAAAACAGTAAATCACAGGCTAAAGGATCCCACTCCTTTGCTTGTAATTTTTTTTGTATTTTTGGAATAAAAAATGAAGTTTTCATCCCTCGAGCCTCATGCTCCTGCATTAGACTCATGAGGAAAAAATTCTTCATGGGCTCCTGTCCATGAGTTCCTCCATAGAAATTCCCAATTTATGTAGCATGGTATCTGCCATCCAAGAAGCTTCTGCAGCTGGTTGATCTTTCCACTTGATCAAATACTCAAAGTATTCCCATCCTCTTGTCTTCTTAGACAATCTTTTGTCTAAAATATTCTCTGGCTGCAATATTTTTGTTGTGGGTAACTGTTTCAAATAGTCAATCTCTTCTTCGCCTTTAGCTTTATCACTTGTGTCTCCATCCTCATACCTGTACAAATAAGCAACATTGAAAATTGGAGATATTCCAATGTCAGGGGGTAAATCAATTTCATATGCATTTGCAGAAAATTTCCTCAATACTCTGCATGGCCCAATTTTCTTAAATTTCAACTTATTATATGCCCTTTTTGGAAATCTTTCCTTCCTCAGGTGTGCTAGAACCAAATCTCCAACTTCAAAATTAATTTCCCTCTTCTTCAAATCTTCTCTGCTTTTATATTTGATGTTGCTGTCCTGTAACTGTTGTTTTACCTGTTCATGTATTGCTCGAATTTCTGAAGCAAATTATTCTCCATCAACACATCTCATTTTTGCTTTTCCGAAATTTCTTAGTTCATACACTCATCTTAGGTGCATTCCATAAACTATATGGAATGGACTCTGCCCTGTACTCCTGCTAGGAGAGTCATTATAAGCATATTCAGCCTGTGCCAAAATCTGATCCCACTGTTTAGGATGTTCACCTGCAAGACTTATCAAAATATTACCCAAGATTTTGTTCACCACCTCAGCCTGTCCATTAGTCTGAGGGTGATAAGTTGAGCTAAAAATCAGTTTAGTACCAAGATTTTTCCACAATGTCCTCCAGAAGTGACCAACAAATATGGTGTCCCTATCTGAGACAATGCTTTTAGGTAACCCATGAAATCTTACAATCTCTTTGAAAAACAAATTAGCAACATGAGTAGCATCACTGGTTTTATAACATGGAATAAAATGTGCCATTTTAGAAAATCTGTCAACTACAACATAGATTGCATCATTCCCTCTCTGTGTTTTAGGTAAACCCAAAACAAAATCCATACTTACCATATCCCAAGGTCTATTTGGAATAGGTAATGGAACATACAAACCTGTGCTCTGAATTCTTCCTTTTGCATACTGACAAACTTTACAATTTCGCACATACATCTCCACTCCAGTTCTCATCTTTGCCCAGAAATAAAAATGAATCAGCTGTTTATGTCTTTTCTACACCAAAATGTCCACCAAGTCCACCACTATGTTTCTCCTTAATTAAATTTTCTCTCATAGAACAATTTGGTATGCATAGCTGATTTATTTTAAACAACAAGCCTTCTTGCAAGAAAAAATCCAGCCACTTAATTCTGTCCAAAAAAACAGGATTATTGCATGCTTTAAATGCCTCTTTAAAATCCAAATCTGTTTTATACAATTCCTTAAGAAAATCAAAACCTGACACTTGAATTTGACTTTCTTGAACTAAAATGTTTTTTCTACTTAAGGCATCTGCTACTTTGTTTGCTTGTCCAGTTATATGTTTCAATACAAAATTGAAAATCTGAAGATACTCTACCCATTTTTCATGTTTCTCATTTAGTTTTGGCTACTGCATAATGTACTACAATGCATGATTATCTGAATAAAGCACAAACTCTTTAGACATCAAGTAATGTCTCCATTTTTTTAATGACTGCACAACTACATAAAATTCTTTGTCATAAGAAGAATATTTTCTTCTTGTATCATTTAGTTTTGCACTGAAATAAGCTACAGGTCTATCTTCTTGACTCAACACAGCTCCAATAGCTTCTCCATTGGCATCACATTTCACTTGAAAAGGTTTGTTAAAATCCGGAAAAACTAAAATGGGTTTTTCTATTATCTTTCTTTTCAACAACTGGAATTTTTTTTCTGCTTCATCAGTTCATCTAAATGGTTGTTTGTCCTTATTTATGGTTTCAATAATAGGAGCATTGATCTTACTAAAATTCCTTATGAATTTTCTATAAAAACTAGCAAGACCATGGAAGTTTCTTACCTCAAAAACACTTTTGGGTGAAGGCCATTATGTGATTTCCTTTATCTTCTCTGGATCCATCTTCAATCCATCAGCAGAAACAACAAAACCTAAGTATACCAATTATTCCTTCATGAATGATTTAAAAAAAAAATTTACCAGCAACTTTTCCTGATGCAACTTCCTTAAGACATAATTCATATGTCTCATGTGTTATTCTTTAGACTTGCTGTAAATTAATATATCATCCAGATATACTATTACAAATTTACCAATAAATTCTCTAAACACTTCATTCATAAGCCTCATAAATGTACTAGGAGAATTTGATAATCCAAATGGCATTACCATCCATTCATACAATCCTTCATTTGTTTTAAAATTTGTTTTCCGTTCATCTCCTTGCCTTATCCTAATTTGATGATAACCACTTTTTAAATCCAGTTTTGTAAAATATCTTGCCCCACTTAAACAATCCATCAAATCTTTAATTATGGGTAAAGGAAATCTATACCTGATTTTTATTTTATTGATTGCTCTTGAATTAGTACACATTCTCTAGCCTCCATCTTTTTTTGGACTCGACACTGTTGGCACTGCACAAGGAATCAAAATTTCTCTAATCAGTTATTTATCTAACAACTCCTGTACTTTCTTCCTGATTTCTTCATTTTCTGTGGGAGTCATCCTGTATGCTGCTTTATTCGGAAAATTTTCCCTTGGAATCAAATCTATATGATGGCTGATTTTTCTAATAGGTGGTAACTCATCTGGAAAATCATCTACAATGATATCACAATAATTTTCCATCATCTCTTGAATTTCAATTGGTAAATTAGAAATTTTAGTGGAAGGAATTACTACCTTGGGTTTGCAAATTAATGAAAATTTTACCTCATCATCTTCAATCTGCTGCAGATATTCTTTTCCACTCAGTAATGAAGCTTTCAAATCAAATATTCTTTTTGAAGCATCTTCTTCTTCTATCGGCAACAATGTATGATTGATACCATCTTTACAGAACTTGTATGTGTTCTTCTTCCCATCATGCATAACTCCTCTGTCATACTGCCAAGGTCTACCCAAAAATATGTGACATATGTCCATAGGCATCACAACACACATAATTCTGTCTTTGTAGCTGCCCAACTGGAATTCCACTTCACATTGTTCATTCACTAACAGTTGATGTCCTTTCTGAAGCCATGACACCTTGTAGGGTGTTGGATGTTTCTTTGTCTTCAATTTCAATTTCTCCACTACTTCTGTAGAGACCAAATTATCAGTGCTGCCACTATCAATTACCATTTGAAAACCTTTTCCTTGAACTTTGCACACACTTCTAAACAAGGTTTTTCTCTGTGCTGGTTCAAAAACTTCCTTTGCTGGTTTAAAAAAAAATTTGTTAACCACCAAAGATTCTCGTTTCTTTGATATATTCTCTGCTTCTGGAATTTTTGCTGCTTCCTCTTCATTCTGAGCAACAATTAAATTTCTCTGATTTGTCCCCACATTCTATAGAAATTCATAAGCTCTGTGTCCAAGCTTATTACATCTATAACATCTGATTTCTCTTCCTTTGCCTTTGTCTCCTATTCCTCTGGAAAAAATCCTTCTGCCACTTGCATCACCTTCTGTAGATGTATGTTGACTTGAGCTGCTGCTAGCTCCTTCTCTCGGTGCTCTAGATCTTCCTCTACCACCTTGACTTCCTTTTCCTCGGAAAGTACCTCTACATCTGGCATATTGCTTTCTTATGAGTTTTTCTTTAGCCTTCAAGGCCATCTGATAATCCTCTTCCACTGTTTTAGGAGACAACATACTTATCTCATCTTGGATCTCCATTCTGAGACCATTAATATATCTTGCAATCTTCTCTGCTGTATCTTGAATTTGGCCTGCTCTTATGCTCACTTTGTAAAATTCTTCTGTGTATTCTTTGACTGTCATTGATCTCTGTCTAAGATTCTGAATTTTTCTAAATAATGAAAGATGATAATCACTTGGCAAAAACCTACCTCTCATCTTTTCCACCATCCTGTTCCAATTATTTATTGGCTGCTTACCAAGTCTCCTTCTTTATTCCTGCACTCCATCCCACCAAAGCGTTGCATGTCCTTTCAATTTTGTGACAAAAAATTTCACTCTTTTTCCCTCATCCATTTCTTCATAATCGAAGAACTTATCCATGTCATTTACCCAATATATCAATTCTTCTGGGTTTAAACTTCCTGTAAACACCGAAACTTCAAGTCTAGGTTTAGATGTGTATCCCAACACTGATTTAAAAAAGCTCATTTCAGGAGTAACTCTTGCAGGTTCTCCCTCTTCTACAGATTCAACTTCGGGCTCGCTGACATCTCCAACATCTGCATCTCTTTGATTTCCCATTTCCATTGCTTCTAATCTGGCTTGCATCTATTGCATAACTTCCATCACTTCGACATTTGCAGCTGGTCTTCTTCTTCTTCGACCAACACCACCTCCTCTTCCAACTCTGTAAGCCATGTTGGATTTCTTTTCCTAACCTGCTCAGGTTCTAAATGCTGCTCTGATACCACTAATGGTGGTCTAGATGCAGGTGTTAATGACAAGCTTTCAAATCTCGTGAAAATTTCTTCTAATTCTAGTGGAATTTCCTCTATCTCCTTCTCAGTTTCAGTCATCAACCTTTAATTTATAACACAACTCTATAATGCATTAAAAACCAATTTTCATTCTTTTATAAATGACAAAAGCATATTATATAACTTATATATAATGAGTAGTAATAATAGAATCTTATCTGACAAATGATTGACAGATTTAAAATAATATTAAACCCATTTGCATTGAGTTATCACATCCACTTTTATTGTTAAAATCCACACATCTAAAAATGCGATATCGATAGATCTTCATGCTCTCATGCATAAAACGTTAGATTGAAATAATTTATGGCTATTAGTTTAATTTATAAATATAATTTATAAATTACCGGGTCCGTTCAGATAGTTAACTACAATGCAACTTTATATACGATAATTGCTAGATCATCAATCAAGATGCGAAGACCGTCGGATTTCCCAAGTATTGGCACTCTACTTAACTTATTAAACCTCAATTCTCTGCGCTGTACAATCATTTAATTTATTCAACCCTGACAGATTCGTAATTTCTCCAAGGAAAGTCATAGTTTTAAACATTAATAACTGATAGTTTTAATTCATTCTGGTATAATTGAATGATTTTTCTTCCACATTGTATGCATAAGTTTCAATGTAATATCCTCTCAGCAATCAAAATAAGACTCGTTCTAAAATTTAAACAATCCAGAATATGTTGAAAGAAATGAAAACTTAAGACTTAGAATTCATGTACACATTCACCCAGCTATAGAGGAAATGAAATTATTTTTCTATTCGATCCCCTTTTCCATCAAATCCTCCTCTCTGTCCTCATTTCGAACTTACATTTTAAAATATATATATCGCTCAAACAAACAAATTGATCAAATTTTATGGATCAATTTGCCCAATTTTAGATAAAATCGTATTACATAATATTTGCCTAAAAATATTCAACAAAAAAAACTAAATTCAATGAATCCAATATAAAGCTATCCAAATCCCTGAATACTAGTAAAATCTTATCTATCAAAACAACAAATCGCAGGCTAAAGGATCCAACTCCTTTGCTTGTAATTTTTTTTTGTATTTTTGGAATAAAAAATGAAGTTTTCATCCCTCGAGCCTCATGCTCGTACATCATTTCCTCTTTTCCTGTGCTCTATGGTCGTGGACGCCCTTTTCTATTTGGAGGGGGGAAGGTATGCATAATGGGACAACATGTAAAATAATTACTAAACTCTGCCGAAACATGCTGATACGACAAATAATATTATGGCCTTTATATCAAAAATAAAAAACTTCAAAGCATTGTATGTAGTTTATTGGTGTTGTTACAACTGAGAAAATTGTGAGAAGTGCATGCAGAAGTGCGAATTTGGCTCCTGAAGCACAACAATCATGGGCGGAAAATCTATTCGCAGTGAACCCACAGTACTCAGATTAACAGACCAGGCTCACACTGTACTTGAGCGCGCTTGCTGGCTTCAATATTTGGTCAAATTACAAGGATTCCATATTGAAATAGCACTTGAGTTCCTGAAAAATTTACAGGATGGATGCACAACTGTAAGAGGCTGAATTATAATAGTGTCTGAAGCAATGCTAGCTGAGGTCTTAGGACTTCCAGCAGAAGGCAAAAAATGGACTGATAAGCATGTTTTGTTGCATGATGTTGTTAGGTCCCTATATTACTAGTATAGTCCCTTATTGTTGTTAGTGTAACCCCCTTATTGTTATTATTGTACCCTTGTAACCCCCATTTTGTTATTATTGTGCCCTTAAATTATTATTGTTAGGTCGGCTAGGATTACATTGTGGCTCACTAGGATTACATTATGGCCACATGGACTCCTATATATAGAAAGGAGGTTTTGTAAATTGTATCATCCAAGATTTTTTCATTTATGTAATGTATTGGAGGTTTCCCCCTCGAAGTGGCTTATTTCTAAGGCGTTGATATCTCTTTTCTTCTATTTTTGGAGCTGGTTACACAACATTTGGTATCAGAGCTTTGGATTCCAGGGTTTTGCTGCTCCAAATCAGCCACCCGTGGCATTCGAAGATAAAATCTGAGGCTGCTACTGTACGTTGGTACCCAAAATCAAATATTGAAGTGTCAGTAATCACAAATAGAATTAATCATTGAGTTCTCTTAAAAGCAAGAAAAAGTGGTATTTTTTTTTTTTCACCATAAGTCTTGTTTGAAGAATCAATTTGAATTGATTCTAAGGGCATATTGTAGAATAGATATCAGTATTGGGTTCTAAAAGATGCCCTGTAAAAATAATTCAACACCCATTAAGCCTTTAGAAGGGTCTACTATGACTCATGAAGATGAAGAATTGCAACATGATCTATCAAAATTACAAGAGCAAGTGCAACAAATTTCACTCTCGCAAAGAGCAACAAAAATGAAATGGAAGTTTTGAAGAAAGGCATGGAAGAGAAGATGGATGGCGTGGAAGCTAAGATGGATGGCATGGAAGCTAAGATGGAAAACATGAAGAATGATCTAAAAACAGACATCGAAGGTTTGACAAAGTTGATACAAGAAATGTTTCCAAATGGTGAAAAGATAGTAGAAGAACCTCATGATGAGAACAAAATCAATGTTAATCGTGATTTCATAAACTCTAATGTTGGCGGGAAGAACCACCATATTCCAAAAATGGATATGAGGAAGTTTGATGGAAAGGATCCTGTAACATGGATAATATAGATGGAGCAATATTTTGATCTCCATAACGTGCAAAACACACAAAAGGTACACATTGCAACTTTACATTTAGAACAAAATACATTTGTATGGTATCGATGGTTTTGCTCTCGTAAAAAAATTGTCACTTGGTCAATTTTTACGGAGGAAATGATAGCACATTATGAGGATACAAAGAGCAACACCTTCTTTAGCCAATTGATAAATCTCAAACAAAAGGGTTTAGTGGGGGAACACATTGAGGACTTCCAAAAATTGAATATAAGGGTAACTGATATTCCAGAGGAACACAGGATTGATCTCTTCATAGGCACTTTAAAGGATAACATCCAACATGAAGTTCACGTTTTGGAACCTGATTCATTGGAGAAGGCATTCAGGTTGGTAAGAAAAGTTGAATGTAAAATTATGGTGACAAGGAAGCCTACCACTCAATTCTATAAAGAAGGAAGTGTTGCTACGCCTAGATTTCCACAACCTACAAGGTTGACACTACAACAATTGGAAGAAAAAAGAGCAAAAGGGCTTTGCTACAGTTGTGATAGAAAATACACTAAAGGTCATAAGTGTGCTGAGAAGAAATTATTTTACATAGATTGTGAAGAGGAAGAAGAAATGAACAAGAAGAGGATATACACCAGGAACCAGCCCTAGAAGAGGAAGAAATGAGTCTGACCATGTCGTGTAATGCATTGGCAGGAATTACCACTCTTCAAACTCTCAAGATAGAAGGACATATCAAGAAGAAAAAGGTAATAGTGTTGATTGATTCAGGTAGTACCCATAATTTTATTCATTGTAAGGTAGCCAAGGAATTGAATTGTTTCCTATACCCAACACCAGAATGTCAAGTGATGGTTGCAAATGGAGGAACTATAAATTGCTCTTGAAAATGCCATAATATCAAGCTAACCATGGGGGAATATGTATTGAATAGTCCAATGCTTTCCATTCCTATGGGAGGTGCTGATGTTGTACTAGAAGTACAATGGTTACAATCTTTGGGGACGGTAGCTTTTAATTTTCAAGAACTTTTCTTGAAATTCTTTTCAGAAGGAAAGGAAGTCGAATTACGGGGTATTGAAGGGAAGCCAGGAAGGATAATAAGCTCTAATGGCATGACAAAGCTTCTAAAGAAAGAACAACGAGGCGTACTTGCACAATTATGCTCACTAGAAGTTCCAACATCAAAATCATCTATTTCTGCAGATCTCCAACAAGTCTTGGACAATCATTCCAAGGTGTTTGAAACTCCCAAAGGACTCCCGCCCATTCGTGATCATGATCATGCTATTCATTTGATTCCAGGAAGTGTTCCTCCAAACATCAGGCCTTATAGATATCCTTACTTCCAAAAGAGCAAAATTGAACGTATGATTGCAGAAATGTTAGAGGCGGGTATAATTCAACCTAGTCAAAGTTCTTTCTCTGCTCCTGTAGTATTGGTACACAATAAGGATGGATCATGGCGAATGTGTCTGGATTATAGGGAGCTCAATAAGCTCACCATTAAAGATAAATTTCCCATTCCTGTGATTGATGAATTATTGTATGAATTACATGGAGCAATTTATTTTACCAAGTTGGATCTTCGTTCAGGATATCATCAAATTAGAATGAAGACTGAAGATATTCCAAAAACAACATTTCCAACTCATGAGGGTCATTATGAATTTTTGGTCATGCCTTTTGGCCTTACCAATGCACCTTCTACATTTCAAGGGTTGATGAATTCCATTTTCAAACTCTTCCTTAGAAAATTTGTGTTAGTATTTTTTGATGATATACTAATCTACAGCAGGTCTTGGAAGGATCATGTTGAACATGTTGACAGGGTGCTCAAACTATTGCAGGAGAAACAATTATATGCAAAACATCCAAATGTTTCTTTGGAGTACAAGAGGTGGAATATCTGGGTCATATTATATCTCACGAGGGTGTTAAAGTAGACCCTAACAAAATTAAAGCCATTAAGGAATGGAAAGTCCTCACGACCATAAAAGTGTCATTGGCAGGATTTCTGGCACAGTGGTATTATCACAAAGTGGAGAATAAGAGAAATTAGGTAACACCCCAACATTTATTTAAATGAAAAGTATGCATTTTCATGTAATTCTCAGCTGCACTGCATGTGCCTGAACATCTTAAAGAGGCAATATGCCTAGCACCGGTCTTATCTACGCCGGACTTCACAAAAACCTTTATTGTGGAATGTGATGCCTCAGGAAATGGAATTGGTGCAGTTTTCATGCAGGAAGGAAGACCCATTTCTTTTGAAAGTCGTCCAATCAAAGGAAAGTATTTACAACAAACTATTTATGAGAAGGAGAACTGAGCTTCGAGGATCCTTGAGAGAGTTTACACAGACATGTGTGGACCATTCTCTTTTGCTTCGACAGAAAAACATAAGTACTATGTGATATTTGTTGATGAATTTCCTCGTAAGTGTTGGATCTTCTTCATGCAGAAGAAAGATTAAACATTCTCTAAGTTTCTTGAGTTTAAGGCACTGGTGGAGAAAGAGTCGGGGAAACAAGTGAAGGTTCTTAGGAGCGATAATGGTGGAGAATACATCTCTAACGAATTCAAGAACTTCTGCAGCAAATAAGGAATTTGAAGAGAACTGATAGCGCCTCATAACCCAAGCAGAATGGGGTCGCGGAAAGAAAGAACAGAACTATCATGGGTGCAGCAAGAGCGATGTTACATGATCAAGGCCTACCGATACATCTATGGGCGGAAGCATGAAACATTGCGATATTTGTGCAGAACCATTATCCTCATAGCATAATTGGCATGAGTACACCTAAAGAGGCTTTCATTGGTAAGAAACCTGATGTTTCACACTTAAAGATTTTTGGATCATTTGTTTATGTGCATGTTACCAAGGACGCCAGGAAGAAGCTGGAACCAACATCTAAGATTGGGATTTTTGTGGGGTACACAGAAACACCCCATAACTATTGAGTGTATTTTCCAAACAACAAAATGACTATTGTGCGACGGGATATAAAATTTTATGAGGAGAAAGCCATGTGGTTGTCCCTTGAGAGGGAGCTGGACTTGCATGCAGAGGAGGAATTGTTGGTTCCCAAGGATGAGCCTCAAGATGTGGAACAACCACATGCGGAGGATCATGGAGTAGAGGAAAACACTCATGTAGAGCCATCCATCAGAAATGTTAGAAGGTGCACCATGGAAACTGATAGATTGAGACTTGATGCTGCAGAGAATGTAGGAGCCCCTACTTCACAGCGCAGACAGAGACAGTCTCCTGACAGGTTTATTGGATACATGGCTCTTATGAGAAAATGTATTGTGACTAAACCATCTTCCTTTTAGGAAGCAGTGTAGAAACCAACTTGGGTTGATCCAATGGTGGAGGAGAATGACTCCATTATCAAGAACAGTGCATGGGAGATTTTTTTAGGTCCAGATATTACTAGTATAGTCCCTTATTGTTGTTAGTTGTAACCCCCTTATTGTTATTGTTGTACCCCTGTAACCCCAATATTGTTATTATTGTGCCCTTACATTATTATTGTTAGGTCGACTAGGATTATATTGTGACCCCATGGACTCCAGGGGGTTTTTTCATTTGTATCATCCAAGAAGTGTTCATTTATGTAATGTAAAGGAGGTTTCCCCCTTGAAGTGGCTTATTTCTAAGGTGTTTATCTCTCTTTTATTCTATTTTTGGAGTTGGTTTCATAACATTTGGTATCTGAGCTTTGGATTCTAGGGTTTCACTGCTCCAAACAGGTCATCGTGGAATTTTCACTATAAATTTTTTTCACAAAGTTTTAAAAGATGAAATTTGAACAGAGCGAAGCCGAAATCCTGAGGAACGTCATGTAAAAATTTCAAATCTTGTTTCGCAATATTTTCAGAGATATAATTTGTGGAAGTTAGGGTTTTTTCAGGTTCCCGAATTTCACCTAAATAGGTCATTGTGGAATTTTTGCTATAAATTTGTTTCTACAAAGGTTCAAAAGATGAAATTTTTACAAAGAGAAGCCGAAATCTTGAGGAACGTCGTGCAAAACTTTTAGAGCTTGGTTCACAATATTTTCGGATATATGATTTGTGTAAGTTAGGGTTTTTTAGGCTCCAGAATTTCATCTTAAACATGTGACTGTGGGAAAAGCATCATAACTCTCTCTCTAAATATTAGATTTGAATTCTGTGAAAAGTGGCCGCAATCACACAAAATTTAGTTTCCTGTGTATAAATTCCAGAGCCGAAGGAGGAAATAGTGGCACGTGGCACGCCGTACAAATTCGCTCTATTGAACCAGTCCATAAATAGGTCATTCTGGTAGATTGGGCATAAATTTTCCTTGATGAATCCAAATCAGGTCAGACATGTGGCATTGGAAAGAAGATTTAGAGGGTTAGTACAGGACCAAATTTTAGATATTGAAGATCCAAAATCACAGAGATAATTCAGTTTCAATATTGAGCTCCTCAAAAGCAAGAAAAAGGTGTGTATTTGTTTTCAAATTGAATAAGTCTTGTTCGAAAAATTAGTTTGAAGTGATTCCAAGAGAATATTGAAGCATAGATATCAATATTGGGTTCTAAAATGCCCCCCTAAAAAGAATTCAACACCCATTAAGGCCTCAGAATACTCTACTATGACTCATGAAGATGAATAAGTGCAACATGATATATCAAAAATACAAGAGCAAGTGCACCAAATTTTGCTCTCGCAAAGAGAAAAAAAAAATGAAATGGATGTTTTGAAGAAAGGCATGGAAGATAAGATGGATGGTTTGAAGAAGGGCATGGAAGCTAATATGGATGGTTTGAAGAAAGTCATGGAAGTCAAGATGGATGGCATGGAAGCTAATATGGATGACATGGAAGAAAAAATGAAAGACAACATGGAAAACATGAAGAATGATCTAAAAGCAGACATGGGAGGTTTGAAAAAGTTGATACAAGAAATGTTTCCTAATGGCGAAAAGATAGTATAGGAAACACATGATGAGAAGAAAATAAATATTAATCGTGATTTCATAGACTCTAATGTTGGATGGAAGAACCACCATATTCTAAAGATGGATATGAGGAAGTTTGATGGCAAGGATCCTGTAACATGGATACTACAGATGGAGAAATATTTTGATCTCAATAATGTGCAAAACACAAAAAAGGTACACATTGCAACTTTACATTTAGAACAAAATACATTTGTATGGTATCGATGGCTTTTCTCCCGTAAAAAAATTTTCACTTGGTAAATTTTTACGGAGGAAATGATAGCACATTATGAGGATACATCTCAAACAAAAGTGTTCAGTGGGGGAGCATATTAAGGACTTCCAAAAATTGAATATAAGGGTAACTGGTATTCCAGAGGAACATAGGATTGATGTCTTCATAGGGACTTTAAAGGATAACATCCAACATGAAGTTCGCGTTTGGGAACTTGATTCATTGGAGAAGGCATTCAGGTTGGCAAGAAAAATTTAATGCAAAATTATGGCGACAAGGAAGACTACCACTCACATCTATAAAGATGGAAGTGTTGCTACTCCTAGACTTCCACAACCTATAAGGTTGACACCACAACAATTGGAAGAAAAAAAAGCAAAAGGGTTTTGCTACAGTTGTGATAGAAAATACACTAAATGTCATAAGTGTGCTGAGAAGAAATTATTTTACATAGATTGTGAAGAGGAGGAAGAAAATGAACAAGAAACTTCAAAAGAAGAGGATATGCGCCAGGAACCAACCCTAGAATAAGAAGAAATGAGTCCGAAAATATCGTGTAATGCATTGGCAGGAATTACCACTCCTAAAACTTTGAATATAGAAGGACATATCAAGAAGAAAAAGGTAATAGTGTTGATTGATTCAGGTAGCACCCATAATTTTATTCATTGTAAGGTATCCAGGGAATTGAATTGTTTCCTATACCCAACACCATAATGTCAAGTGATGGTTGCAAATGGAGGAACTATAAATTGCTCTGGAAAATGCCATAATATCAAGATAACCGTGGGGGAATATGTATTGAATAGTCCAATGCTTTCCATTCCAGTGGGAGGTGCTGATGTTGTACTAGGAGTACAATGGTTACAATCTTTGGGGACAATAGCTTTTAATTTTCAAGAACTTTTCTTGAAATTTTTTCTGAAGGAAAGGAAATCTAATTACAAGGTATCACAGGGAAGATGGGAAATATAATAAGCTCTAATGTCATGACAAATCTTCTGAATAAAGAACAATGAGGTGTAATTTCACAATTATGCTCACTAGAAGTTCCAACATCAAAATCATCTATTTCTCCAGATCTCCAAAAAGTCTTGGAAAATAATTCCAACGTGTTTGAAACTCCCAAAGGACTCCCACCTATTTTTGATCATGATCATGCTATTCATTTGATTCTAGGAAGTGTTCCTCCAAACATCAGGCCTTCCAAATATCCTTATGTCCAAAAGAGCGAAATTGAACGTATGATTGCAGAAATGTTAGAGCCTGGTATAATTCAACCTAGTCAAAGTTCTTTCTCTGCTCCAGTAGTATTGGTGCACAAGAAGGATGATTCATGGCGCATGTGTCCGGATTATAGGGAGCTCAGTAAGCTCACTATTAAAGATAAATTTCCCATTCTTATGATTGATGAATTATTGGATGAATTACACGGAGCAATTTATTTTACCAAGTTGGATCTTCGTTTAGGATATCATCAAATTAGAATGAAGGCTGAAGATATTTCGAAAACATTATTTCAACCTCATGAGGGTCATTATGAATTTTTGGTCATGCCTTTTGGCCTTACCAATGCACCTTCTACATTTCAAGGTTTGATGAATTCTATTTTCAAACCCTTCCTTAGAAAATTTGTGCTAGTATTTTTTGATGACATACTAATCTACAACAGGTCTTGGAAGGATCATGTTCAACATGTTGACAGGGTGCTCAAACTATTGGAGGAGAAAAAATTATATGAAAAAACATCCAAATGTTTCTTTGGAGTACAAGAGGTGGAATATCTGGGTCATATTATATCTCACGAGGGTGTTAAAGTAGACCCTAACAAAATTAAAGCCATTAAGGAATGGAAAGTGCCCACAACCATAAAGCAGTTGCGAGGATTTCTCGGGTTAACAGGGTATTATCGCAAGTTTGTTAAGAATTATGGGAGAATGGCAGCACCTCTAACAACATTATTGAAGAAAGATGCATTTTCATGGACTCCTGAAGCAACTAAGGCCTTTGAACATCTTAAAGAGGCAATGTGCCTAGCACCGGTCTTAGCTACGCCGGACTTCACAAAAACCTTTATTGTGGAATGTGATGCCTCAGGAAATGGAATTGGTGCAGTTTTAATGCAGGAAGGAAGACCCATTGCTTTTGAAAGTCGTCCAATCAAAGGAAAGTATTTACAGAAACCTATTTATGAGAAGGAAATGTTAGCAATACTACATGCGCTAAAGAAATGGCGAACTTACCTAATGGGAAGACACTTCAAGGTAAAAACTGATCATGATAGTCTTAAACACTTTTTGGAACAAATACTATCTTTAGAAGAGCAGCAAAAATGGGTCACAAAGATGTTGGGTTATGACTTTGAAATAATCTACAAAAAAGGAAAGCTTAATGTTGTTGCAGATGCACTCTCAAGAAAGAATGAAGAGATGGAAGCATTGCTTTATGCCATTTCTATTATCCAACCAGATTGGATAACCGAAGCAAGAGATGAATGGAAGAAGGACAAAGATGTATGGACACTCATTCAAATGTTGCAGCAAGATCCTAGTACATCTGATACATTTAGTTGGAAAAATGATTCCTTATGGTACAAAGATCGCTTATATCTTTGTAAGAATTCCCAACTAAAACAAAAGAATCTTCTGGAATTGCACACTTCTCCTTTAGGAGGACACTCAGGATTTTTAAAAACTTACCACAGGGTGAAGAAAGAATTTTTTTGGGATGGCCTTAAATCTGATATTCGAAAGTTTGTGGCGGAATGTTTGGTTTGCGAGCAGAATAAAGTGGAAACAATTAAGACCCCAGGACTTCTACAACCTTTATCCATTCCAAGTCAACGTTGGGAGGAGATTTCAATGGATTTTATCACAGGTTTACCTAAGTCCAAAGGAAAGAGTGTCATCATGGTGGTAGTTGATAGACTTACCAGGTATGCACACTTTTGTGCATTATCTCATCCATTTAAAGCAAGTATAGTTGCTACTACATTTATGGACAGAATTCAAAAGCTACATGGAAGCCCAAGGGTTATTGTGAGCGACAGAGATCCCATTTTTACTGGAAATTTTTGGACGGAGTTATTTTCTTGTTTGGGTACTCAATTAGCTAATAGCTCATCTTATCATCCTCAATCTGATGGTCAAACTGAGATAGTAAATAAATGTTTGGAAGGATATCTTCGTTGTTTTGTATCTGATAAACAAACACAATGGGTCAAGTGGTTACCTCTTTTTGAATGGTGGTATAACACTTCCTTGCATACTGCAGCAAAAATGACCCCATTTATGGCACTTTATGGATATCATCCACCATCCATCACATCATCTTTAAGGGAAAATTCGAAGGTTCAAGCAGTGGAAGATCACATCGAGCATCAGCAAGAAGTTCTCCAACTCTTAAAGGATAACCTGAATTTGGCACAAAATCGAATGAAAGAACAGGCAGATCAACATCGCAGCGAGAGAAGTTTTGATATAGGAGATTGGGTATTTTTACGGCTACAACCATACAAACAAATGTCCCTCAAGCAAGCTAAGAAGGATAATAAATTATCACCAAAGTACTATGGTCCTTACAAGGTGTTGCAAAATATTGGTACTATGGCATACAAGTTGGAGCTTCCTGC
The DNA here is from genome assembly GCA_034641835.2 of Pinus albicaulis. Lineage (NCBI taxonomy): Eukaryota > Viridiplantae > Streptophyta > Pinopsida > Pinales > Pinaceae > Pinus > Pinus albicaulis. The sequence continues at coordinate 1,268,290,923 of CM076584.1, forward strand.
TTCTTCGCGAGTACATCTAGTTTTCCATGTTTCATGCTTAAAGAAGGTTATAGGTGAAAACATTCCAGTTCAAATAATATTTCCAGAACTTGATGAGGAAGGAAAAATCATATTGGAACCTGAAGCGGTCATGGAAACAAGAACTCGACAGCTACGGAATCGATCAATTTTAGAGTATCTCATCAAGTGGAAGAACTTACCCATTGAATATTCTACATGGGAGGATGAGAATTTTATACAGAAGCACCCAGAGCTACTCAAGCATTGAGGACAACACTTTTTTGAAGGAGAGGGGCATGTTAGGTCCCTATATTACTAGTATAGTCCCTTATTGTTGTTAGTGTAACCCCCTTATTGTTATTGTTGTACCCCTGTAACCCCAATATTGCTATTATTGTGCCCTTACATTATTATTGTTAGGTCGGCTAGGATTATATTGTGACCCCATGGACTCCGATATATAGAAGGAGGTTTTTTCATTTGTATCATCCAATAATTGTTCATTTATGTAATGTAAAGGAGGTTTCCCCCTTGAATTGGCTTATTTCTAAGGCATTGATCTCAGCTCTTTTCTTCTATTTTTGGAGTTGGTTTCATAACAGATTGTCCCAAGTTCGGTCGACAAATTAGTGGTTGGATCTAGATGGATCTACAAGGTAAAGAAAGTTACTGATGGGAGTGAGGAAAAATACAAAGCCAGATTCGTGGCCTGGAGATTCTCACAGATTGAGGGGATCAATTATGATGAGACTTTTGCACCTGTTGCAAGGTACTCTTCCATTAGATCCATACTTGCATTCTTAGCGCAGATGGGCTAGCACATTCATCAGATGGATGTGAAAACTGTGTTTCTCAATGAGATCATTGAGGAAGAAGTGTGCATAGAGAAGCTTGAAGGTTTTGAGATCTTCAACAGTGAGTCGCATGTGTGCCGACTCAAAAGAGCACTGTATGGGCTGAAGCAAGCACCTCGTGCTTGGTACACTCAGATAAAAAACTATTTCACCAGAATGGGCTTCACCAAAAGTGAAGCAGATGCAAACCTGTACCAGATTGTGGTTGAGGGTAAGCTACTGATTATTTTTCTTTATGTTTATGATTTAATTTTGACTGGTGATGAGCAGCTGATACACTCATGCAAGGAGGATCTTGCAAGGGAGTTCGATATTAAGGACATGGGACTCCTTCATTATTTCATTGGATTATAAATATGGCAGCGGGATGGTGAAATTTTTGTGTCTCAAGGAAAGTACGCCAAGGAGATACTGGGTAAGTTTCACGTGGAGAGTTGCAAACCCATGGATACTCCTCTTCCAGGAAATTGAAGGAAATAGGATGCTACTTCTGGAGAGGTAGTGGATGCTACTATCTACATGGAGTTAGTTGGTTCACTGATGTATCTAGTGAACACCAGACCAGAAATTTGCTACGCAGTTAACTAGCTGAGTCAAGCTATGGTTAAGCCTACCAATATCTTTTGGAAGGCGGGGAATCATGTCATGAGATACCTAAGGGGCACATCAGAGTATGGTCTATGGTACAGATGGATAGAGGGAGTGAAGCTTCAAGGCTTCATGGATGCAGATTGGGAGGGAATTCCATTAGACAGAAAGAGCACATCAAGAGGGATCCTCAGCATAGGATCGACAATAGTTTCTTGGTACAGCATGAAGCAACAATTCGTGGCACTCAGTTCAGTGGAAGCAGAGTACATTGCAGCAAGTCAAGCTACATGTGAGGCTATTTGAATGAGAAATATCTTGGTTGGTTTGTTTGGTTCTCAGATGGATTCGATAATGATACATTGTGATAATTAGAGTTGCATTAAACTCTTGATTAATCCTGTGTTTCATGATAGGTCCAAGCACATAGATATCCAGTACCATCATCTCAGAGATTGTGTGTAGAGGAGAATAATGTTGCTTCAGTAAATTCCCACATAAGATCAGGATGAAAATATTCTGACGAAGGCGCTCACCAAGAGCAAATTCGAATACCATAGAGGCAGGATGAGGATGAAGCATAATCCCTTTCTTGTTGAGAGGGAATGTTGAAATTCAACAAAAAAATTTGAGCACCCACACCTAGTGCATTAAGCACCTATACTAGGGTGGGGCCCACAGGGCTAATTTTGGTGTATGTCTATTTTAGTTATCCCTTAATTAAGATGGACAATAAAATATAATCTAGTCTCAAAATAACTTGTAATAGTTAACTGAGTGTGATAAACTCAGTTAGCTCATGAATTTTGAGTTAGAGGTAGTTGGTGAGGCATGTAGAGTAATTCTAGTTGTAACAGAGTTCAAAGTTCAGTGGTGCATTAGTTAATGCAGGTTGTAATTAGTTTAACTCAGTTAAGTGAGTTAAACTCAGTTGTGCTAGTTGTAACTGTTAGATACACTAGTGAGATATCAAGTGAATTAAATATTAATTAATTCACAATCAATGATCTCACATGCAACTGAGGATTTACTATTATTAGTTGCATGAATGTTAGATCCAGTGGAGACCTAGTTGAAATCTAGGTGAAAGGGAAGTTGACTATCAGTTGTAGGATTATTGGGTTGCACCCATGCAACCAAACACCCATTAGAATGGCCATGATACTTGCACAATTAAGGAAGGCCAAAATTCCTATTCGTTAGGGATTTCATTCATCAGTGATTGGACAAGAAAGGAAAGATGTCTGGAGGCAGTAAATTGGCTAAGTATTGGTCAGTTTTATGTATGACAACGTGAGACAAATAACTGAGTACAAGAGGGCTCTTGTGAGAAGAGTTGTATGTAATTGTTTCATGATTCCATGCTGAATGTACAATAGAAGATAGTGGGGTTTTGAGCAGCAAGCTTTCCCAGGGAAATTAGCTGTGTTGTGGTTTGATTGATTCTTATTTTCTTCATGTGATTGGCGATTGCGTTTTTAATTCCACAATTTATTTGTAGAAGAAATTCAGTATTTAAATTTAGTACATTGTTAGACAGGATTGAATCCATGATATACATGCTTGTTGTAAAATTTCTACATGACACAGTCGCAGTATTTCGGGACCCAGATGAATAATTGGTTCGCAAAGGAAAAGGAATCCATCTTGCATCTCTAAGGGAACCATGGCGAGAATTGGCAACCACTGTCCAGAGGTACATCACTTGTGACAGATGTCAAGACGTGGTAAAACCTCGACAACTTAAACTGTTAGCCATACTTAAACAACAAATTAAGGTTAACTTGCCATTCTTTTTGAACTCTTTATTGCATGATATTGCTAGTCAAGTTAGGAAGGCTAAAGATCCATATGCTATTATCAACCACCATGGCCTTATCAAGTTAATTATCTTCCATGAATTAGCCCAAAAAAAATTTACATGGGACAACTTTGTAAACCCTGCCCCACCAGAAGAAAATACAGATGCAAAGACAGAGGAAATACCTCACTATATTCCTCTGGTAAGAGAGGTTGTTATTATGAAACTACAAAATTAATTGACACAAACTCAACAGGTGTTGGGTCAGTACAAGAAGGAAGTGGTGCCCTTACAAACACACTAGGATTTGATGAAGAAATTCAATACACTCACTGTAATAGAAGATGAAACTTTCGCCAGTCTCAGACATGATCAGGAGAAAGTGAAGAAGGTGCAGACCCAACTTCAGAATCCCATGGAGCAAACCAAAACCATCTGTTCTCTTTACTTTGATGTTTTATCTTGCCGATCATCTGCCACTAACTATGCATTATTCTTGTTGGAAAGATATATGTTGTTGAAGATTAAAGAAGTCAGGGCTAGAAAGCTAACTGAATTTAAAACCACTGCAGAATTCATCCAATGCTGTCAGGAACAAAATGAGAAGGTAACATGCCTTATATGTGAAATATACTTGCACAATTTTTTCTTGGAGGATGAAAGGGATGGTAATCCTAGCCCCTTCATTGGGGACATTCAATTTCAATCTTTCCTCTCTTTCACCTCTAATCAGATTAAATGGGCTAAGGCCTATAACATTTTCCAGAAGAGGGAACATGGTTTGGATCTATAGGTAAGAGGAGAACCCACGAAGCCCTTGCATATTTTCATTCAACATAGAAGATTCATGAAACAAGAGTGAGTTGTGGATAAATTAGGACCACTACATAAAGATATTGTACAGGAAGGAAGGGAGTATTTACAGGACATTAGGGAAGAATATTTGTTGGAAGCAAAGCAAATATGGAAGGCCTGCACTAATAATGTCAAAAATCGGGAGCCATTTGGTTACAAAAACTTTAAAGCTGTTGTTGCTCACCTAAACATGTACAACAATATAATCCTATGCATGGGCCCTACTTGGATAAGATGCCATTACAGGTGTCCTATTATATGGTATCCCCCTGAAGTATATTACCATGACTATGATTTTCCAGAATGTCATATGAACTAGGCCTTTGCAATAATCAAATATAAAAATGACTTTAGGCTATATAAGGAAGAAGTTTATCCTGTTTATTCTTTGACACAACTACACCTCAACCATATTATTGCATGAGGACATGCAAAAAGGTAAGCAAGGGAGTATGTTGGGCCATGGAAAATGTATGTTTTATCCTCATATTAATGTTATTTATCATTGAATTTAATGTAATTATCTTCATTTTTAGAATAAATCTAGAAGAAAAGATTGTGAAAGCTGGAAAAGACCAATTATCAACGAATTGTGTGATTATGGCATGAAAACTAACTTTCGCTTTCTTTTTTGTTTGCAAGAATCCGAATGGAACAATTTTTGTTCAAAATATGGGACAACAACGGACAAGAAAAGGAAAGAAAACCATGTCTTGCTTATATGTGCGAGCATAAGGCTAGGAGGATCGAGTCTATTTTATAAGGCAATCTGATTGACAGTTGCGAAATCCTCAAGATCCCTTGATCCTAAGGATTCACTCTCATCTGCTTATTTTCCTTTAGATTATATAAAGCTGATAGGTGAAATAGAGCGATACTTTAACCCAGAAGCTCTAATTTACATTTTGACATTATTATTGAAGACATAGTAATTACACTGCGGTGATGCTGTATCGTTATTATTGAATTTAATGAGAAAGACAACATTTCCTTTGTAACCACATTCTGAGTATATTTTGGTAGTGACTTCTGGAGACTCTGGGCCCGGTCACTAGGAGATCTACTGCTTCTCTTGTGTCATATTTGTTTCTTTTCCTTTTTGAAATTATTCATTTATGCTATCTTATGGAATTACAGTTAATTCAACTGCTGTTAGTGTTGATCTTTATGATTTTCTTTTACTATGAGATAACTTTTAGTTACTGTTAATTTTATGCCTACGTGTTATTCCTTAATGAATTTATCAAATTAGTTCAATCATTGTGATTGATTGATGTTTCTTTTGAGTAATGTTATTGGAAATCTTGAGTGATCAGTTATTGTTAGTTTCAATTAAAAGTGTGAATATTAGATTGTTGTTCATTTTTGTAATCTCTCTTTTTTAGTAGATAATTATTAAGCAGTAATTATTTGAGTGTTATTCTTGCAATTCATAAGTTAGATTCAGTTTTTCTACAAATTAGTTAAGGATAGATCAAGATTCATGGTTTGCAATTTCTTTAAGGTTTGCTTTTGAATTATTCTAGATTGAACTTTGAGAGTTTGAATTATTCTAGATTGAACTTTGAGAATTAGAAAAGTAGTTATTGCAACGATTTAGAATCATTTATTCCTATATAGCTTTTGATTTCACTCTGCAAAAACAATGCCAATGCTCTTGAAACAAACAAATGAATCCTTGGTTGATGATTAATGTAGGCATTAGGATTGATTTTTATAAGTCACATTTTTGCACCCACACCAGATCAACGCTGCCTCTTGGGATAGTTTCCTTCCTGTAGCAAAATTTATTCTGTCTTTGCTGATGGCTTCAACTCCTCCTGATCTGTAAAGGCTCTAATACCATGTGAAAATTTCTGAATCTACTAAACAAAAACCCTATTGCAGTAAATCTGATTTACTTCTCCTACTTGTTTGATTTACTTAACAAGTTATTTTCCTGAATTATTCAGTAAAACATCAAAGTAATTACACTATAACTTCAATAAATATATATATATATATATATATATATATATATATATATATATATATATATATATATATATATATATATATATATATATATATATATATACGTAAAATCGAATAATAAGCACATTTAGACAAAGAACACACAAGATTTTTCGGACAAATGTCCCTAGAAAAATGCAATGCGGGAACACCGGTGCAATAATTATGACGGTTTTTATTATTAGGCAACAGTTCTGAGTACATCTAGGGTTCCATAATCTGGCTCACCCAACAAAGAAAACCTTGGAAAGCAGAGATAAACATGAGTTTTAACTCACTCTGCAAGTCTCGGTTGATCTAGATCAGTCGCTCGTGAAACCCCAGCTATCTCTGCGCAGTCTCTACACGGCCACTGCGTAAGCCTGCATGGGCCTGGCTGAAGGACTAAGTCACCCTTCCTCTGCATTGATCATCTTCTCCTGGAGTCGAGTTTCATCCCTGCTAGCTTAGAAACCCTAATCTCTAGATAATTTTGGACTGCCCCTCAGAGGCTCTGTGCGGGCCCTGCGTGGGCCTGTGCCACCCTCTCTGGGGTCTGTGTCACACTCTCTGGTGGCTGTGATCCCTCCTCAGCGTGTCTGCTACCCTTCCTCTGCATTGTACTCTTGTTCCTCCAACCAATCTCTGCATATGTCTCTCACCACTTCTCTGAATCAATCAGATCTGATCTTCGTCCGAGCACTACTCTATCAGAATAATTCGATCTCTTAAACTCCGTGTGTCTCCTCCAACTAACCCCAAGCCTTCCTTTAATAATTTTATCATTGAACAATTAATGACCGTGATCTAATCTATAATCGACAACTAAGATTAGAAAAGACTCGATCCACGTCACTTAGAATATTCTCACCCACATGTTTTAATTAATTCACTTTAATTATATAATTTACCTAAGTTAGACTTACAGTCTCTATTAAAATAATTAATTATTTGAATAACTTTCACATCAAGTGGAATTTCTCCAAATGATTTCTGGGTCTTGGAGATGTCATGTGTCCTAGACCCTCCAAATTTTTTTGGAGCTAGAGAACATCCGATGCTACCCAAAAATCAATATACCTTTGAATACATCTACATTGGAGAATTCAATCTAAGAGGGAGTTCCTAACTTCATCTTCATCAAGGAATCTTATAGAAGGAGGAAGTCACTCTACTCAAGTAAGTATCTATGACCTAATCTAAAATGACTTATTGCAAAGAGAGAAACAAATTGGTTGGGTCATCAAACTTTAGTGCATGGAAGAAGAGGAAAAATTTGAATCTAATTGAAAATGAATTTATGAGCTACATTGGAGGATCTACAATTCAACCTTTGAAATAAGACATTCAAGCATATATCAAACACATGAAGGGAGACATAAGAACATAAAGTATTATTGTAGAATTCATAAAAGACTCTCTCATTGGTGAAACTATTCTGGAAAGGTTCTGCAGGGGAAATAATATCCCTGAGACAAAAATTATACAAAATGAGAATGTCAAGAAAGGAAGGAATAATTTCATATCTTATGGAGATTTTTACAATACGAGATCAATTGCAGAAATTGGGAGAAGTAATTTCTAGTGGAGAAATACTCACTATGGTACAAAATTCTCTACCTAAATAATGGTGAAGTTTCACTTCAAGCATCGATGGGAAGGAAGAAGCAATGCCATTCTAGGATCCATGTAAGATAGTAGAAACAAGATTGAAAGCCAAAGATGATACATGATCAAACCTTTGCATCCACGTCTAGGAAGAAAGGAAGATTCAGTAAATTTGGTCCTCAGAGTAAAAGAAGAAATATGGACAAAGCACGATGCTTTGGATGTAATTATTTTTGGAATTATAAAAGGGATTGTCCTAAATTTATAAAGGACAAGAGGAAAAAGGAAGAAGTCCATATCACAGATGAAAGGGAAGAACCCGATGCAAAGAAATCTAAGAAAGAAGAAGCGAAAGATCTCTATTATGACTGAGATCATCTTTCTCTTTAAGTGATTTCCATTGGTTGTAAAATAGTATGATAGGAAGTAGTGTATATTAATAACATCATGATAGAAGCATGGAAGGAGCACTTGAAAAAGTAGCTCCTCGAAACCTCACTGATAACTACATTGATGGAAGGAAGTCAACAAGATCAAGGGTCATCATTCAATAAGCAATATGGAAACATGTGTTGATATTTTTCTAATGGAGTCCTCTCTGGATTCACTGACTAGAAAGAAAGCAAAAGGTTTCATCGAGAATTCTATCTTGTATAATTTGGGGTTAGAACATGATGAAATATTGATGAAGCATGTCAAGGGAAAGAAGTTCTTCATTCTAATAAAATTGTTGTTGGATGAATCAAAAGGAAAAGGATAACGTACACATATCTATATGCTGTAACTGGAAGTTGTGAAGTCATGTCATGTGGTTGCAGGTGATGGAATTCTATTGTTAGAAGTATGATCAAAGAAATAAGGATCTCTTCTAGTGCATAGGTTGCCACTTATAGATGAAATCAATTATGTCCACATATGGAATATGAGGTGGTTTTATACAAACAAGGAAATGGATATTGAAAGTTTCTGGGAATTAAGCCGTGTGGAGAAATAAAGGAAGAGATCATGAAGTGCAACCATGTAAGGAGGTGGTTATCATCCAAAATTGAAGAAGATGTGACTAGGTGATCTCCTGGGAAGATATGTGGACTCTGATAAAAGTATGGTAAACAAGAAGACCCTTGAAAAATACATATCTTTAGGAGATGTTTCAATATGAATAGAGGATGTAGATGCCTACAGGAAGATGTGATGGTGAAATATCATCACTGAGGTAACTTTTTATTTAAAATTTCTTATGTATATGTTTATCTAGATAAGTTTATGCAGGTTTGCTAATCATGTGGAAGGATGTAAGATCCTTGGGAGATGGTTCGAAGGAAAGAAGCATGGCATAAATATGGACCAGATGAGAAAGACTGATGAATCACTTTCTGGTGGATGACATGAATCATGGATGAAAGTGATGGATTATTTATGCCCTATGAAGCCAATGTTGAAGATTCCTCAATATCTAAATCCATGACATTGAGGGAGGAATTATTCATGAGCAGCTGGGTTTCTCACCATTGCTACTGTAGGTCCTTGGTTAAGAGGGAGCCTGGTGGTAAGTTTCTTACTTGGAAGAAACTTGAAGTATGTCCTTCCTGAATCAAAAGGAAGTGACGAATATGATTCTATAAATTCATGTGTCATGCAATAGACCAGGACTAACAACCATAGGTCTTAGTGAAGGCCATGAGGAGAGAATGGATAGACACATAATTAGTCTTCACTTGGAAGGCAGAATGGAGGATTGGGTAATCATCTGGCATCTGATACTCTTTGACAATGAGATAGGGCATTCAAGATAAGAGTAGTCGGGGACCGATATTCTTTGAGGGTTGACTACCCAAGAGAAGAATAGTCCAAGAAGGTCATACTCTAAGAACACCTAGGTGGAGTATGTACCTTGGAGAGACAATGACTATGATGTCTATAAATCATGTGTCTCACTAGCATTGTAGCCCATTGTCTTGTTGAGAGATGGGGCTGTTAGTCAAGGCCTTGCACTAGGACAATGTTGGTTGATATGATGCTATACAGTTGTGATTGCCAATCCAATTCTTCTTATGAGATTCTTTAGATTGAAAGTGACCATGTACCATGATGAATACCTACCTAGTTAAGAGGGAGTGTTGGAAAATGTAACTAGGATCTATCTTCATATTTACTATGTAATTATGTATTTATGTAATGAAGAAGACAAAGATAATAACATGTATTTTTGTATGCTTGCTTCATAGGTTTCATAAGCAAGGTTTTTATTATAGGTCAAAAGACTTCTTCTTGATGTATTTTTAGGGATTTGTCATATTTTAATAAATGTAATAATTAAGAGTCATGTATATGAAGAGTAAAGTCAATGAAGTATGTCTCAAAGACCTCGTCAGAGAAGCTAAAAAATGTGGCTCATGAATGGCACTAAACACTAGCATAATTCATGATGAATATACCCTTCGAGACAACCTACACAATGCTAGAAGACATCCTCTACAAGTCAGCCTACAATATGTATTCAAGTAGGCTCAATGAACAATCACATCTATTCACTGTTAGGTTGGCTAATTATAGGGGCTGACCACTATAAATAGCCCACTGGTCTGCGCAAAAACATAAGTAGCATAGTTCAGATTTTGGTCTGAGTTTTTTGGATAGAGTTGTAAGAAGAAGTGCAAATAAGTCTAAGTTAACTTCAGTCATATATATCTATGATGAATGCGAGAACAAGACTGCAATAAGTGGGTGAATGGAATTTTTCTTAATGTGAAGAAGAGATTATATTAAAGTGTGAGAACAAGACTATGTTAAGAACAAGAACAAGATTGTGTAAGGGTGTCGTTATAGTATGAAAAGGGTGGACTGTTCACTGAAAGGAAACAAGACGAGTGTGTAAATTCAACAAGGTTAAGTGAAGGCATAAGGTATGACAATCTATGACAAGGTGCTGATATCACAAGTAAGGATCACATACAATCAAAGAAAGAAGAATACTAGTAGAGACCGAGCTCTCTAGTTCAGGTGCAGAAAGGTGCAAAACGGTGCAGGACAGTGCAAAGAAGAAGGATTAACTTAAGAAGTCAAGGAAGAATGAGTGACACGGTCTTAGAGGCATACACGGGTCAAGGGTATATGTCATGGTCATGGTACTTGTCATCTGAAAGTCTATAAAGAAGAATTTCTTGTGGTTTTCCTCTCTAAGAGGGAGAGGTTTTAGCCTTGGCTTGAAGAGCCTAAATTTGTGTCTTTTGTGTTTTGGTAATTAACTTGATGAAATACATAAGACGCTAATAAGAGAAGACATACACAAAGGAAGTAAGCTCACAAGTAATTATCAAGTGGAGAATTTGAATTAAACACCACCCTGCCTAATTTTCAACACCCCAGTTGTAGATCTAATTGAAGATCCTCAACGGATTTCCACCCTTGGTGCCAAATTGTTGTTAATTCTGACTTTTCAAACTGATTCAAAAAAGAAAGCCTTGAGCATTTAACAGAACTATGATCTCTCTTGATAGAACATAAGCCTCATTGCACCCCACCCAGGGGTATATATGCACTCTGACCTTTTCCCCGTTTCCTACCTGCCATGCAAGACCTTCTTCCACAAGATTAAAATATTTTATAGCTGCCTTCCATATTACTAAAGCATTAACATAATTTTTCCCGGTCCTACATATCCAGTCGTCAATGGGAACTGCGTTGATATATTTTCTTCTTACCATAGTTGTCCATAAATTATCCACTGAGAGAAACCTCAACCTAGATTTTGTTTCTAATGAGGTTGCAAATGATTGTATGTATTTTATGCCCCATCCTCCCCATTCCTTTGGGTGAGCTATTTTTTCCCATGCAACCCAAGGGAGAGTCACATCCTCCTTTGCTCCAACCCAAATTAAATGACTAAAAAGTTTCCTAATTTTGGATAATATACCTTTTGGGACCCAAGTGAGAATCCAATACACATGAATAACAATAAGAACTGATTTAATCAGGACTAGTCTTCCAGCTCTCGACAACCATTTAAAACTCCATAACTTTATCTGTTTCTCTATTTTGTCCAACAACCAGTTCCAATCTTATTTTATATAAGAGGTAGGTTTTAAATAGAATCCAAAATATTTTAAACTATCCCCCATAGGAGTTTCTTCAAAGGAGTTAAAAAAAAGACACATTTGAGATGCATCCCATAATCCAGTTGATGAAACCAATATTTAGTCCCAAGTGTGTCATAAAAAGCCTCAAGTATAGCTAGCTAATTCTATCGTATGCCTTTGATATATCAATTTTTACTATCAGGCCTTTCTTCTTAGAATTCTTCATATTGTGCATCATTTCTTGGGTGACACCAATGGCTTCATGGATCTGTCTGCCATCCAGAAACCCAATTTGTTCCTTTGAAATGTTATTTGATATAATTGGCTTCAATCGATTTGCTATAATTTTGGCAATGATTTTGTACAAACAATGACAAAGGGATATAGGCTTGAAGTCCTCAAATGAAGTAGGTTCATCTGATTTTGGGATTAGTGCCAAAAATATTGTGTTGAAAGGCACATGGATTACCCTAACCCTTGACTCTTCCACCACCCCTACCATCTCTTTCCCAATAAGATAAAATTAATGTAGGTATAATTCCACTGTCCAATCATCAGTCCCTGGGATCTTATCTTTTTGCATTGATTTTATAACTCCTTCGACTTCAATTTTTTTACAGGAGACATTAAATTCTCATTTTATTCCTCCTCTGTGTACCTAGGAAAGAGTTGGGCCACTCAAATAACCTCAACAATTTTTTCTTCCTCTGGAGCTTTGAATAAATTTTTGAAATGGTATCTTCCCAAAGAAGTTAGCTCATTGAAATATTTCTCCTTTCCTCCATCGATCCTCCTCATTTCCAAAATGGTATTTTTGTTTTTTCTCCCCTTTGCAAAGTTATGAAAATATTTAGTATTTTCATCCCCAACTGAAAGCCAAATAACATGGATTTTTATTCTCCATTGTTCTTCTATATCATTTAGTATCTTCATTCTTCCCACCTCTATATTTTTTATCCTTTCTCGCTTCTCCTTTGTCTCATATCCATCCTCTTCCAAACTTTCAAGTCCTTCCAATTCCTCCCCTATGAGTCTAAGCTCAGATTCTTCCCTTAGATTTTTCTCTTTTGCCCAATTAATGGTTTCCAATTTCAGTCTTTTTAAGTTATCCATAAAATGATATGCAGGAGGCAAATTTTGAACAAGTTCCATTGGCCTCTAGGAGTCATGAACTAATTTGATAAGTCTAAGTTCTTTAAGCCATCCAAGATTAAACTTAAAGGGGGGTCCCGACTTCTTTTTAGGACCCTTTAGCTCCAAAAAAATTGGAAAGTGATATGATTCCCCTCCCAAGCCCACCCATTTCCTGAAAACAAAAGTTTTATTTACCAATTTATCATTTAATAGGAAGTGGTCCAAATTATTATACACCCTAACATCCCCCACTCTCCTATTTCTCCATGTTGGGGAAAGTTTTATCAAATTTAAGTCTAAAAGATGCCCATAATGGATCTTACTTAAGAAATAGTTAGCTAGAGGGTCAGGTTGTGCCTGAGGAACCTAGGTCTCAGATAATCCCAGAGAAAAGTTGAGATATTCTCCCACCACCACATTGGGAGCTTTCATGAACGATTTTGAAAAAAGGCTATTCCAGAATTATCTTGTCCTGACACAGACAATAAATATTTACTAGTGAGATATCAAAACATAATTTAGTTGAGTAAACCTCCGCTCCCAATATGTTATTGGAGCCCCAAGAGTTTTTAAGTTTTAAACATATGTCTTTGATGCCCAAATCTAGGCCCCCTGATCTACCATTTTCATCAATAGTCACTATAGTCCACCCTAGCAACATGTTTTTTAGGGCCATAATCATTGCTTCACCAGGACCAAGTGTTTCTTGCAACATGATAATATCAAGACAATATTTTTGAAAGAGTGCCTTTAAAGCCAACTTTCAGTTACTAGAAAAACCTTTGTAGTTAAAGGATAACAAGATCATTCAAAAACATTGACAGAGGCTTGTGCTACTCTAAGTGCCCCTTTTAGGGATAATTTTTTTCCATCGGCTATGTCTAATTTGGATTTAAGTTGTGCCTTAGATAGGTCGGTCTTCCTTCCCCTAGTTTTTTGATGCAAGGAGGATTCCGTAAGGCTTCACAAAGCACCAATAAGGTCAGCATGCAAAGTCATTTTATCCCTGGGACGAAGGTTATAGGGAAATTTCTCGAGGGAGAGAGTAGGAATGGTTGTAATAATACTGTTCATTACAAGTGACAAATTGTTTAAACATGGTGTCTAGTTTAATGGTGGCCTGGAGGGACTAAGACTTGGCAAAACAATTATCAAAGAATGGAGAGAATCATGTATAAAGGAGAGGGGGGAAGAAAAAATACCCTCCAGATTTGGTGCCTATTCAACTGCTCTCATCTCCTCTTGGACCTCCTAAGAAGAATCTTGTTTAGGCATGTTGTGTGTCTTTTACTGTTCCATTTGATCATCTTGAACCTCCATTGGTGTCTGATCCCCCTCTTGATTAATCCCAACCCCTTCCATTTGTAAATTCACCCCCTTTGCAACTTGAGTCTGACCCTCATTCCCCATAACACCCCCGTGTCATCTTCTCCTTCTATATCCCAAAGGGAAATCCCAAGAAAGGTGGTCGTATTTATGACATATGTGGAATCTAAAGGGAATATGATCATAATACATAAGTTGACAGTAAGAGTAACCCTAGAGGTGGAGCTGAATTATGTCCGCTAAAACCTCCCTTGGGTCAAATCTTACTAGGATGTGAGCAACAAACCTGCATTTTGGTTTCTCAAAATGACATGTACACCTCCAAATATTGGCCCAAAACATTTCCAATTGCTCTGAAAACATCCTTAGTCCATATATGTGGAGATAGAGCTGGAAAACACACCTATATCGAGATCTCTTCCACCTTTTCTCTGTGTGTGTCAAACAATGGAGTCCACTTCTTACAGAGAATAGGCGACACGTTGAAACACCAATTTCTATTCAGTACCCATTCTAGGGTTTCTCTCTGGTTGAAATGTAAAATAAACCATCCATTATTCATAGTGAGAACCTCATCCACATTTCCTACCACCTCGGACCATGATTTTTCAATCCAATCTATGATATATTTTTCCGAGTGTACTTCTCTCTCTTCCCATAAAAATGAGCTCTGAGGCCTCCATGGCCTTTTTGGTCTGAATGTCAACACCCAAAACCAAATTTGGAAATTCAATTTTTTTCTTAATTACCTTACCCTTCTTTCTCCTCGACCCAAACTTCTGACTGATCTCAGCTACATTTGTGAATAATGTCCCTCTCGTCCATGCTCTTCCTCCTTGACGAGCAGCCCTAGCCACTCCTTCACCTGCTCATACCAAGTTATTCAAACCCTAGGTTCCAAATTCTACCCTTCTTGATTTAATGGAAAATTCTGGGTCTGATCCCCGTTAGTCTGGGTTTGATAAACAGGGAGAATATTATGGTTGAAACCCTGGAAAACAAAATAAGGTCCACTAGCCTTCTCCTTCTCTTTTGTGAAGAAAGGGGTGCTATCAGCTCCATCCTTTTCTTGATATGTCACTTCTCCCTGTGTCTCCTCCAAATAATAAGGCTACACTAAATATGGATCCTCATTTAACTAAGGGATATAAGTCACCCAACATGAACTGGCATTGTTTAAGCTATGCCCCACTACCATATCCTTTGAACAACATGTCATGGCTAGGAAATCCTTCAAACCCTAATTCCTTCTCAAACTGCTGTTGAGGAAAATATCATCCAAACTACTCGAGAAAAAACCAGAGGCTAGAGAAAACTAGAGGTTGTTTATACTTACTTGTCGTTCCACCTTGACCGCTTCCGTCTGAAACACCGATACCTTCACTTGAACCTAACCTTCCTGAATACTAGTGTCAATGCCCCAAGCATCCATTGATAAACCAATGGTTTTCCTTTCTACCAAAAACACTAATCTGCCTTCCAGATTCAGCTCAATCATTTTATCTCCCTTTCTACCACCTGGAGATCTAGCTGGAAGAATTGCCTTAGCTAGGTTTTGCTTAGTTGGCTCTAGACCTGTTGTAGCCGCTACAACAACACCCAAAATTTTGGGTATATTCGAAATTTCAGATTCCCCCCTCTACTCGCTTAGCCATTAGGGTTCTAACCCAGCTTGTAATCAATGAAATCCCCGTGACTTGTTCCAAACCCCTCGTAAGCCCTCTCACCATCATAATAAGATACTCTTGCTGCAGCCGCGCCATGTGTGAGGGGATCATCATGCATACGCTCGAATGGAAACTTTTGTGTATTAAGCATGTACATTAGAGGCCCTTTCACCATGGATCATTAGGCATTTTTTTTAGGTACTCCACTCAAGCTCATAGTCTCATGTAGATTATGTGGGGGGGAAATTGTCTTCTGAAAGGTAACTTGAACTAATAAATATTATAAATGTTGCATGCAGGTTGACCCTACAGATGGTGTACCAAACAATATCACCATCACGTTGGGGTTAAAATAAAAAGAGCTTATGCAGTCCCTAGAGACTAAAGGAAAACACATCGATCACCCAATGAAACAGGAAGGCACTGGGCATCAGAAAACATTTTATGATAATGCCGTTAATATCAAAAGACAAAAGTTTCCCACATGATAAACGGAGATGCCATATTAGAGCGCCATTTTGCAATGAGGTTTTTGATTGTAGATGAAGCAAAGAATTTTGTTAATGTTAAGCTCCAACAGAGACATGATGTTCCTCGACACAAAGTCCAGGGGGGTCATTTGTTCACTTTGTGACACTGAGCAAGATGTTCATCAAGTTTGTATTAACTGTGGGGTATTCATGGGGAAGTAATTTTGTGAAACTTGCAAGCTTTTGATGATGATATCTCAAAACAGAAATACCACGGTGATGGATGTGGTATATGCAGAATTGGGGGCAGGGATAAATTCTTCCACTGTTTCAAATGTGGTTATTTATATTCGATTATGGTGAAGGATTGTCATCCTTGTGTAGAAGGAGCAATACACCACAACTGTCCCGTTTTTTTTGAGTTCTGGTTCGAGTCCACGAGGGATATTAATGTACTACCTTTTGGGCACGCTATTCATATGGACTGTTTCAAAGAGATGCAACAGCACCTACAATTATTTTTTCGAGCGTGTTCTAAGTCAGTTTGTGATATGTCAAAGGTTTGGGAGAAACTTGACGAAGAGGTTGCTTTGACGCCAATGCCTGAGTCCTACCAGAATAAGAAGATATGGATTTTATGCAATGATTGTAATGTAACTTCACTAGTATCATTTCACATTGTCGCACAAAAATCCCTGAACTAAAATTTGTATAACACTCGGCAGACCAGAGGATATTGCACCACGGACACTTATCGACAATAGCGTGTTGCCTTTGTGATGTCTACTTGAAGGTTCTGATGAGCAATCGTAAAAGCTGTTGCAACCATGAAGACGATCTTGCAATAAAGATTCATTTTACTTTACAAGCATCAAATTCGTTGACCCTTTGGATTGTATGAAAATGGTTGTACTAGCATCTTATAATTTTATTGCAGTGAACAAATACCAGTCCTGTCAGAGTGGCTCTGCAAAATGCGTTGCAGGTTGTTGAAATTTGCTCGACCTGCTAGGATAGATTTCAGTGGATTAGGCAAGAAGCAGAAATGAAAACGATGGGGGAGGCTCGTTTGCATAGCACGATGCGTTCATATCAATGCTGATGGAAAAAGGATGCGTGCATGTGATATATGTGTGCGTTATCAGAGATACACTCCCCATCACGACGAAAAAAGTATGAATGCTGCAACACATGATGTAGACACAACACCAAGGTCGGAGGACGAGTGCATGATGAATATGGTCAAGTATTTGAGTGCTGGTGGTCTCAAGATCGCAAATTAACCTTGGATGTATCCATTGTGACTCATAAAAAATTGCGACTATGCGACCATTGGGAGGTTGCATTTCTGCCCAGGTCGTTGAGTTGCAGAATAACCCAAGTAAATGAATAATGTGACCTACCCATAATTGCGACTATGCAACCACCGAGAGGTCGCATTCCTTCTTGAGTCGCTGAATCACATAAAAAGCACTCAGGGGAAAAAGCAAGAGCCATGCAACCCCACGTGGCAAACTCAAGCTAGTATTAATAAGTTAATCGTTCCATCCGGATAGAAGGCCGGTTACATTAAGTTGTCTTTGAAAACTGAAACCCACACAGGTAAGATCCTCAAAGTTTAAAACGAGGCTCCTAAAGAAGAAAGCTCGAAGGGTCGACCCTTGTGGGAAGCATCGTGTATTTGCTGGTCAAAATCAAGCCTTCCAGATTTTCTTTGTTATACAGAATCAACAGAGTAGAGAAATTTCACAAGGTCATCAAACTGCCTCCAGTCATTGCAGCTGAGATTCGTGAAAGAGACCGGTGCAATGTTATCACCTGCCATTTGGATGAGCATTGTGCATGCACATGTCATCCTCAGAACTTGTAATTGGTGAACATATTTTGAAGCCATATCAGTGCATGCAGAAATTTTGCAGCACTTGGAACAGAAGGAGGGTGGCTTGAGCGGTTAAATCTTCGATCGGGGATTAATCGAGGGACATATATTGATAAAAGGAAAAAACGACAGTGTGCACACAATGTGAAGTAACAAACACCCTTTTAATAAGTGGAGGCTATAACGCAGACATTAAGGTTGGGGATTTCAAAGGGCGTGAGCTAAAGTCCGTTGGGAAATTAGGGCTCCATTAATTAATTAAGATGACAGATCACCCAAGAAATGGTCCCCTAGAAACTACAGCAGATGATATGATCCTTCGTTATTCAATGTCACTGCCACGTGACTTGTGCACATTTTTTTGGGCACGTGGACCGCGTCGCTGTTTTTTGTTTTAGAAGGGGATGAGAATAGAGAAACTGTTACCCAGTCAAATGTAAATAAGCCTCATGTTTCTGGTCGCTTGATTGGGGATTCATATTTAGCTCAAAATCACACCTGAACTTGTGACGCTTGCACTACTGCCTAGATACCAGTGGCAAAGTCATGTTGATTTAGATATTAACCGTTACGCCTGAACGAGCCCGTTGAATCACCCAAGAATCTAGAGAAAGGTCCACTCTCCTTGCCATCATCGTCTACACTCTCTGAAGATAGGATTTAATCCCTAGCTCGATGAATGGAGAGGGCGATCAAGATGAAACAAAATCGAAAAGACTGTTTTGAAGCAAGGGGTTAAAAGAAAAGTTGGGAGGAGAATATTTATCATTTATGCAACCTCTACGATCATGTGCAAGATCAAAGGTTTTACAACTTGCACAAATTATTTGAAAGGTTTATTTCCCTCAGCGACGGATATGGAATTATGATTGCCTCAAATTATCGATAACGGAAATATATCAGAAACGAAAATGCCCCGTGAAGAAAAATAGCTTTCGTAAGCCACCTGTTTTAGTTATGGCCTGTGGAAAAATGGGAAACTTCCCATACCAAGACCGATCAAAGTGCGGAATGATATAAGGCAATTTTTCCCAGATATGCAATTTTTCGTAGATTTGCTTGAGGTCGCAGGTCACAACAGTGACCAGGTTGTAGGTCGCGGAACCCACCAAGTCGCAAGGCATCCCAACAGACCAGAAGGCCAAAAGTCAAAAGCCCAAAGGGCAAGCCACGTGTTATAAATACCTCCTCCGGGAGATTGTAAATGGACTTTTCTTTTGGACTGAAAAGGATATTGAGTATTGTATAGAAGGACCACACGATGTCGCATATGAATACAAGCACGTGTAAACTCCATTGTTGGATCTGATTTTGATTAATGCGTGAACACTATGAGTATTACATTTTCAGTTTCTAACATCTTTTGATTAATGAAACTGTCTCTCTATTTACATCGTTATGCATTATAGTTTTCTAGAAGTGTGTTAATGGTGTAAGTCTATGTTTATTCTTTAATGAATGCTAATAAATTTTTTTGTTAAAATTTACATTATCTCTGTGATCATTCAAGGAAGTGAAGGGTATTCTTCCATAAGGAATTATTTCTTTTGTGGTCAAAATATCTTTTACAAGCATGACCCTGATGATGTGCTGCTAACAACATCTCCTTCGGATCCATGCTTTACAACTTGTCTTGCTACGCATAGTGTTGTTTGACCATTATAATTCATCAGTCATGTGTTTTGTGTCATCTGAATAAGCATGCGTCCTTAGGTTTGCAAAGTCCGATTGAGACCAAATTAAGAAAAGGATTATCAAGCGGTAGCCGAACCCACACCCCGGACGGGATCCCTATTCCAAACTGTTTAGAGTCTAGTTGGGAATTTTTACCAGGGAGATCCCCTGCTGTTGGCCAGACATTTTTTCCTGTCAACAGAATTGGCACTAGAAGGAGGGCCAGATGACAAGCTGAGCCCTTAGAGCCTGCAGTTAGTCTCATATCTGAAATGGCTCATCTCCAAATCATTCTCCCAAAATGTATATCGGATTTTTCTGGTTCTCGCTGCTCAATCCCTGATGAACCTATGTATCACTTGTCCCAGTTAAAATTCGATGGTGAAAACGAAGTTTCCGTAACCGAGCACCTTTTGGATTTCTGTGAGTTTTGTGAATATTACGAAGTTAACAACGACGAGTTGGCCTGCGTGCTTTTCTCCCTCACTCTCAAAGGTCGCGCTGAGAAATGGTGCCACACATTGTCGACAACTTCCATCCTTTCATTTGAACAACTCGCCAGTGAATTACAACAAGCTTTTCACAGGTACAATTTTCAAAATGTATTAATAAAGTTAAATGACATTAGGATGGAACCTCAGGAACTTCTAGATGAATTCTCTATCAGATTTGTTCACTATTTTTTTGAGTTCCCTGAAAAGGATGTTGATTGGAAATTTTTAAGTGAACGGTTCAGGTATGTGATTTTTGTTTCCCTTGAACAATTTCAATTAGCAACCAAGCCTGATCCTAGTGTTCCCGTTGATGACCCGCAAGTTGCTAGCTGTTCAGACTTTGTCCCTAATGTTTCGTTGTCCATCCCCCCGAGTCCAAACCACATTCATGCCTCCAAGGAGAGTATTACTATTTGTGATATTCTTGTTCACCCTCCTAAATTTCTGTGTAGTGGAGTTGCGACCTCGAAAGTTTTGAGAAATGATAGAAATGTGCAAGAAGATAAAACCTGTTGTGCCACCTCTGAATCTTTCAAGCACCGTGTCGAATTAGAGCTTGAAAACCATAGTGGCTCCTTATCTCTCCCGGTTCATGAAACCTATCTCGAGTCCACTAAATGTTTCTCTAGACACAGTCCTAAATCTTATTCACATGCTAATAATAAATTGACTCTTGTCCCGGATAAAGTGGACCTTACAAAATCATTGGATTGTCCTAGGCATGCAAGACCATTTTCCACTCTGGATAACACCGATATGCGAGATGAAATCCTTGCATGATTGATACCCCCACATATGAATCTTTTCATCCATTGTTCTCTGATGTATTTCATGAGTCTGCCGCACCAGTAATTTCTCCAAGTAATTCAAAATTTCCTTGTACTAGTATTGGCGACAATCAAAAGCACGCGGGTGGTGTTTCACAGTCACGTTACATAGTGGATGAATCTCTTAGATTTGATATTTTTCATCCGAAATATTTGAACAACCAAAGCGGTGATTTCCTATTTTGGCAACCTCAAAATATCTCTTTTATTGATCCATCCCAATTGTTAACTCCGGGGGAGGCTAACATGCCCGATACCCAACCTAATCAAATTGATGGCTCCCATGACAGTTACTTATTTGAAAACACATTCACTCACTCCTCTGAGGTCTGTCACTCGTATCTATCTGTCGACCATATGAAGCCACCGAAATTTGATGATCCGCTTTGTGAAGATTCAGAGACCCATCAGGAAATCAATGAAATTCAGCTTCTGCTGGCTGTTACCTCAAGTTCTTCCAACCTTGATCAGATTCCTCAAACAAGTCCAACTAAGGTTTCTTGATTTATGGTTCCTAAAATAATGATTCCCTCTTATCACACTCCTCCCAGCATAACCGCGTTGGATATCAGCTCATCCAGGAAATCCTACCATTCAAGTGATGCTTCTCTGAGCACATATTTCTGTCCTCTAATAGTTGGTATGCATCAACTGATTTTCCCTAATTTTGTCTCTAATATTTTTAGTTGTTGTCCAACCAATACCAGTTGCATGCAGGTGTAAGCATGTGATGTTTGGAAAACCTCTCCCCTGCCTAAAAATCTTCCAGTCAATTCACCCCATCCTAGGAAACCTAAAGAATCTGAAACATTGGATTGGCAGTCTGTGAGTGCGCAAACATTTGGCTGAATTGATATAAAGCCCACTGAAATTTTTCCAATCACTACAATTGATGATCACTTCCATTCGCCAGTTGATCTCATGAACCCATAAAAGTTTGGATGCCCCCCGCTCGAAGGCCCAGAGTTGGTCCAGGACGGTGAGGCATTTCAGCCTTCACTGAAAGTTAATTGGGATCCTCACATCCTCGGCGAAACTTGGGAACAACTTCGAACTAGGATTTTTGAAATTAAGGTTTCTGCAAATGGATTCGCAAGCATCTCAAATTTTCCTGGCTCACGCCTATTTTTTCCATTCTACCAAAGTAATCATCTTCAAAATCATGATGAGATTCCCAGCTGGTTTGACGAATCCTATCCAGTGGATATAACTGTAAATAGGCAATGCTTTTCCCCACTTCCGTTGGACCTAAGGTTGTGCGTTGATGGCTGTGTGTCATTGATAAATGATTCTATGTTTCAAATACATATTTCTATGTATCAAGATGAAAGTGAAATTCAGCTAGCACAATCCATTCTGGCATGTTCTGTGGTAAGTAGCCATGACCTTCTTGATTGCACATGCTCTTCAGGCAAGCCTTTCTTTTGGTGCACGATTTTGTACGCTGGCTCTGATTGCGAACGTTGTTGTTCTTGCAGGGCGGGAAATAATGCGGTGGCTGCACTGGAAAGTTGATTTTACATGACCTGACCGCCTCTTGGGTTAAACTAGGGTTTTAGGATTAGGCTAGCTAGGATCTGCTAATAAAGTTTTGTTTGTCAAGTTATTAATTAATTTTACTTGCTAAAGTTTTGCTTTATGGTTTAGAATTATGCTTGCTGTCTTTTCTTAGGTTCAAATGCTTTTTGCATGCATGCTGCATAATATTCAGATAGTCACAGTATATGCTTTGCCTTATTTCTCCACCTGTAACTAGTTGCTCTTTCTCACACTTGGCATCACATTGCGTCATAAATCCTTGCCTGTTGCTTCGCGTTCTAGGCATTCTTCCTCGCATCATTTGCACTAGTTGTTGAGATAGTCGTGAAATTTTCTGTACAGTGCATACCACTATGTGAGCCCTCATTAAATCCTAAGCCTTGAAAACCTCGATGCCCTAGACTAGCCTTCTTTTGCAGGGTTTCAAATCCGGATGGATTGATTTTACCTCTTTGCATGTATCGAAATCCTGATGATATTTTCTACTTGATTGCTGAAACAATAACTCCATGGTTTGTGTGAGGTTGCGGTGGTTACCTCAAAAGACAGCCTCTCTCAGAATGAGTCACCGAAGTCGCATTCTCAACATGATGAGTTTAAATTCATTAGACAGGGAGATACGAGCCGGTTGCTTGTGGGGAACCTTAACGTGTTTGAATGGCCTATACCCGCAACCCGAGCCTTGTGCCCAACATAGTATCGAACATATTAATGATTTGTTTTGCACGTTTCACCTATGGGTGGTAGATGGGATGTGAAGGCTTGGCATAGGGGCAAACCCAAATCAGGATATATTTTAGTTTCTATAAAACAAGAAACAACCTCTCTTGCCCATAAAATAAGTCGAGATCCCTCATCCACCCATGCAAAATAAGTGCCACGAGCACATAAAATAAGTGCTTCAAGCACATGAAAAAATAAGGGTAAAGGATTGAGAAAGGCTTCCTGCGCAGAGAGGTACACAATGACTCTGCCGGGGTACTGACCAGGCTCGCTAGCAGTGGAGCAACGTTTGTGATTTCTTGAAGTGACTCTGCCGGGGTATTGTCCAGGCCTGCTAGTAGTGGAGCAACACCAGAAACTCATTTTAAAAAATTCTGAATATAATAAGCCCGCTGCCCTACTCGCTACATCATCAAACAACCATTGGCCTCCGTGAACTTCCACTTTGACGCGTCTTGATTAACGAGACTTAGATGGGGCACAAGGATTGGGCATATTCGAAATGTCAAAATAATACCAGGATACCCTAAAAAATTGTTCAATATTCCCTTGCATCATTATCTGAACTCAGACTATTGTTGTGATGTCGACAAAGATGTTGGATTCTACCAGTGGTTCGCCAATTGTTGTAGCCGCTACAACAACACCCAAAATTTTGGGTATGTTCAAAATTTTGGATTCCCCCCTCTACTCGCTTAGCTATTAGGGTTTTAACCTGGCCTGTAATCAATGACATCCCCGTGAACTATTCCAAACCCCTCGTAAGCCCTCTCGCTATCATAATGAGATACTCTTGCCACAACTGTGCCATGTGTGAGGGGATCATCATGCATACGCTCGAATGGAAACTTTTGTGTATTAAGTATGTACGTTAGAGGCCCTTTCACCATGGATCATTAGGCATTTTGTTTAGGTACTCCACTCAAGCTCATAGTCTCATGTAGATTATGTGGGGGGGAAATTGTCTTCTGAAAGGTAACTTGAACTAATTAATATTGTAAATGTTGCATGCAGGTCGATGTACCAAACAATATCACCATCGCGTTGGGGGTAAAATAACAAGAGCTTATGCAGTCCTTGGAGACTAAAGGAAAACACATCGATCACCCAATGAAACAGGAAGGCACTGGGCATCAGAAAACATTTTATGATAATGCTGTTAATATCAAAAGACAAAAGTTTCTCACATGATAAACGAAGATGCCGTATTAGAGCGCCATGTTGCAATGAGGTTTTTTATTGTAGACTCTGTCACAATGAAGCAAAGAATTTTGTTAATTTTAAGCTCCAACAGAGACATGATGTTCCTCGAGACAAAGTCCAAGGGGTCATTTGTTCACTTTGTGACACTGAGCAAGATGTTCATCAAGTTTGTATTAACTATGGGGTCTTCATGGGGAAGTACTTTTGTGAAACTTGCAAGCTTTTGATGATGATATCTCAAAATAGCAATACCACGGTGATGGATGTGGTATATGTAGAACTGGGGGTAGGGATAAATTCTTCCACTGTTTCAAATGTGGTTATTGCTATTCGATTATGGTGAAGGATTGTCATCCTTGTGTAGAAGGAGCAATACACCATAATTGTCCCGTTTGTTTTGAGTTCTGGTTCGAGTCCACAAGGGATATTAATGTACTACCTTTTGGGCACGCTATTCATATGGAATATTTCAAAGAGATGCAACAACACCTATAGTTATTTTGTCCAGCGTGTTCTAAGTCAGTTTGTGACATGTCAAAGGTTTGGGAGAAACTTGACGAAGAGGTTGCTTTGGCGCCAATGCTCGAGTCCTACCAGAACAAGAAGATCTGGATTTTATGCAATGATTGTAATGTAACTTCAGTAGTATCATTTCACATTGTCGCACAAAAATTCCTGAACTGCAATTTGTATAACACCCGACAGACCAGAGGATATCACACCACAGACACTTGTCGACAATAGAGTGTTGCCTTTGTGATGTATACCTGAAGGTTCTGATGAGCAATCGTAAAAGCTACTACAACCATGAAGACGATCTTGCAATAAAGATTCATTTTACTTTACAAGCAGCAAATTCGTTGACCCTTTGGATTGTATGAAAGTGGTTGTACTAGCATCTTATAATTGTATTGCAGTGAACAAATAACAGTCCTGTCAGAGTGGCTCTGAAAAATGCATTGCAGGTTGTTGCCATTTGCTCGACGTGTTAGGATATCTTTCAGTGGATTAGGCAAGAAGCAGAAAAAAAAATGTTGGGGGAGGCTCGTTTGCACAACACGTCGCGTTCATCTCAATGCTGATGGAAAAAGGATGCGTGGACGTGATATATGTGTGCGTTATCAGAGATACACTCCCCATCACGACGAAAAAATCATGAATGCTACAACGCACGATGTAGACATAGCACCAAGGTCGGAGGACAAGTGCACGATGAAGATGGTAAAGTCTTTGAGTGCTGGTGGTCGCAAGATCACAAATTAACCTTGGATGTGTCTATTGCGACTCCGACAAAATTGCGACTATGCGACCATTGAAAGGTCACATTTCTGCCCAGGTCGCTGAGTCGCAGAATAACCCAAGAAAATGAATAATGCGACCTCCCCAGAATTGCGACTATGTGACCACCGAGAGGTCGCATTCCTTCTCGAGTCACTGAGTCACATAAAAAGAACTCAGGGGAAAAAGTAAGAGCCATGCAACCGCACGCGGAAAACTCAAGCTAGTATTAAGAAGTTAACCGTTCCATCCAGATAGAAGGCCGGTTACATTACATTGTCTTTGCAAACTAAAACCCACGCAGGTAAGATCCTCAAAGTTTAAAACGAGGCTCCTAAAGAATAAAGCTCGAAGGGTTGACCCTTGTGGGAAGCATCGTGTATTTGCTGGTCAAAATCAAGCCTTCTGGATTTTCTTTGTTATACAAAATCAATAGAGTAGAGAAATTTCACGAGGTCATCAAACCGACTCCAGTCATTTCAGCTAAGATTCGTGAAAGATACTGGTGCAATGTTATCACCTACCATTTGGATGAGCCTTGTGCATGCACATGTCATCCTCAAAACTTGTAATTGGTGAACATATTTTGAAGCCATATCAATGCATGCAGAAATTTTGCAGTGCTTGGAACAGAAGGAGGGTGGCTTGAGCAGTTCAATCTTTGATCGAGGATTAATCGAGGGACACATATTGATAAAAGGAAAAAACGACAGTGTGCACACAATGTGAAGTAACAAACACCATTTTAATAAGTGGAGGCTATAACACAGACATTAAGGTTAGGGATTTCAATGGGCGTGAGCTAAAGTTCCGATGGGAAATTAGGGCTCCATTAATTAATTAAGATGATAGATCACCCAGGAAATGGTCCCCTAGCAACTGCAGTAGATGATATGATCCTTCGTTATTTGATGTCACTGCCACGTGACTTGTGCGCATTTTGTTGGGCACATGGACCGTGTCACTATTTTGTGTTTTAGAAGGGGATGAGAACAGAGTAATTTTTACCGAGTCAAATGTAAATAAGCCTCATGTTTCTGGTCGCTTTATTGGGGATTCATATTTAGCTCAAAATCACACCTGAACTTGTGACACTTGCACTACTGCCTAAATATCAGTGGCAAAGTCGTGTTGATTTAGATATTACCTGTTATGCTTGAACGAGCCCATTGAACCACCCAAGAAGCCAGAGAAAGGTCTGCTCTCCTTGCCATCATCGTCTACACTCTCTGGAGATAGGATTTTATCCCTATCTTGATGAATGGAGAGGGCGATCAAGTTGAAACAAAATTGACAGGAATGTTTTGAAGCAAGGGGTTAAAAGAAAAGCTGGGAGGAGAATCTTTATCATTTATGCAACCTCTACGATCATGTGCAAAGATCAAAGGTTTTACGACTTGCACAAATTATTTGAAAGGTTTATTCCCCTCAACGGCGGATATGGAATTATGATTGCCTCAAATTATTGATAATGGAAATATATCAGAAACGAAAATGCCCCGTGAAGAAAAATAACTTTCGTAAGCCACTTGTTTTAGTTATGGCCTGTGCACAAATGGGAAACTGCCCATACCAAGACCGATTAAAGTGAGGAATGATATAAGGAAATTTTTCCCAGATATGCGTGCTTCAGTGAGTAGTGCATGTCATCCTGAAGATCGACGTCGGAAGCAACATATTGCTAAATCTTCGAAGGCTGCTCTACCTTCTGCCGACGGCACAAAGTGATCCAGCAACAGGAGCTCATTCTATCACTACTCAGATAGAGGAAAATTAAAAAAGAAAACCCCATCGTGCTCCATCAACGCCAAGATAGCATATGCCATTTTCATTCTCTCAAAATCCATGCTCTTCCAAGTGGACAAGGGAAACATACCCATGGTGATAACCATATTTCGTTGATCATGTACCTGCATCCCAACTCCCATAGAAGGATCGAGTGAACAAAATCCAAGGGAACCCGACCATGTAACTGTGCGACCAAGTCGCCAGGTCGTAGAACATGCAAAGTCATCTGAGGTGCGACCACCCAACCATGCGACTATGCGACTAGGTCGCCAGGTCATGGAAATAGGCTAGTTTACACGTGAAGATGAATGATATCCATCATCTTCCAAAACAGTTTGAAATGGTGCTGCACATGTACATGAAACCTTTATTAATAATTCACGTGGAACCTATGGTTATTCAAATGGCATATGTTAGTACGGTGGACATCATTTTATAATGGTGGGTTTAAATATGCGTCGGAAATTTTTTTTTATGGTGGCATTACAATGGTTTTTAGGACCATAGCTTGAAATGGTGCTACTTTGCCTACATGGAAATATAGAATTTTCCAAGTAATCAGTCTCGGGAGAGAATTCCTTTTGTTTTCACTGCACCATCAAAGAGATACAAGGTCTTTGAAGATGAGCATGCACCTTTGTTCAAAAGAGTACCGTTCAAGACCATTGCTAAATTTACATGGTTTGCAACTCCTTATCTACTGGTGTGCTCTAACAGCTAAGTGAACTAGACGCAGCTGAGCATGGGAAGAGCAAAGCGCTTCCTCATGCCAAGCATAGATTTAGATTGATGGAGTCTAAGGAAAATGTTGGGGATAAAGTGCAGTGATTAAAGGGGCATAGGGAAAGCCTACACAAGCCGTTCTCTTTGATGACTTAATGACACAAAATTTTACCACACAGGGGTCTAAAGTTATCATTTTCACTTGTGAAATTAATTAAATATGCCCCTAACATTATTATTCGATTAATGAAGACATGTAACCTAAGCTATGTGACTGCAGGTGGAAGTTGTTAGTTTGCACGATGAGCCGGAGTTTTTCCCAGCAAGAAAGAGGGCCCTCTTTCAAAGAAAAGGATGTGGGATAACGAATATTTCTATGAAATCCAAAGATCACCAAAAAGAAGGCCGCAAGTCACAGATCTGCTTGAGGTCACAAGTCACAGATTTTCTTAAGGTCGTAGGTCAAAAATTTCCTCAGGTCGCAGGTCGCAAATTTCCTCAGGTCGCAGGATGAAGATTTGCTTGAGGTCGCAGGTCGCAACAGTGACCAGGTCGCAGGTCGCGGAACCCACCAAGTCGCAAGGCATCCCAACGGACCGGAAGGCGAAAATTCAGAAGCCCCAAGGGCAAGCCACATGTTATAAATACCTCCTCCAGGAGATTGTAAATGGACTTTTCTTTTGGACTGAAAAGGATATTGAGTATTGTATAGAAGGGCCACACAATGTCGCATATGAATACAAGCACTTGTAAACTCCATTGTTGGATCTGATTTTGATTAATGCGTGAACACTATGAGTATTACATTTTCAGTTTCTAACATATTTTGATTAATGAAACTGTCTCTCTGTTTAAATCATTATGCATTATAGTTTTCTAGAAGTGTGTTAATGGTGTTAAGTCTATGTTTCTGCTTTAATGAATGCTAATAACTTTGTTTGTTAACATTTACATTATCTCCGTGATCATTCAAGGAAGTGAAGGGTATTCTTCCATAAGGAATTATTTCTTTTGTGGTTAGAAAAACTTTTACAAGCATGACCCTGATGATGTGCTGCTAACATCATCTCCTTTGGCTCCATGCTTTACAAATCGTCTTGCTACACATAATGTTATTTGACCAATATAATTCATCAGTCATGTGTTTTGTGTCATATGAATAAGCGTGCGTCCTTAGGTTTGCAAAGTTTGATTGAGACCAAAGAAAAGGAGTATCAAGTGGTAGCTGGACCCACACCCTGGACGGGATCCCTATTCCAAACGGTTTAGAGTCTAGTTGGGACTTTTTACAGGGGAGATCCCCTGCTGTTGGCCGAACATTTTTTCCTGTCAACAAGATCCCAGACCAAAAGAATATATTCCATCTATAGCTCCAAATCCACATATTCTGATGGTTTTACCATATTTTATAAGTGAATAATAGTTTCGTAACAGTAACCCCCTTCGCGACTGTAACAATTACCTTCACACCAAGACGTAGAGAGTGGAAACAGGCTTGCACAGGTAAACAATGAAGGGTTAAATGCATATGTCAAGAGAAATTAATAATACATTCCAAGGAGTAAGACAAATGTAAGACACAATTTTTCAATATTCTACCACAGACAAATGTTTTCAATAGTCTTCCACAGACCTCCATGCCTAAGCCTGTTGTTAACCTTCACCGTTTCCAATGAGGTTTTTCTCAGTGAGCCAAAAGCTAGTTCCGCTCTCCCTGTTAATTTTTCCTTCCCTATAAACATGTCCAAAAACATTTGTATTAATAATGTCCCATAATTTATTAATTTTTTTCACACAAATTATTATTATATGTTTTATTGTTCCTTAATTTCAACCCAATATTTTTGTTTCTTTAATACACTTACTAGAAAATCAAGCAAACTAGATATGGATCAATCAAAACACCTCTATGACCAATATTTAAAATTTGAGGTAGTTGTATCAGTCCTCAAGGGAGAAAAATATGATTAAGGATTAGAAAATACTAAGCTACATCGATTCTAAGAGAAATGTAATCATCATCAACGTCTTGATGAGGTCATGGTATTTTTGTAAATGGAAGCAACTAGAATGCTATCTAGTTGGGTTGCCAAAGGAAATTAGATCGAAAATTTGGTAAGTGTTATAAAAAAGATAATTTTTTGTATATGTGATAATGATAAGCTTCAATGGGGGTAAAATGCATTGGACATTTCATTATCATCCAAAAATCTACCCAATTAGTATAGAAGCTTCACTTGGTAACCTCATACCAAATTTGGTTTAGGATTTGGAACCTCAATAACTATCCAAAAATCTCTTCATCTCACTCTAACAACATTTGTAAATGAGGATCCATGGGTCCCTCATAATGTTCCACATGTTATGATTCGAATTAACCATCTCTTCATTCACCATTCATTCATGCGTCTTATTTTGGATTGAGTTTAAGGGGGTGCAATGAAGATATTGCCATATGTATGAGATATAGTAGTTCTCATCGATTTATGTTCAAAATTAATTTTGTCCTCTCATTTCAAAAGGATCTTCATTGGAAAAATGAATCTTCTCACATTTTTACATGAAAAAATAATCAGTAATAGGAGAGAAACCATTATTTTCAAAAGATAGAAAACTAAAAGATTTATTAGGCATGCAAGAGGATCAACCAAGGGTTGCATTATGAGGGGTAAATTTCAATATTGTTTCTAAAATACTAAGTATGCCTTGAAAAAATAACACCAACCATAGTGTGGGTACCTTTAGCACATCCTTTCATTGAACTAAATTTGAACATCCTTTCAAAGGGGAATCCATGAAGTGTAAGGATACACAGACTCTTAAGGGATGATATGTCCACCTAGAATGTGACATTTGTGTTTTAAGACTAGGGAGTGTGGTTTTCAATGCCCTCACTAGTCAAGTAAAAAATCTTCATGGGGGATTCTAAGAAATATGGCACTAATACATCCACTCCATGCCAACACCATTACTTTATGACTTCATTAATCTTATTCAACATGAGAAAATTGAGACTATTAAGAACATGACCATCTAATTAGATGTGATATGGTTACAACCTTATAGGGTGGACTATCAACCACCATGCCCACACAATGTTATTCAAAGGAAACTTTAAAATGAAAGCAATGTTCCAATGTGACATAGGAAAAATGGCATATAAAGGATAAAAAAATAATCCTAATTCCTCATCTATGGTGTTGCCTCAATATATGCAACAATATATTGCATACAAATATTTCACTACTTCTTACATGGTGTTTTTTTGGTGATAATTATTTAGTTCCAGTTGAACACTATTGTGTTGAAAGGAATTTATGTAGCAAGTATGTCATTAATGTAAGGAAAAATAGAGAATTGTTTTATATTGTTTGATGTGATATGAAACACCTTACTAGTCCTCCTACACTAAATATGCATAGTCCATTAAGAATCCACCTCACTTCTATCAGATTAATAAATGGAAGATGTGTGAAATTTTTATTGTAGTTAATATAGTAATTATTCACCTATATTTTAGATTATTTGTCCGAGTAAATTATTTACTACAAATACTGAATAAAAACACATATGCAAATTTCAAAAAATAATAAACCACAGGAACTGAGAAAATAGCACATATGAAATGGACACCAATATTTTTGGACAATTTGTCCCTAGAAAAACCCCAATGTGGGGAAATCCAATTTTGTAGATGAGGGTTTATATTAGTAATTCTTTGGAAAATTGAGAATATACATAAAATTCTTTCCTTTCAGTGGCAAATCTATAGAAATTTTCCTCTTCACTATAGTTGAACACATCAAACCTTTGAAAATAAAGTTGGCCTCTACTGAGAAACTCACGTTGCCTTTGTGAACTCACATTGCCCACTAGAAATTCACATTATCTTTTCTGGAAATTCACTCTACCTCCAAGAAATCAATCCTATAAGTTTAATTGCCTCTAGCAATTCGCTCAACGTTTTCGCACTACCTCCAATAATTTTCTCAACCTTTTCGCATTGGCTCCAGTAAATTGCTCTAGAAAATGGCCACACAAACTGTTGCTTCGAAAATTCGTACAAGTAAAATGGAAAATTTCACTAATAAATTTGACATCCCTTTTGTAGAATAATTCAGCCTCCTTATGTCTCTTAGAAAACTAGTATCGCTATTAAGAATTTCGTCTGGAAAATCTCTCTTCAATTTCTCCTGATGAAACCATGTTGCTAGTGTTTCCCATGCAATCACTACAGATCCCTTGTTCACTCAAATTATATGTGTATCTCCAAGATGCCCATCGATTTCCTCTTATAATATCTCATTAATGAAACAACGACCACGATCTAATCACAAGCAATGGCTAAGATAATATTGACCCCATCAAGTCACTTTTCTAGAAGTCACTATAGAGAAATCGACTTGTCTCAATTAATACTGATTAATTAGCCCATTTCCCTAAGTTAGACTTAGGAAAATAATTAAAACTTATTAATAAATCTAATTAAAGGAATTTCCCTTTATAACATAAACTAGACTTGGATATAATTAATCCACTTGTGTTCCTAGCATCATTGACACCTCCTGAGAATAGAACACATTTCCTAGCATCATTGACACCTCCTGAGAATAGAACACATTTCCTAGCTAGACAAATGAACACTCCCTCCTAGAGAGGAAGGTTTTTTGCATAATACCCATATTGTCTCTAAAGAAGATGAATCTTGACTTCCCTAAAACCTTTTGTCATAATGTTTGCGACCTACTGATATGCACTTATATATTGTAGTTGAAATGTCTCGCATTGTACATAATCACTGATGAAATGATACATGATGTTTATATACTTAGATCTATCATGAAACATTGGATTCTCAAATAACCTGATGAAACTCTAATTGTCATAGTTTATCACTTTTATCTGTATCCTTTGACCAAACAAGGCTACTAAAATTTTTTGAATCTAAATGATGTCGCATGTCGCCATGCTAGCTGCTATGTACTCTGCTTCTGTAGAGCTCAGGACCACAATCTTCTGCTTATTGTTTTACCACGAAACAACTCTTGATCCCATGTTGAAGCAACACCCTGAGGTGATTTTCCTATCCACTTTATTTCCTACCTAGTATTCATCAATATATCCCATAAACCTGATGCCATAACCTAGATTATACCCTATCACATACTCAATTGTACCTCACAAGTAACGCAACACATGCTTCGCTGCTATCCAGTGCACCCTCTTCCATGAATTAACTTAGAGAGTTTACTGTAAAGGATATATTTGGCCCGGTGTTGACCAAATACATAAGAGACACAATAAAATACCTATATAAGGTGGGGTCCACATCCTTCTCCTTAGATGTGTCTACCTTCCTCCAATTGGTTATCATTGGTGTATACATGGCTCTGTAATATTCCAACCCAAACCTCCTTAGAATCTCGATGAAATATTTACCTTGCCTAAGGAAAATATCTCCATTTTTCTACCACATCTCCATGCCTAGAAAGTAGTGCATAAGCCATATGTCTTTCATCTCAAACTCTATTTCTAGGTCCCTCTTTCAATCCTCTATGAGCCCCATTGAAACTATCAAGAAAAAATCATCCACATATAGATAAAAAATTAGTACCTTACCCCCAACCATCAAGTAGTAGAGTTTCATATCTACCTCACTCTTCATGAAGCCCATCCCCTGCAAGTATTGTTGATGCGCTCACACCACGCCCAAAGAGCCTGTATAAAGAAATCTTTAGTATGCACATGTGGGTCTAACTGTTTTGTGCCACAAAGGCCTCTAGTTTTTCAATGTATACCTTCTCTTCCAACCCACCATTAAGGAATGTCGTCTTGACATACATATGATGGATTTTCCATCCCATTTGTGTTTCTAGTGAGATCATGGCCCTAATAGAAGTATACCTGGCCATAGGAGAAAATATATCCTCATAATATTTCCCCTCCTTCTGAGAGAACCCTTTGGCCACAAACCCTTCCTTGTATCTCTTGATGTTACCATCTGCATCATGCTTGATATTATAGATCCAACATGATCTAACCACTTCCTTGTCTATCGTTCTAGGAACCAACTCCAAAAAATTGTTCTATGTGATCAAGTTGTACTACTCAACCATAGCATCTTACCACACTTGTTGCTGTGCAACCTCTTGATATATGGAAGGCTCGCTATCCGTGATCAGAATAACTAATGCCATGTATCTAGTGTACCTTTCTAGTTGTCTCTACTCTCTCCTTCCTATCTTAGGAGTACCCATAAACTCCTGAGCATCCATGAGTGTCTATTGAACCTCACAATTCCTCCTTCCAACTATAGAAGGTGGAATTTAGATTTACACATCCTTTTATTTCATTTCTCGAATCTATTGCATTTGCTACTCCATTCTCTGTGAACTCTCAGGAACACCTGTACTTGAGCCTAAGCTCATACTAGTAACCGTACTCATACTATCTTATCCCAAAATTGTTGTTATATCCTAGAAGCTTTTGTTGGATTCTCACTCTGATAAAATTTTGTTGGCAAGTCTCTGGACCTCCGATATTCCTTGTACTCGATGAATCAATCATATCTCCTAACAATAATCCTCTTTGCACCTGAAATGAATATCTGAAATGCCTTAGAATTATCACTGTACCTAATAAAGTACACCTTCTCTATAGTCTAATCCAACTTGGAATGTGTCTCACCTGGAATTTGAAAATATGCTAAGTTGCCGAATATCCTAAAGTGGTTGAAATTTGGCTTCTTCCCAGTGAATACTTCCTCTGGTGTCATATTTCCCAATGCTTTATGTGGGACCATGTTCTGAATATATATTGCAGTACTTCATTCCTCTGCCCATAAGTATCATGGCATATCCTAGTCATACAACATGGCCCTCACCGCTTCAAATATTGAACAATTATTCCTCTTAGCAACCCCATTCTCTTGCAGGCTGTAAGGAACCATCAACTCTCTATTTATCCCCTCCCTAGTGCAAAAATCCTGGAATAATTTCCCTATTTACTTGCCTCCATTTTTTGACTGAAGAACCTTCACCTTCCTACTTGTTGAATTTTTCACAAGAGATTTGAACTCTTGGAAGCAACTAAAGACCTCTTCCTTGGTCTTCAAGAAGTATATCCATGTCTTCCTGGAGTAATCATTAATAGAGGTTACAAAGTACACATACCATCTAAGAGACTGTGTCTACATTGGACCACACATATCATAATTAACTATGTCAATAACACCTTTGGATCTATTGTCACTCCTTGGAAAATTTTCCTTGGGAAACTTCCCTAGTACACACCCCTTGCATACATCATCATGCTTGGTGCTCACCTATGGAACACCTGTCACTGTCTCCTGAAACAATATAAGTGCCTCATGATGAATATGGCCCATCCTCTTATGCCATAGCTCTCCCTAATCTGTAGGATTGTTGTTGCTCTCTAGTGGCTTTGGAGTATCCATCCACAACCTGTAAATTTTTTCGCTCCTAACTCCAATAACTAAGCATGAATTCCACTCCTTATGTTTTATCAAAACCTATTATCCTCTAAAGAGTAAATTTTAACCCTTATCCTATAATATATAAATGGAAATAATTTTCATCCCCATATCTGACACATGCAACACATCATGGATGGGAATCGACTTGCCAGAATCCCTATGAAATGGAACAATCCCTCTCCAAACTGAAATGCACATGGAATTGTTCCCAATATGAATAGATGTCCTCCTCATTATAACTAGAGAAGTACTCCCTAACTCTTTTCATATGGAATGACGCGCCACTGTCTATGTACCAAACACCTTGTGAGGTTGAGCTAGTCAAGCGAGGTATGAGTGCAAACTCTTGTTCCATCTGACTAGAAAGCTCATTTGCATTTGTTGAAGCCATTGTCCACTTATTTGCCTTATTATCACATTTATTCCTCTACGAGAAATTTCTAACATAGTGTCCAAACTCATGACAACCATAGCACTTAACCTTTGAAAGGTCCTTGTTCTTCTTCTCTCCTTTAGGGTTAGGTCCTTTTCTAGAACCCTTTTTTTCTTTTCCTTTTCTCACTACAACCACGTTTTCCTCTTCTCCCTCACTTTTTTGGGTCTTACTACTGCTGCCACTGGTAAGCCTCAACCTAATATCCTCCTGAGTGAAATCACTTAACAAACGATCCTAGCTCAATAGAGTATCTCATTCATTAAGCAACTTGAATGAATAACTCCCACTACTTTGAAAACCATTCAAGTTAGTTCTCATGAGCTTGTCATATTCTATTTTCTCTGTGACAACTATTAACTCATCCTTAAAAAGTTTGAGTCTGTTGAGGTATATAACAATGTATTATCCTTTTCTCATCTAGGTATTTCTCAGCCTCTCTCTGAGAGCCAACTTCATGTTCATGGTATCATTCTGGAAGAAATTTAGGATGGAATCCCACATCTTCTTGGTTGTATCCAAATCTACAATATGTGGAAAAATATGGTCCTTGAACCCATTTAGGATTATCACTTTGGCATATTCCTTATTGTATGCAAGAAGATGTGTTTCATCTTCCAACACGACTACAACACTAGTTGCATATTCCCTAAGACCATTCTATTTCAAAAAAAATAAAATTGTAGCTTTCCAGAAACCAAATTTAGATGCACCATCCAATCTGTCCCGAATTCTCAATCTAGTTGAAGCCATATCTTAAACCATCGGAAAATAATATGAGAAAACCCCAAATAAATCTAAAGAAATCGATCTAGATTTTATAGACCCTCAATTTTCTCTTCCTGTACCCTGTGCTAAGCTTCTTCTACCCTCAGATCTACTCTAACACCATGTGAAAATTCTATTGCAATTAATTTGGTAATTATTCACCTATATTTTAAATTATTGGTCCCAATAAATTATTTACTGCAAACATTGTGTATAAAATCTAATCACGGGATTCAACCTGATCTTATTGTTAGCCACCTATAAAAATTTGTCATACCAAATGGTGGCTAAACCATTTTTAAGCCTTCAAGAAACAATTTTATGGCCAAATTGTGAGTTATTAAAGTATTATGAAGATAAATAATCCTTTAGTTAATCTTCACTACTGTTTCCCTCATAAATCCTATAAAATCTGCTGTTTCCCAAAAGAAGACTGCTTAAAATCTCATTTTCTCATCATTTTTACCCCTCCTTTCACTCATAAATGAACTCCATTTTTATCCCTTTTTCCTCCATAAAAATCCCTCCATAAGCTTCATTTAACCTTCAAAATCACTCCAAATTCCCTTTTAAACCTAATGTTCCCCTCTGATTTGGTTTAAAACCCTTCATTTCCTCTATCGGAACCACTATTTTGGCTTAAAAACACTGTTTTTTAGGCCTAAAACAGTTTAAAGGCATTATGGTTTTCTTAAGCCCCTGATGGCTTAAATCCTATGGCCCTTCACTTCATAAGACCTTAAGCCCTACAACCGGGTGTTAAAGGCTTAAAAACCCTATCATAACCCTTTTCCCTTTGTTTTTTATCATTCTGCCATGTAAACGTTGAAGGCAAATCCAGACCGTTGATCAATCTGATTGGACGGCCCTGAAGTTATCCGCTCTCCACCCACTCATTTGCCTTTCATTTTTAAAGCCTTTGTTCCCCTTTAATGCTGACCATCCATCGAAAAAATTCGACGGTCAGTATTAAACCTGAGAATCCTTTCCGAAACCCCAATTTTCTTTTGTATTTTCATAAACCCGACAATTCAAATTATAAACGAATGTCCACCATTGATCTTTGCAGATCAACGGTCATCGTTGCACCCGATAGTATCTTCCCCATTTTCCATTTTCA
Organism: Pinus albicaulis; assembly: GCA_034641835.2. Taxonomy (NCBI): domain Eukaryota; kingdom Viridiplantae; phylum Streptophyta; class Pinopsida; order Pinales; family Pinaceae; genus Pinus; species Pinus albicaulis. The sequence goes on from CM076584.1 coordinate 1,268,329,238, forward strand.
TAACTCCGCCCGTCCATCGTTTGATCCAGACCATTCATTCTTCAAATCCTATGGTCTGGATCTAACCCGATAACCGCAAAACTCTGCATTTGGAAAATAACTCCTCCCCAAGATCAAATCTTAACCGTCCGTCATAAGGATCCTACGGTCTAGATTAAATCCGATAGGCCCAACTCCTTTGGGCCCTACCTCCCACCTCGAAAAACACTTGTCCACTCACCAGCTTCCATGTGTTTTCCACTATCTCTCCAACCCTGCATCTTTCTTCGTCGCACGCGATCCGCACCGTCGGATCTAAAGTCCCTCATCCGATAGTTGCTATCACGTTTCGCGTTTTTTTTTGCGCATGTGGTTTAACGCCAAAAATTTACGCAATAAAAGTGGTTTTGGAGGGGACGCGTGTCAAGCAATGTGTGGAATCGCATTTTTTTTGCAAATTTTCAAAACCACCTCAGAGCTGTGCGAAAATCATTATGGTTTTCCGTCATACTACCTTTCTCCACTACTTTGACTTTTCATAAAAAAATCCTGACCGTCGATCATTTTAATCGGAAGGCTCTGATCACTTTGCGACCTCAAGTATTTCGCCCTTCCCTTTTGCTCCCAATCGCTCCATCAGAAGATCTTAACCATCCATTGTGTTAATCTAACGGCTCAGATTGCATTGAAACCCTAGGTCTTTGCCCCTTCATTTTCTCTCCCGAGCATTTCACGGATGTTTCTCCACCGTCAATCTCCGAAGATCGACAGTCCCGATTAAAACTTACCCTCCATTGCATTCCCCCACCATCTGAACTCCCGATCAATCTCAACCGTTCATGTTTCTTATCCGACGGCTCAGACTTAATCTTGCCGCCGTTTACCCAACTACCTCCCAATTGACCTCGTTAAGTGATCTTGACCATTGGATGTTTTCATCCAATGGCCACGATTTATTCTCGCCTCCAAAGCAGCCTTTGACCTATTTTCACCGGATTTTTCTTAACTTTGTTCATTTTTTGTAGGTTTTTAAGGTTTTGTCCACTGTTTTAAAATGAAACAAAGGCCGCGGATGACGATCCCCATGCCAGTTATTCACATGAAAATGGAATTTACAGGGTTCTAACTGCGATTTAACCCTTGCCTCATGAGCATTGGTGATCTCATTAAACCCTCTGCGCACCTACAAAACTGCAAAAACACAGTCAGAATCCATTTATTGAAGAATATTAGCATTAAAGACAAGAGATAAAAGAGTATCAATGTTTAAAGGTTTTAAGCAGAGTTTAAAGGGATTGAGGCCTAAAAAATCAAGAATAAAAGGCCTAATCCACAGATAAAGACAGTATGAAGACCAGAAGGCAAAAATTAAGCCTAATTAGGCCTAAAACACAAATCAAGAGCAGATTAAAGGTGTTTTAAGATAAAACAAGGAAATCTATCAGTCCGAAAGGCCTCCACTGCCACATCAGAGGCTAATTGAATCATCTCTAGCTACCAAAAAGCCACCTGCAGCCTCAAAGAAATCAACAGAAGGCATAGTTATTGCCTATTCAAAAGATATTTTCGGAAAGACAGCTGAACAATTAATTCAACCAAAGAAACTTATCACAACTGTCAGCAAAGTTATTACAAAGATAAGAAAGTGCCCTGAAGTCAATCTTCTCACCCATTAAGTCTTAAAAATTAGAAACAGAGTTATGAAATAGAGTTATAGGTAGAATGCATTCCTGCCTTATGCCTTACATGGTTTTCAAGGCTAGGAATTGCATTTATTATGGAATTAATGATACTTGAACCCTAGAAACTCTTCCACCTCCTCATTTTCTTATAAAATATTCTTAAGGAGCACATTGTAAGAGGTTGGTCATTGAATATCTGTTGTATTTAAATAGTTTTCTGAAGCTGCTGTAGCCCTGTTTGTAATTGAAGATAGATAAGATGAGATGAGAATTTTGTAGCCCTGTTTGTAATTGAAGATAGATAAGCTGAGATGAGAATTTTGAAGCTGTAGAAACCCACTACACTTGATGATTGTAACTGGTTTGAACATCAAATACAAGCTGATTTATGGGATCCTGGTCTATGTCAATGGTGATGTGTTTCTCATTGTAAATTGTTATTTTCTTCTTGTTTCCATTCTGTCCACTTTCTCTGATAAAGAACATCAAATATAGAGCTAGGATTTACTCTTAGAAGTACCCTACTCTCATTGATAAGCTTTATCTTTATGTTTTCTTCCAATTGTGCATTTAAGAATGACTTGAGTTAAGTGTAAACATTATCAAGGAATTTTGGTTAGTCCATGTCTTGAAATGCAAAACTTGAAAGGAAATTCTTGAATGATATTTTCAGCTTATGCTAAGTAGAGTTGAACTAGGAAAATTTATGGTTTGCCTTGTCTTCTAGTTCTATCTCCAAAGGTTGTCTGAAAGTTTCCCTTAAGATTATGTTGAAAGCAGGATAGTTTCAAAGTACTTACCTGATCTTAGACTAATTTTTGTATTCATCATGAATGTTTCCCCTTGAATATGCTGAAAGCAGGCTAAGTTAAAAGTCTTTACTTGATCTTAAGCTATTCTATGTGTTTTAAATGTTTTCTATTGAAAGTTCAAAAGCAGGCTAGTTTCAAAGTACTTACCTGATCTTAGATTAATTTTATGTCTTTTTTAAGTGCATGCCAAAAGCAGGATAGTTTCAAAGTACTTACTTGATCTTAGGCTGCCCTTTGTTCCTTCATCTGTTTGATTCCCCTACCTTATTGTTTCATTCCATAAAATCAACTTAAAGAGATCCTTTGACATAGATGACTTGCCCCATGGACCACTCTTGAACCTTTCTGTTTCACTTAAATCCTCTTATGACTCCATAGCCCAATGGATTGAAGCCGCTCCTTGCCTATCTTAATAGCTGAATCATTCCTTCACTTTCATACACCTTCACCCTTCATTTAGACTTCCTTCACCTTCATTATATCTTTTCCCAACCAAAACAAACAAAAAACTTGTTCTTCATAACTAGCTTAATATCACATTTCAGACCTTAAATATAAATCAATCTTTGCACTTATAAGAGAGATCCCTCTCTGAATTCAGGAGGGCTAGATCCTCGAATCTAAAAGTGGTTCATATGTAGGCTTTGCTGTTTGTATTTTCCAATCTTGCAAACTACAGAGACGTAACACTTATAATGTACTAAAACAAGATATTGAATCCTTCTACAATTTGTGGAAACAAAACATGACCTCACAATCACAGAACAAGTAAGAGAAAGAAATTATCAATCACACAACACAAGATGTATCTGGGGAAATAAATTGATCAAAACCCCTCTATCTATATATTTCATATGGTCAAGTTCATGAAACAATATAATGTTATTCCTCACACTGAGAAACCTCTGCACTCTGCTAACTGTCTCACTCTGATCCTACTCGAATATGGCTTGCGATCTAAGAAAAGTTGGTCAAGTATTTAACCTTTTCCTTGCCTTTTCCTTGCATTTTCTTGGCATACCTTAATTACACATTCTTGGTCTAATTTAACCCCTATTAATTAGGAAAATACCAATTAATTATTTCACAATCCTTCAAGGCCTTCCTGATGACCTCATGCATGACCTGTGCAATTTTCTAATAGTACAACTGATAGATATCTTCCCTTTAACCTCAGTCTCACCTGGGTATTCCTTGGAAATGACATGCAACAACTAAATTATAGCAAATTTCTAACTGATTGATCAATACTTGTGAATGAAATAATATTTAATTCACTGGACTTATCAGTATCTCATCTCTCAGTTAGAGCTAGTTAAATTGATTTTAACTCAATTAATTGTGTTAACTAATTACAACTCACAAATAACTGTAACTGGACCCCCTAAAATCATGGAAATACCTCTACATGCCTCCTCTTTGACCTCTAACTCGAATTTACTAAGCTAACTAAGTCTTCCTGACTCAGTTAACTAATACAAGATGTCATGAGATGAAATTACAATTTTTCTTCCAATTTAATTAAGGGAAAATTAAATCAGAAGCCTCATATGGTACCATTTCTGGGTGCCATTTTCTGGATTCTATTTCTGGTTTCCATTTTTAATGTTTCTTATTACCAATTTCAACGCTCCCTCTCAACAAGAAATGAATTCAATCTATCCCAATCTAGTACCTTTGGAATTTTCTACATGCAACACTTCTCTAGTGTTGTTTTCTCTTGCAACTTCTGAAACTGAATCGCCTCCAAAAAAAATTGAATCAGTATGATGCATATCTCAATAGAGTCTCTAACTGCTACTAGCTACTATAATGTCTACTAGAAAATCTGCGATGTTGCTTTCTACATCTGTGCCCTCTGCACTGCTGCCAACTCTAATCTACGCTCCAATATCTAACATCTGTCACTCTGATTTCTGTCTTCCTCACATCTGACTGAATAAATCCTACTAATCCTTCCCGCTATTATGTACTGTGGGCTCCTCATAATGAGGTATGATCCATGAGACAAGCCATCTCAATGGATCCTGCCCAAATGTCTTCTCTTGGGATTGTGTCTGCAGATCGCCCCACCTCTCACCTGGACGTATGGCTGCATGTGCTCCCTCTGCCCATCTGGCTCAAAATTCCCCCCTCCTAGAGGTCTCTACTTAAGTGGACACCTCCACTTGGTCTCCTCTCTTCTTATCCAATTGTGGCTACTCAATTTTTTGAGATTTCTTATGAGGCTACAAGTTGAGAGGTAATTTAGGCTCCATCTCCACTAACCTTTATTACATGAGATTTTAACCCTGAGCTGTTACAAAATCCCCCCCCTTTGGGGAACACCATCCTTAGCTTTCTATGACACCTATGAATAGAAGATCGTGAAAAGTAAAACATAATGCCTATGGACCTTTATAACACAACTTTATGCAATATTTATAATGAATAACCACTGCAAACCATGACCAACATAACAAAAATGAAAACCATATTTCTTATTATAGATTTATAACATAGATCATTTTGGTATCTACAACAACATCAATATATACATTTACATGTATCAAAAAATCATTTGCTTGACCCAAAAAATAATGAAGGGTATAAAGCTTGCATATGATCAACCATCTCCCATGTAGCTTCATTAGGCCCAAAGTGATTCCACTGCACTTTAACTTGCTTGATTGCTTGGTTCAAGAGCATGAATTGTCTCCACTGCAATATGAATTGTGGTTCTGGCTTGAATCGCCCCTCTAGTTCCACCTACAATATAGATCAATCAATCACAAGATCAACATCCTAGACATACTTCTTAAGTAATAACACATGGAAAACATCATGGAATTTCACTGTTGGAGGCAGTGAAAGTCTGTAGGCCATAGGTTAAATCCTCCCAAGGATATCAAAAGGTCCACAATATTGAGGTGGCATCTTGGCACATGATCCAATCGTCAAGGAGCTCCTCTTGGGATTGATGCATACGTACACATGTTTCCCAACCTGAAACTCCTTAAATACTCTTTGCTGATCTACATAACTCTTCTTCTTGTCCCGTGCTAGCTTCAAATTCCTTTTAATAACCCGCATTTCCTATTCCATCCCTGCAACATGTCCGGTACAATAAATACCCTATTCAAAGGATCACTCCAATTGATTGGAGTATTACAACTCTGCCCATAAACAACCTCCAATGGACTGATCTTCAATGACTCCTGATACCCATTATTATAAGAAAACTCTACCAGTGGAAGATACTCTTCCCACTTCCTCTATTGATGCATGACATACATCCTCAAGAATCCTGTTGACCTTCTCTGTTTATGTGTTATCACTATAAAAAAAATCTCTGAAACTTGGTGAGTTACATTTTTTCCTAAGTCCTAGTGTTACATAGGGTTAGAGTCATTTTAATAATTTTCAAGGTCTAGATCATGGTTAAAGGTCTTGTACCATCATTAAACATTGTTTATTAACCTCACTTCACTCTTCACAAGTCTTATGCCACGTTTTAAAATCCATTTGTAAAGTTTGTTTCGAAAATTTGATTGAATAAGCCTAGAAACAACGTTTTCATAGTGCACCTAGTGTAAAAATTCCATTTTGCGCTACGAAAACGTTGGTGAATTCGTAGCGAAAAAACCAGAATTTGCACACCATGCGCTACGAAATCGAGAATTCACAGATTTGTCTCTGAGATGTCACATTTGTCAAATACAGTTAAATTTGCCATCATTGGGTGTCCTTCATGAGTTGTCCTCCACGCATGCAACCATTATTTGTCGTCATTAGAGGTTATTTGTCATAAATTAGAGGTAAGTCATTATTGGTTCTTTCAAATTTCAAACAGTTGGCCGTTTTCATTTGTCTCATGCAAGAAAACACTGCATGCATTCTTAAGTGTTGAAAGAAAGAATTCGTGGTGAGATTCCTAGTTATCAAGCGAGGTTGTATTTCTTATTAAGAGAGGCTGTGTTGTCTCATTGCTAATTAAGATAGAGGTTATATTTCAAGCGAGGCAGAACTAATTCAAATTCAGGTTATATTATCCATTACTGTGAAACCTGAGTTCATATCAAGTGAGGCTGTTAAATTTTCAAGCGAGGCAGAACTGAATAAAATCAAGCGAGGCTGAATTCGTTTCTTGAGTGAAACAGTCTATTCAACAAGAGACTTAGATTGTTAATTTGCTGAAGACACAGGGTTTTTAGAAGGGTTTATTGTAGATTTATGAAGATATAGGTTTCAAGAGGAAAATGGCTGAGGAGAGAAGAAGCCATAGGTCTAGTCATTGCTTAAGGACTAAACCTGAAGGTGTTGAAGCCCTTACAAAATATAAGTCCGTCGAGGTAGCTTTTAAGAAAGTTGGATGTTGGAGGTTTTGTGAAAAACTTCAAGGAGGGCACACTCAAGTTACCAAGGAATTTTCCATAAATTTCACAGGATCAAATTCAAAGATTGGGTTCCTAAATGTACCAATTTTCCTTGAAGTAATATCAGCTGTCACAAAGATCCAAAGAGGTGAAGATAGGTGGTTTAAAAATTTCAAATTTGATATGACACCATGCAAGATCTTTTTGAAACCAGAATTTTCAGAGGTTGACTTGAACAAGGCTGTGCCAAGGAGTTATGTCAGAGACACATTTTCCAATTTGCTCTACAATATTTAGAGATACTTCACTTGCGAGGGTAGATATCATAAGGTATACACCTACCATTTTAAACTCCTGCTTCATTTCACAGGGATAATATCATTAGATTTACCTTTTTGTCTCTTCAGAAGCTTGGCTAAGATGTCTGATAAGGTACAAATGAAATTTGAATCATGTGAAACCTCCTTATTTCACCATGGATTAGTTAAACTAATAGTCCTACATGAGCTACAAAAGGCAAATAGAGATTGGGCATAATTCCTCTTTTTGAGTAGAATTGGAATAGAAGGAACATTTTCCAGCCCACAAGATAAAACGCCATCAAAGATTGCTGGTCCTGTGGAAACAAAGTCTAAAAGATTTGTTAAACTTAAACCCAGGAAACAAGTGAAAGAACCAATGACATCATTGAATATCAAAAAGACTCCTAGGTCCATACAGAAGAAGAAAACCCTGGTTGAGGAAACAATTTTAGAACAATCAAATAGCAAAGCAAATCCAAAGAAGTTGACTAAAAGTCAGAGTTAAAAGAAAAGGGTAAGGCTATAGTTGCAGAGGAGACAAGAGGAAATTTGAATGACATACTTCAAGCTATCGACATAGAGGAATCTCCCCTAGTGCAAGCAGAATTCATCAAATTAGATACAGGTGCCAGCAAATTGAAAAAATTGAAGACATCTAAAAAGTTAGAATTTGAAGGAGAGGTGGTAGAGTTTATTTTTAAACCCATAAGACCCTCAAAGAGGAAATCTAAGAAGCCAAAACAATCAGATTTGGTGATAGAGAAAACAGGGAAAGAAAGTGCTATTGTTTTTGAAGAAACTACAAATGCATCATCTGCAATGTCTGAAGAAGATAGAAACAGAGTTTTCAAGGTTCAAAAGGAAAAAAGCAGCTATGAAGAGGTAAAGAATAAACTCAGGCTTGCAAATAATGAAATTGAGAAATTGAAGAAAAGATAAAGAATATATGCTGAAGAGAAGGTCAAGTTTGAAAGGATGAAAGGGCTGTGGGAGATTGAGAAAAATCCAAATCTTGAACTGATTGACAGTCAAGCTTTAGTTTTTCATCTGGACCCTACCTGCAATTAAGGACGCCAAGTTCATCAGGATGGTTAACATAAAACTGAGGGCTAATAACAGAAGGCTCAAGAGGAGAATTGAAGATTTAGAGATACAGTTAAATCAGTTTGGAGATGAGCTATAACCTAAACAGTAAGTTTCATCTTTGAAATAAACTTTGAAGGTTATATAGTAATGCTCCATTTTTGAAACTGCTCAAGGTTGATGGTTATTGATTATAAGAATGGACCTACACTTGAAGACTAAGTTTTAAAGGTTTATAACTTGAAATTTTGAGGAATAAACTGAGAAAGATGAAGACTCAGCAGTTTCGTAGTGCGCTACAAAATTGTTGAAGCAGACTCAGCAGTTTCGTAGCGCGCTACGAAACTGCTGTAGGATGCAGTTTTGTGAATTTTTGTAAATTTCAAAGAAGAAATGGTTCAGTTTTGAAGCCTTGATGCTGATGGGAGGTATATTTTTAATATCAATTAATATTCAAAGGGTTTTGGCACATTTAATTGGAGTCTAAAGCATGTTTTTCAAAAGAAAGGTCTGTGCTACGAAAACACAAACAGTTTCGTAGCGCAACACTATGGCAGTTTCCACATCATTTTTGAAAAGTTTACATATACACAGATGGAAGGTCAAAGCTTTATGAAGACTTTAAGACATTTGGCATGTGTTTTGAGTTCAAATTATGCATCAAATGGTTCGAATTGGTATTAATGAAGCACTCAGCTACTATACAGGAAGCACTATCCTATTTTACAAGGACAGATAAGGAAGAGATAAAGGGGGTCTAAAAGCAAGAATATAGACATGATCATGGTCGAAGACTAGAATATGCAGCTGTAAAGTGTTGTTTTAAGTATTTAGATAAGGTTGTTATGTTTTAATAAATGATGTTTTAGTCCTAATTGTATTAGGAGTCTAAACAGATAGTTTAACTGTCAGTTGTAAATGCAGTTTGTTTTATGAAAAGTGTTAGGTGTCAAATTTCGAATTCTCCTCAAAGGATTGGAGAGAATCCTAAGATGTAATGAATACTATATAAAAGGTATAAAATCGAATAGCATAGGGTTGGAATTTTCATTGAACAAGCAAACTTTTTGTGATATCAGAGAATTGTGTTTTTATCCTAATACAGAGAGTTTTGTTTCATTACTCAGGATTCAGAAGGGGTTATGGATGTTTGATTGTCTCATTATGTTTCTCTTTAAATTACTTGCAGTGGCATGAATGTATATTACTTAGAATTCGCTGAAGGTGCTCTAACTTCCTTTATATGTTCATGAACTGTGTTCATCCTCTGTCCTACTGTTCTATTGATGCATTTAAACCCTGAAATGCCCTGACTTCCATATGAGACTGATATTTATGTATTGTGAAAGCACATTTGACTCCATTTACCCAATAAATGTTTGTTGATTATTAGTACAACCAATTATTCACTTTATTCAATTTATTCACAGAGTTAGCCATCTGATCTTTATTTTTAAATCATTAACCTATTGAGAGAGCCCTCTCAGGTTGAGGAGGCTAAGCCTCAACTAAAATTTTGGTTTGAAATATTTACACTGAGGTAGTCTGATCAACAACCTATCAGGGTCCTATTTTGGTGATAACACTATGGATGATAAATAGTACTGAAAGCCAACTTTGTCCCCAAAACTGCAAACAAATCCTTCCAAAACTTGGAAGTGAACTTGACATCTTTGTCTAATACAATATTATTAGGAACACCATGCAACCTCACTATCTCCCTGATGAAAACCTGAGCTACATCACAGGCTGAATTAGTAGACTTAACTGCAATGAAGTGAGCTACCTTACTTGACCTGTCAACCACAACCACTATAGAATCATGGCACTTCAATGTCCTCGAAAAAACTGTAATTAAGTCCATGGAAATGACTTCCCATTTCCACTCTAGAATCAAAATTGGATGCAATAAACCACCTGAATGGTTACACTCTATTTTTACATGTTGACAATCCAAACATATTACAATAAAATTAGCCACATATTTCTTCAATTTTGACCAATGATAGAACTTGATCTTAAATGTTTTCAATGTCTTATGATACCCTGGGTGACCTAAATACGATTTGACATGAAAGTATGTCAAGATAAGACTTTTGAGCTCACTGTCATTTGGCATATAAATCCTATTCCTAAATATGACCAAGCCATCTATCGTGAGATAATAAGCCACATCATAATCACTTTTACTTTGCTATTGTAACCTATGCCTCAAATGTTGATACCTTTCATCATGTTGTCTTGCTTGCAGGATCTGCTCATTCAAATCTATCCCATAATAACTCACTGTTGTAATGTGATTCACATGCACTCTCCTGCTAAGATAATTTGCAACCTTGTTCTCCCTTCCCTTGATGTACTTGATCTAAAACTAAAACTCGATGAGAGTATCTAAGCATCTAGCTTGCATGGAATTCAGATTAGGTTGATCAAATAATTACCTCAGCCCATTGTGATTGCTTATCATAATAGATCTCTTGCCAAGAAGATAATGTCTCCAAATATTTAACACATGAATGATAACTACCAACTCAATATCATGAGTCACCTAGTTCTTATCATGATCATTCAACTTCTTTGACTCATAGCATACCACCTATATGATCTATATTTTAAAACTTGAAGGTTTGATGAAATGTGCAAGTAAATTTTATGTATTTTAGGCAATTAGGAAATTTTCAAAAGCACATAAATTCATGGTTTTTAACTCAGTTTGAATCATAAAAATAGAGACAATAATACCATATACAGTAACACAATACAACAATGATGGAGTTCACCCCTCCTAGGCTACATCTCTTGGTCTAGCTTCCAATGTTGGGCCTCTTTCATTAAGTGCTAAAATATGTGATTACATGAATCTTCAGTTCTCAGAATGAAAAAATAATGTGTCCAATGGCTCCAAAAAAGTTAAAAACCCCAAGTTGGGTGTTGAGATTCAACAAGATGATGAGCTTAGTGAAAATTAAGCACCTTCATTAAGTGGGGCCCGTAGGTTATTTTTAGGTGTATGTCTATTTTTAAACATGGTGAGCATATTCTATAAGTTGCAGGATGCTATTTGTAGATGGTTGGTCAAATGTGGAAAATAGATGAAATTATATTTTTATAATATTGGGCGAAGTCTATTTATATATTGTCGATCTAAAAATAGATGCGTGTCGATTGTTATTAGCTCTTAATAATAATCCAACAATAAACACCAACTTATTCTCTTGGAACACTTTATTTCAGTGAAAAAATTTGGAAAATCAGTGGGCTGAAGGAATTACTCAATTCCTAGGGTTTATTGGTGGCTCATGCATGAGGACTTAGTTAGAAATGAAGTGGAAAAGTTATGACAGAGTTGGAAGAGTAGTTTATGGAGTTGTTATTTTGTTTAACTCAGTTAAGTGAGTTAAACTCAGTTGAGCTAGTTGTATCTAGTCTAACTGAAAGATACACTAGTGAGAGTTAAGTGAATTAATTAGTTAAATAATTCACAACTAATAACTCACTAACAACTGAATAGAAACAACAGTTAACTACATTGCATGTCAGTTCCAGTGGAGACCCAGTGGAGAGATAGGTGAAAGGGTAAGATGGACTATCCTTTGTGACTATCGTGATGCATCCAATGCATCTGACACACATTGGAGTTGCCAATGAGGATTTCAAAATCAAGGAAAGGTAGATTCAAATTCATTCAGGGGTCTTCTTTAGCAGGGATTGCGCAGTGGAGGCAGGCTGTCAGGAGGCAAGAAATTGGTGCATGGAGATGAAAATTTCTGCATGACAGTGTGTAATGATTGTTGATTGTACTAAGAGCTTGATGTACTAAGATTTGTATGAGATTATTACATTATTCCATTGATATACATAAGATATGATAGCTGGGATTTTTATCTTTAAGCTTTCCCGTTAAACAACTGTGTTATGTACGACTGAATTTATTCACGTGTTTGCAATTGAGTTTTAAATTTCCGCAAGTTTAATTAGTGGAAGGATTATTTATTTTGCAAGAAGATAAATATTGTGAGATTAGGAGGATTTGGTAATACATTAGTATTAATAAATTTCTACATGGTATCAGAGCAGTTTTGATTACTAGAGATTGCAATTGTGAATAATTGCTGAGTTTGTGCTGGTGGACAATTCAAATTTGCTACAGAAATTTCTTGGTGCGACAATTGAGTATTAATTGAAATGTATTTCAATGGGTTGCGATTGGAGTATTCCCTTGAGGGAAATTCAAATTACATAGCCTAGAAGGATAGGATGGAGGCGGTGCTTGAAAACAATGGGCTAAAGGAGTTCATCGATAGCGATGTTCCTAAGCCGGCTTCTAGCGATGCTACAAGACTTGACGCATGGAAAAAGAAGGTAGAAAAGAGAAGAAGAATTATTTTGGAAGGTGTGAAGGACCATATTGTGTCAAGCCTTCATGGGAAAGCCACTCCATTTGCAATGTGGAAGGCTTTGACAGATATTTTCCAAAGAAGTAGTGACCAGAGGAAGTTGGTGTTGAAAGATAAGCTCAGAAAAATAAAAATGGAGAAGGGCGATAGTATTCCAAAATATCTCACGAAGTTTGTACACTATAGGGATGAACTGGGAAGTGTGGGGATTACTGTTGATGATGATGACTTGGTGAGCTTGGCTCTCCTTGGGCTTTCGAAGAGTTGGCATAGTTACGAAGACTCTGTCTATGGACGGGAGAAATTGCTAGGTTGGGAGCAGCTTTGGTCGAATCTTATGCAGGAGGAGATAAGGTGAAGTAACAGGGATGGCTCTTCATCTAAGAATGATGATGAAGAGAATTGAACTTTGGCTGCCAAAGCAAGGAAAGGGAAGGGGAAGAAATTCCCTCCAAAATCCGAGGCTAAAGGCAAGAAGCTAGATTTTTCCAAAGTGAAGTGTTTTCACTGTCACGAACATGGGCATCTCGCCACTACTGCCCATATAAAAAGAAGAGAAAAAAGGATGCTGGAGCTACATTTGGAGAGGCCTTAGCCTCGCAATTTGAACTTGATTTCTCTTTGATCGCATGCTTGGTTTCAAGCTCAATGGGATCGGTGTGGTATCTTGATAGTGGTGCGTCTTTCCATATGACGGGAGACAAGGAGTTGTTTAGTGACTTAGAGGAGAAGGATCTCCAAATGCATATAGAGATGGGCAACAATGGCAGATACAGTGTGACCAGAATTGGAACCATTACCTTTGAGAGGGAGCCAGGTAAACCATTTATGTTGAAAGATGTTATGCATGTTCTAGGTCTGAAGAAGAACTTGGTCTCGGTCGTAATATTGGAAGACATTGGTTATGATGTTGTTCTCAGCGAGGGAAAATATTTCCTGCAACATAAAACAACGGGTCAAACCAAGAGGATAGGGATTCAAGTTAAGAATCTCTACAAGATAGAGGTATATGGCTGCGCTGTAATGATGGGCAAAGCAGAAGAAGTGGTGAGCCGGGATGAGGGCGAATTATGGCATAGGAGATTGGACTATCTTCACCATGGTGCCTTGAAGATTTTGCAGCAAATTCATACTAGAATTACCAAGGGAACCCTTGTGTAGTCAGATCAGTGCAAGGGATGTACTATGGGTAATTTTGTGAAGACCACCTTTCATGAGAAGGAGAACCATGCTTCGGTGATCCTGGAGAGAATTCACATAGACATGTGTGGACCTTTCTCGGTTGCTTCAACAAAAAAACACAGGTATTATGTTATATTTGTTGATGACTATTCTCGTAGATGATGGATCTTCTTCATGTAGAAGAAGAGCGAAAAAATCTCAAAGTTCTGTGAGTTTAAAGCATTGGTAGAAAAGGAGTCAGGGAAGCAAGTGAAGGCTTTGCGGAGCGATAATGGTGGTGAATATATCTCGAACGAATTCAAAGAATTCTGTAGCAAAGAAGGAATTCGAAGAGAACTCATAGCGCCTCATAACCCACAACATAATGGGGTTGCAGAGAGGAAGAGTAGAATGATCATGGGTGTTGCACGAGCTATGCTTGAGAGGGAGCTAGACTTGCATGCAGAGGAGGAACTGTCTGTTCCAAAAGATGAGCCTCCAGATGTGGATTAGCCATATGAGGAAGTTCATGGAGTGGAGGAGTCCACTCATGCAAAGCCAAACATCAGAACTAGTAGAAGGCGTACCACAGAAGCTGAGAGACTAAAGCTTGATGTGGCAGAGAATGTTGGAGTCCCTACATCACAACGCAGAAAGAGACAGTCACCTGACCGATTTACTAGATACATGGCTCTTATGAGCAAGTGTGTCGTGACAGAGCCATATTCTTTTGAAGAAGTAGTGCAGGAGCCCACATGGGTAGATGCCATGGTGGAGGAGTATGACTCCATTGTTAGAAACAGTGCTTGGGAGATTGTTCCAAGGCCGGTGGGTAAATTAGTTGTAGGATCAAGATAGATCTACAAGGTCAAGCAAGTTGCTGATGGGAGCTTCGAGAAGTATAAGGCAAGATTTGTTGCCCGGGGCTTCTCACATATCGAGGGGATTGATTATGAAGAAACATTTGCACCTGTCACACGGTATTCTTCCATAAGGACCATCCTTGCTCTCTCAGTGCAGATGGGTTGGCACATTCATCAGATGGATGTGAAGACTGTGTTCCTTAATAGGATCATTGAGGAATAGGTGTACATTGAGCAACCTGAAGGATTTGAGATCTTCAGCAGTGAGTGGCATGTGTGCAGACTCAAAAGAGCGCTATATGGGCTGAAGCAAGCACCACATGCTTGGTACACATGGATCGACAACTATTTCACTAGACTTGGCTTCACAAAGAGTGAGGCGGATGCAAACCTGTACCAAATTGTGGTGGAGGGTAAGCTTTTAATCATTTTTCTTTATGTTGATGATTTAATACTAAGGGGTGATGAGCATTTGATAAACTCATGCAAGGCAGATCTTGCAAAGGAGTTCGAGATGAAGGATTTGGGCCTCCTTCATTATTTCCTTGGATTGTAAATATGGCAGCAAGAAGGTGAACTGTTTGTGTCTCAAGGCAAGTATGCTCAGGAGATACTTGAGAAGTTTCACATGCAAGGCTGCAAGCCTATTGATACTCCTCTTCCAGGAAATTGGAGGAAAGAGGATCCTACATTAGCAAAGGTAGTGGATGCCACTGTTTATCGACAGTTGGTGGGTTCGCTCATGTATTTAGTTAATACAAGACCGGACATATGCTATACGGTGAACTAGCTTTCACAAGCGATGGTTAAGCCTACCAAGCTCTTTTGGAAGGTAGGAAATAATGTCCTAAGGTATCTTAGGGGCACATCTGAGTATGGCTTATGGTACATACAGTCGAATGAGGTGAAGTTGCATGGCTTCACGGATGCAGATTGGGTAGGTAGCCCAACGGACAGAAATAGCACATTAGGAAGGGTTTTCAGTATCGGATCTACAACAATTTCTTGGTATAGCAGGAAACAAAGATCCGTGGCACTCAGTTCAGCGGAAGTAGAATACATGGGAGTAAGTCAAGCTGCATGTGAGGCTATCTAGATGAGGAAGATCCTGGTCAGTTTGTTTGGTTCACATTTAGATCCTACAATGATACATTGTGATAATCAGAGTTGCATTAAACTCTCGATTAATCCTATGTTTCATGATAGATCTAAACATATTGATATCCAGTATCATCATATCAGAGATTGTGTGCAACGGAAGAACATGTTGCTTCAGTACATTCCTACGAAAGATCAGGATACAGACATTCTGACGAAGGCCCTTGGCAGGAGAAAATTAGAATACCATAGAGGCAGGATCGGGGTGAAGGATAATCCCTATCTTGTTGAGAGGGAGTTTTTAGATTCAACAAGATGATGAGCTTAGTGAAAATTAAGCACCTTCACTAAGTGGGGTTTGCAGGCTATTTTTAGGTGTATGTCTATTTTTAGACACGGTGAGCATATTCTATGAGTTGCAGGATGCTATTTGTAGTTGGTTGGTCAAATGTGGAAAATAGATGAAATTCCATTTTTAGAATATTGGGCGAAGTCTATTTATAGATCGTCAATATAAAAATAGATGCATGTCGATTATTATTAGCTCTTAATAATAATCCGACAATAAACATCAAATTATTCTCTTGGAGCACTTTATTTCAGTGAACAGATTTGGAAATCAGTGGGCTGAAGGAATTACACAATTCCTAGGATTTAATGGTGGCTCATGCATGAGGACTCAGTTAGAACTAAAGTGGCAAAGTTATGATAGAGTTGGAAGAGTAGTTTATGGAGTTGTTATTTAGTTTAACTCAGTTGAGCTATTTGTATATAGTCTAACTGAAAGATACACTAGTGAGAGTTAAGTGAATTAATTAGTTAATTAATTCACAACTAATAACTCACTAACAGCTGAACATAAACAATAGTTAACTACAGTGCATGTCAGTTCTAGTGGAGACCCAGTGGAGAGATAGGTGAAAGGGTAAGATGGACTATCTGTTGTGACTATAGTGATTCATTCAATGCATCTAACACACATTGCAGTTGCCAATGAGGATTGTGCAGTCAAGGCAAGGTAGATTCAAATTCATTCAGGGGTCTTCTTCAGCAGGGATTGCGCAGTGGAGGCAGGTTGTCAGGAGGCAAGAAATTGGTGCATGGAGATGAAAATTTCTGCATGATAGTGTGTAATGATTGTTGATTGTACTGAGAGCTTGATGTACTAAGATTTGTATGAGATTATTACATGATTCCATTGATATACATAATATATGATAGTTGGGGGTTTTAGATTTAAGCATTCCTGTTAAACAACTATGTTATGTGCGACTGAATTTATTCACATATGTTTGCAATTGAGTTTTATATTTCCGCAAGTTTAATTAGTGGAAGGATTCCGTATTTTGCAAGAAGATAAATATTGTGAGATCAGGAGGATCCGGTAATACATCAGTATTAATAAATTTCTACATTGGGCTCTTGTTGGGCTCAATTTTTCCAAAAACAGAAGAAGTTATGCTCTAGAGAAGTTTTGTTGCTAAATTCTCTACAAACTGCACTGACCTGCTAACCATTCTATGAATCGTCCATTTTAGGAATCGCCAAGTGACAATTTCTTTCGGTGCCAGCAGAATTCATGGCGAATTGGGTGCAATTTATTGCCTCATTTAAATTACCAATGACCCCTGTGAGTGGGAAAACTTGGGCCATGTGCCCCTATCTCCGCCATTGGACCTAGTCGTGCCATAACTTATGCCAGCCATTAAAGTCTTCCATAAAACCCTACTCTAAACCAAGGTTTGAACCTGGTCCACTACGTTTTGGTTATACACCATCGAGATTTTAACTCTCCCTGAACTGTGGTTGAGTTGCATTGTTACCGGGGTATCCAAACCCACGCTTTAACTATGGTTGAGTTTACCTTTACCCAGGGATTTGGGCCGGGGTTAAGCCCAAGCCCTCGGCTCTCTTGCCTGCGGTCCCATGGGTGTGGGGTGACCAGGGACCAAGGCTTAACCCTGACCCCGTCCCCCAAACTCCAACACAGTAAAATTTAAAAACAACTTCGGACCCATAGAAGTTAAGATCCACCCAGTGGCGGAGTGGAAGGCTCTATGCTACCACTCTATAGGTTCTAGGTTCGATTCTCTGTGAGGCCCATTTTTCCATAAAATAATTTTAATGCACAGTTTGGAGGCCACGTGGTTGCCCTCCATTGGCCCACGTGGCTTCCAACCATTGGACCACATAAACAAGATTTTTACTAATCAGAATGCAACAACACCGAACCAATACGGAGAGGCCACTTGGCAGCTTACCATTGGCCCAATAAACTATCAAAATTCCCAGTCAGCATACTTGCACCCAACCTAAAATTATTTTAGTTTTTTAGGAAAAAGATCAAAACACAATATCAAGAGCATACGATATTGGTTTTGAACGATTCAAGTAGCGTTGGATTCAGGGAATGAGATATACGTTTTGGTATTGGTTTCAAGAAATTTTGAACAATTTGAATTTTGAGCACTTTATTAATTACTGGATCATTCCTCCCAAATGGAAGATTTTGGACCTCCAAAAGATCATTTTCAGTCAAAAAATATATGAGGGTACAGTTCCCTCAACCTTTCAATTTCAATCCATTTGGATTTTCTTGGATTTGTCCCTTTGAGCCCCACACGAAGGTACTCCACGTTCCCTCATTTTTAAGTTCTTGTTTTCGTGTCAAGGATGGTGTCTTACTGCAATTATTCAAGATATTCAAGAGAGAAATATTAAAATGAAGGAATCTGAACATTCTCTCCTTGGTATTCAATTAATGGAGACTCATACAATCACAAATTTTCAACATTAACAGTTGCATATATTTTAATATATGGAGGAAAATCTAACCAAAAGGAATTATTACCAATATTTTCTAAAATCTTGAATGGACCATATCTGATTGGTTTAAGTTTTTTACCTTCTCCTTGGAGTCTTTCCTTGCTAATGTGAAGCCAAACTTCATCTCCCACTTGAAAAATTTGATCAACACGATGCTTATCATGTATTGTCTTGTACTTGGCTTGACTCTTTTCCAACTATTCTTGAACCATCTGATGCACCAATTGAACTTGTTCAATGAATATCATGGCATTATCTATGTCACTATGTCCATCAATAGAAACATCTTTCCCAAAGATAAAATCTAGAGGATATTTTGGTAAGTATCCCAAGCATGCCTTAAATGGAGATGTTTGAGTTGATGCATGCTTGGCATGGTTGTAAGCATGTTGAATGTAGTGCAAATGTTCATCCCACAACTTGGGATGCTTGCTACAATAACCGCGAAGAAGATGTATTACCGTTCTGCTCACCACTTCTGTTTGGCCATATGTTTGTGGTGGAATGCTGTGCTCTTTTTCAATTTTGTGTCCATGAGTCCCCATAATCTTGACCAAAATTTCCCGACAAAGCGAGAATATCGATAAGAAATAATGGATGTGGGAAACCTAAAATACACCCATACATTTTGAAAGAATAACTGTGTAGTCTGTTAAGTTGTAACTTTCTTCTTACAAGGCATCAAAATACACATTTTTCTGAAATGATCCAAAAATACATAAATATAATCATGAAGTTTCCTAGACATAGGTAGACCTCCCAAAAAATCCATAGAAACACTTTCCCAAAGATGAGAAGGAACATGAAGTGGAGTATACAATCCCATATTTCTATTTCTAGGCTTACTAACGACACATAAATAACATCCTATTACATATTGTGACACACTTTCAATCATTCAAGGCCAATAACACTACCTATGTAATTGTGCCACTATCTTGCCTACACCAAAATGGCCAGTAATAAGAGAAGTATGTGCTTCCCTTATGATGTTGACTCTTTCTCCCTGTGGAATAGATAGCTTTCCAAGATGATACAACAATTTTTTTTTTTTTTTTTTTAACAGTAACGGTTATGGAGTATTATATTCAACTTGGCCTGAATGCCGAAAATCTGGTTACATTGAGGAGGAATATGTCCTATTGCACCTCACCACTGAGGTTGAGTATGTAGCTAAATCTTGGAGTTTTCCTCCTTGGTGAAGTAACTATAGATTCAATTTCAGAGATTTTTCCCAACTTGAAGATACATACAAATTGATTTAAGAGTAAGCAGTAAAACATGACAAAAATTTAGCTTATGGGATGGGTTCCCATGATTCTTCTTCGTCTTTCATCTTGGTCCCAGCAGAGAGGAGGGCAGCTTTGTTGGCTTCAATGTCCGCCTCTTTATTATGAGTTCTCAACACATGATAGTAATTCAGCTTCTGAAAAGCGTTTTCCAAGCCCTTAATTCTGGCTATCAGCCTTGCGAGTTTAAGGTCCAAAGTTGGAGAGTTGGACACCATTGCATTGACGATGATCTGGGAATAGCCAATAACATTTTCTTCACTTATGTTTAAATCTTTGAGCAACTTGAGACCTTGAAAGAGAGCCAAAGCCTCAACTTGAATGCTGGTTGAATGGCCTAGCCCCCAAGCAAAAGAATGAATTTTTTCCCCATCTGGATTTACAACAATGCCTCTTGCACCAGCTTTGCCCGGATTGCCCTTTGCTGCCCCATCAAAAAAGAGGGAGTGTCTTGAATTTTTTGTAAGCCAGTCTTGAAAGTCTGTTTCAGATTTTCTTATTTTCCAGTCTTTGGGAGGAGGGACGTTCCTAACTGCTGTTTGAAATTGCAAATCAAGAAAAGAACCCCAAGAAATTTCCTGTTGGCTGAGATTAGAATCATATTTTAAATCAATCAAGCACTCTTTTAAGTGGCATTTGATCTTGATTTCTAATGCCTTGTGATTCTATTCAATATTTCTGAAGATTCTTCTATTTCTTTCAAGCCAGTTCTGCGAGCAAATTACCTTTGGGAGGACAGAACATGCAGCTTTGATTATTTGGTTTTTAGGTGGAGGACCAGGATACCTGTTCACCCATTTAGAAAATAGTTCAGCAGTGGAGCAAGGGAGCAAGATTTTGGAATCCAGTTTGTGGATGAAGGTGAACCAAATATGCATAGAGAATCTACATTCAAGCATTAAGTGGACAACACTCTCTGCATTTTCATTACACAACGAACATTTGGAGGGGCCATGGAACCCTTTCCTCTGCAAATTGTCATACGTGAGGATTTTTCCATGGCATAGAAGCCAAGCAAAGAATTCTACTTTGGGCCACGAAGGAAAATGCCAGACACCATGCCAGGGTGCTGGGTCAGGGGGAACGAAATGTCTCTCTCTCAGCTTAGCGTATCCCATGGAGACATCGTACCCATTGGCATTCGGCCCCCAGCCTCTCGAATCTCTTTTCCTTATGTGAGCAGGTGCCAAACCATGAAGAAGATCCAGTAGCACAACGCTCTAATGGAGCCTCTGTCTTCTATAGGATCCGTATTCATAATTTTGTCAGTCCATATGTTTATCTTTTTACCGTTTCCTGGGATCCAGAAGGAGTGTGAATTGATTAGAGGAGCAGCTTTAGCAAAAAATTTGAGGAAAGATGAGTTGGGTAGATGAATCAAGTTGTCTAAACAACTAGTACGTGGACCTCTGAAATATTTTTTCCAGAGAGCCAATTGAGCCCAGCCTGGCTTGGGTGCAATGATCTTCCAAATTAACTTCGCTCCCATAGCTATATTCTGTTGACAGAGATTTTTGAAATTCAATCC
Organism: Pinus albicaulis; assembly: GCA_034641835.2. NCBI lineage: Eukaryota > Viridiplantae > Streptophyta > Pinopsida > Pinales > Pinaceae > Pinus > Pinus albicaulis. The sequence goes on from CM076584.1 coordinate 1,268,350,613, forward strand.
GCCCTCCCACAAAGGCTTGGAGATGGTTTCCCAATTAACTAGGGGAAGTTTGTTTTCATTCTGTTTGCCTCCCTTCCAAAAGAACCTCCAAATTTGCTCCTCCATTTTTTTAAAAATGCTTGCTGGAGCGAGAAGAACAACAAATTGAAATAGAGGAAGACTGGCGAGCACAGATTTTATTAGGACAGATTTACCAGCAATGTTGAGCTAGGTGTATCCCCAGGCTTGGATCCTGATCTTGAATTTTTCAAGTTGAGGAAGCCAGTCTTTACTTACAGGTCTTTTATGATAAACAGGGAGGCCCAAGTATTTGAAAGAGGACCAAGAGGAGGAGGCGGAAAAGCCCAAACATCTAGCAATAGAAGAGAGCAATCTGGGCGATGTGTTCCAGCTGTAGATGTGACATTTGTTATTATTTAAGGCACTGCCTGAGGCCTCACAGAAATCATCCAGAACTGCTTTAAATTTGATGGCTGAGGAAAGAGTGGCAGCTCCCAATAACAGAGTATCATCCGCAAATAGGGCATGATTTATGTTTTTGACCCCTCTTGCTATACACAGTCCATTAATATCTTGATCTTGCATCTTTTTGTCTAATAGAAAACTGAGAATAGAGGCTTGGATGACAAAGAGCAGAGGGGAGAGTGGGCACCCCTGTCTAAGCCCTCTCGAAGCTTTAAAAAATTCAGTGGCTCTGCCATTTACAAGAGGTGCAATCCATGGCTCCAAGATGCATGCCCAGGTCCATTTAATGAAGTTTACTCTAAAACCAAACTTGCTCATGACATTTAACAGAAAGCTATGATTTACTCGTTAAAAAGCATTTGCTAAGTCGAGTTTGATAACCATACCATGTTCATTTAGATGTAGACTTGAGTGAATTGCCTCTTGTACGAGGGTGAAGTTGTCCACAATCTGCCTACCATGGATGAAGCCTCCTTGATTCTCCGGAATGATTTTGCGAAGGATGAGCTTTAGTCTATTTGCAATTAATTTGGTGATTAGCTTGTACCCTGTATTGCATAACGAGATTGGGCGAAATCTGTTGAAGTTGTTGGCGCCTTTCTCCTTGGGGATGAGGGCTAAGAAAGTTGAGTTTGTGCTGCCTCCGATTATTTGAAAATCTTGAGATGATACAACAATTTATCATGCACATGATAATCTTATTCCTCTACTTGGTTACCTTGACACAAAGTTACAAATACATCCTTAAAATCCTCATCTAAAGAATATTTCTCAACATAGCTCTCATGCATGATAGAGTTATGCTTAAGAATAATGTATGCACTAACAATTGCTCTAGATAGAATATCTAAAACCTTGTTATAGTTACCTTCCTTATACCTTATCACCAAGTGGAATTGTTGTAAGAAACCCATCCATCTGAAGTGCCTTGCTTGTTGTAGCTTGGTTTGTGATTGAAAGTATTTCAATGGTTGTTGATCAACGTGAATGATAGTTTCCTTACCCATCAAGTATTGTTTCCATTTTTCACACTTTGAACCAAGGCATATAATTATTTTTAATATGTAGGATAGTTAATCACTACACCATTTAAAGTTTTGAAATGGAAACAAATGGGATTATCATGTTGCATCAAGATTGCTCCGATGGAATAGTCACATGCATCGGTTTGTATCTCAATTGATTGTCTCAAATATGGAAGTGCAAGCATTGGTACTGTACTGATCCTTTCTTTCAATGCATCGAAGGATTTCTGTTGTTTTCCTCCCCATTGAAAAACCTGTTTCACACTTGTCAATGCATGTAATGGAGTTGCAATGGAATAAATGTTAGAAATGAAATTTCTCCAATATTGGGATGCTCCCAAGAATCTTCTAACCTCCGTTACAGTATTTGGTTTTGAGAAATTCAAAATGACTTTGACATTTCAGGGATTTATCTTCAACTCACCCCCTCCAACAATATGACCCAAGTAGACTAAATAAGTTTTCCCAAATTCACATTTAGACATCTTTAAAAAAAAATTTATTTCTTTAAGACATCTAGAAGTAACTTAACATTCATGACATGCTCTTCAAAAGTCTTGATCAAAATCAGTATGTCATCTAAGTAGACTATCACAAAATCACCAAGAAAAGGCATTAAAACATCATTCATAACCCTCATGAATTTAGCATGAGCATTACAAAGCCAAAATGGCATAACCAACCACTCAAAAAAACCTTGCTTTGTCTTGAAGGCTATCTTCCAAATGTCTCCTTCAACAATCCTAATCTGATGATAACTACTCCTCCATTCCAACTTAGTGAAATAAACAAAATATTTCAACTGATCAAGTAAATCATCAATTTGAGGAAGAGGGTAACAGTTCTTTACCGTGATATTTTTCAAGGCCCTAAAGTCCACACACATGTGCCATGTACCATCCTTCTTTGGCACTAAAACAATAGGTGACCTGCATGGCGATGTGCTTGGTCTAATGACCCCTTTATCAAGCAACTCTTGGATTTTTTTCTTAATTTCTGCATTCTCAATGAATGACATCCCGTACATGCTAATGCTTGGAAGAGGACAATGTTGCTGCAATTGGATCTCATGTTGGATTCCTCTTTTAGGAGGCAATCCTTTAGGTTTCTGAAACATCTCATAATAGGTGTTAACAACCTCAATTAAATCAGATTTTAACCTTTCATCACAACTTTGGAAGGATTCATTCTCAGCATCATTTTTGGGTTTGATCATCAAAGATACAAAATTATTACTAGAATTAACAAGGATCTTCATTTGTCCAACACTCACAAGAGATAAATTTTATTTCTTGTGATGTTCTCTAACAATGTACTCAATCCCATATTTAAAGAAATGATACTTCTCATGGTGATGAAATATGGCTTTCCTATCATAAATATATGGGCTTCCAAAAATAATACCACATATGTCAAGTGGAACTACATCAAGTTCTACCTCATCAATGAAGTTTGCAGCGATGGCGAATTTCAGTTTGTATTTTCTTATCATTTGCAATTTTGAATTGTCACATACCCAACCAAAAGGTAAGGTTTAGGATGAGAAATGGTTTCCAAATTCAGTTTCTTGACAATATTTTCTGAAATGAGGCTGGCTTCTGATCCACTATCAAATAAAGTGTCTCTTTTGTTATGTTTTGAGATGACTCTAATATGAAAAATCTCGATTCTTTCCTTATCATTTTGAGTTTCATTGAGGTTAATAGAAGAACTAGTACTTGCAATAGAGTCCTTAACTTTCAATCCCATGGCTGTTATCTTTGTTTCATCTCTAGAATCAGATCCTAAATCATGTTGTGTAATTGCAACAGTCTTTTGATTTCCTTTGTTGTTAAACTTTTTGGGTCTCATCTCGGGATGAAGTTTCCAACAATGGTCTTCATCATGGCCTTCTTTTAAACAATGTTTTCATGTGATTTTTTCTCCTGCTTTCTTGATGGAAGCATTCTTTTTACCTTTTCCTTTGAATTTCCCCTTTCTTTTGTCTCCACTATTGAATGGATTTTTTCTTCCCTATTGGGGAACATTCTCCCCTATTGGGTAACATTATTCCCTCTTGCTTCTAAATGAGTTTCTTGTACACAAAATTCATCTATATTTGTAGGGTTAAACATGAGAATTGTGTGTCTCAAGTAACTATGTAAACCTCCAACGTATTTGAGTAGAGTGTCTTGAGAGGATAAATATACACCCAAAATCAAAGCTCTTCTTCTAAACTATTGGGTATAACTTTGCACACTCTGACCCTTGGCTTGCCAAAAGTTTTTCCAATCCATTATAGCTTTTTTCATGTATGCTAAAGGATAAAAATATCTTCTTAATGCAACCATAAAATCATCCAAGAAGTTATAATATTACCTCTTTTCTTGAGATCCTCTTGAGTTGTGGCTTCCCCTCAAATGAGTGTTACAATTTAATCCAACCTTAGAGAAGCAAGTTGAATCTTGGTCTCATCATCTTTGATCCTTTGTATCCTGTAATACACTTCAAAATAACGAACCCAATTATCTAATTTCTCAGCATTTACCTCTCCATTATACACAAGAAATTCAAACTTTATGTCAAGTTTTAACAAAGGAGTTTTACCATGTCCCTTTGGAGAATGTGGAGGTGTTTTTGAAGGGGTTGATTTAGAAGAAGATGAGGGTGAAGATGGAGGTGTAGAAAAAGGTGGAGGTAGAGGTGGTCTATCACCATTTAATCCATTTCCCTTTGGAAGATTTGAGCTCTCTACTTGCAACCTTGAGTTCCTTTCCTCATAAAGAACTTTCACCATTTCAGTCATTTCAAGCAATGATTTTATGAAAGTCTTCTCATCCTTAGACATATTTCAGGGCCTCATTCATGTTCCATGAATCGTGAGGCTTTGGGTGACACTTGAAGTGAACGCAAGGTGAAACTTGAGGTAGATGTGCTCTCCTTGAACTAGCTTGAGGACTTGTTTCCACAAGCCTTACTTCTCCTCTTTTGAGCTTCAACCTTGTAAGCATCACAAAACACTTGCAAAAAAATCAAACCTTCAAAGCAACCAATGAACCTATGCTATGATACCAAATTGACCAATATTTTAAAACTTGAAGGTTTGATGAAATGTGCAAGTAAATTTTGTGTATTTTAGGCAATTAGGAAATTTTCAAAAGCACATAAATTCATGGTTTTTATCTCAGTTTACAACATAAAAATATAGACAATAATACCATATACAATAACACAAGACAACAAAATGATAGAGTTCACCCCTCCTGGGCTACATCTCCTGGTCCAACTTCCAATGTTGGGCCTCTTTCATTAAGTGCTCAAATATGTGATTACATGGATTTGTAGTGCTCAGAATGCAAAAATAATGTCTCCAATGGCTCCAGAATAGTAAAAACCCCAAGCTGGGCTCTTGTTGGGCTCAATTTTTCCAAAAAATGAAGTTATGATCTAAAGATGTTTTCTTGCTAACTGCTTTACAAACTACAATGACCTTCTAACCATTCTACGAATCCACCATTTTCGGAACTTCCAAGAGAAAATTTCGCTTGACGCTAGTGGAATTCGCGCTGAATTCAGTGCAATTTGTTGTCTCATTTGAATGCCCAATGACCCCCATTAGCGGGAAAAATTGGGCCACGTGCCCTTATCTCCATTATTGGATCTGATCGTACCATAATTCATACCAACCGTTAAAATATTTCATAAAACCCTGCTCTGAACCAAGTTTTAAACCCACTCCACTGCGGTTTTGTTATATGCCATCGAGGTTTTAACTACTCCCCGAACCGTGGTTGAGTTGTGGTGTTACTAGGGTATCCAAACTTGCTCTCTGATTGTGGTTGAGGTTACGTTTACTCGGGGCTTTGGGCCGGGGTTAAGCCCAAGCCCTAGGCTCCAATTCCTACAGTCCAATGGGCATGGGATGACCAAGGACCAGGGCTTAACCTCGACCTTGTCCCCCAAATTCCAACACAATAAAATTTAACTACAAATCCAGACCCATAAAGGTTAAGATCCATCCAGTGGCGGAGTGGTAAGGCTATGTGCTGCCACTCCATAGGTTCTGCATTTGATTCTTCATGAGGCCCGTTCATCCATAACATATGCATCGTTGGGATGCCACGTGGTTGCCCTCCATTGGCCCATGTGGCTTCCACCCATTGGACCACATAAGCAAAAAATCGACCAATCAGAGCATAGAAGCACCAAAACAATATATAGAGGCCACTTGGCAACATGCCATTAGCCCAGTAAACACAATAAAACTTCCCAGTCAGTGTACCTGCACCCAACCTATGAATTTTTTAGCTGTTTAGGAAAATGATCACTGCGCGATATCAAGAGCATGTGATATCGGCTTTGAACGATTCAAGTTGTTTTGGATTCAGGGTGACAAGGTATAATTTTTAGTACCAGTTTCGAGCACTTTTGAACACTTCGAATTTTGAGCACTTTACTGATCCACTAGATCATTTTCCCTCTTGCATCTTGACTCCACCAAGTCCCCTCTTGCGAGAATCTGTATATACCACAAAATATTTGTCAGGATCTGAAATCTTCAAAACTAGAGCATTTGTAAGTAAATCCTTCAATTTCTCAAAACTATTTGCACACTCCTCTTTCCATTCAAAGTTATTCCCTTTTCTCAGCAAGGATGTAATAGGATAGACAATCCATGAGAAGTTCCCAATGAACCGCCTGTAATAACCTGATAGTCCCATGAATGATATGACCTCATCCACATTCCTAGGAGATTCCCACTCCATGATAGCTTTGATATTTTGTGGGTCCATTTCTATGGATTCCTTGGAAACAAAACATCCCAAGTAATGAACTTCTGTCTAAAAGAAACTGCACTTACTAATATTGGCATATAAATGATGCTATCTTAGAAAAATTAACACTACTTCAAAATGTTATGGATGCTCTTCCTCATTCTTAAAATATATCAATATGTCATCAATGAATATTATCACAAAATTTTCTAGATAATGACATAACACACTATTCGTCAAACACTTAGAAGCAGCTAGAGCAATAGTAAGACCAAACAAAACCACTAAAAACTCATAATTCCCATATCTAGTACAAAATGTGGTCTTGTAGATGTCCTATTCTGTGATGCATACTTGATGATATCATGATCTTAGATCAATATTTGAAAACACTATTTCTCCATTCAACTAATCAAATAGGTCATCAAATCACAAAAATGGATACCTGTTCTTGATTGTCACCTTGTTCAGCTGTGTGTAATAAATGCACAACCTATGAGTATCATTCTTATTATTTATGAGTAACACTGGTGCACCCCAAGGCAACACACTTGGCCTGATGTATCCCTTATCAAGCATTTCCTTAACCTAAAACTTCAATTCCACCAACTCTGGTGTACTCATTTTGTAAGGCGCCTTTGATGCTGGTGCTGCTCCAGGTACCAATTCAATAGAGAGGTCCAGTTCTCTATGAGGTGGTAACTCTGAAATATCTACTAGAAATACATCCTGAAATTGCTGTAAAACCAGATACCTCTTCAATACTTCAACATACTCAACATCCTTCCCTTTTTCACTGGAGACATGCAATGCAAACAAAACACACCCTTTCCTGCAACTGCGCTTACCCTGCATAGTTGTAACCATTCTCAACGATGTAGGATTCTTCTTACCCTACAAGATTCTCTTCTTTCCATCATCATCCAAGCACTCGGTAGCCTTATCATAGCAATCTACCATAGTGTAATATTCCCAATTAGCCCAAGCTAATGGGAATATTCTATTTTGCCTTGTTTTGTGTTGCATTTCATGTTGATGAATAAAATGTAAAGGAGGACATGTAAAACTCCTAAAAATAACAAAATAAATCAATGCCCAATGTGAACATGGCTAAATCTGGGCCATTTTATAAAACACACTTGAGTGTGAAAGAGGTTGATCACTTGACCAAGTCAACCATGACCATATCCACAGTGCAGTCTAGATGCATTGAACCTCCTTGAGGCACAATGTAGTTCTAGATGGAGGTTCTACATGTGAAAGGGGCTAAAATAATGAAGTGGTTTAGGGTTTGAAAAGATTCCAATCTTATAAAAGGAAGAGGAGAGCAGGATGAAGGGGTTATCGAAGATATTATTTTCTGAAGGTATTGTTTGCTGAGACATCCCTCATTGGGGGTTTTCCCGTTTAGGAATTCCACCTCCTTCCTTGAGCAGCTCTTGGAGGAGCATTGTTTGTCTTGTCCACTATCAGGCTTGGGCCAAGCTTCACCTTACACCTACAGCGCTGATCTTGTTGAGGGTTGGGTTGTCCTTGTGAGTTGCAGCAAGTGGAAATACTAGATCTGCTCAGATATAGATTATATTAGTGCCTCTTCTCAGTGAGTGTGTCTTTTAACCTCCTGGAAGAGTGCATTAGCTGATTGAGCTTCAGATCCAGAATTTTTCATCAGGCTAAATCATTCTCATAGCCTACAGCGCAGTTTCTATCCCTGAACTGCGTTATTTTCAAGGTTGTAGTTGCAGGGTGTTCTGTCTACATTTTGGAGGAGAGATCTACGGTGTTAGGATTCTTCCTCTCACTGTGGTGATCCATGGATTGGCCAACCAATCCATGTTAGTTTCAGATCTGATCTGCTGTTCTATTGTATGATTCAGAAATTCCTGAATAATTTTGCATATTTGCAACTCTAGATCTACTCTCTGTGCTTCATGTTTTGCACAAAACCCCAAGGGGAATGTATAGATGAGCTTTTCTTGTACACAGATCTGTATTAGATCTATATTTTTAAGTATAGATCTGCTCTAGATCTAAGTTATAATATACTGCTGCTTCAGCCCCAAAAAAATAATGCTGTTAAGTTATGCAAACTTTTCCTGTGGCTGTAGCACCTCATTTCTGAGGATTTTTCCTGTATAGTCTTATTCTTTCTCTTGTACAATGTATGGGCTGTAAAGTAAATCTGATTTTTTGTTATACATCTAATATTTGAACCTCCATATCAGCCTACTACTTTTCTTCAGTGGAACTGCGTTATTTCTGAAGCAGTATTGTGCATATAGCTGCAACCCCTCTCTTTGGGTGTTTTTCAGCTAGACTAGGTTGTGGGAGATCTATTTAACCCACCTAGTTTGATTTGTTTTTGCTCTCCCTTTGGATTTAGATCTTAGATGAGCTGATCTAAGGGATCCAGGAGCTGCAAACTCATTTCAGTGCACTAAATTCTCAGGAGTGCGTTATTTCAACAGGCTTGTTGTGCAATCCCTATTTTGGGATATTACAGTGGTATCAAAGCGACTTTCCTTGGCTCAGCCTGTGAGCTTCAAGAATTATGGAGTATTCTCATGGGTAGGAGGAGATCTGCAAGAGAAACCAGAGAAAACCCTTGTTGTTGGGAGAAAAGAGGTTCACAAAACTTCTATCTCAAGCTTTGCAAGGTATCAGAAAAGACATCAAAGAAATGAGGAGGGAAGAGCAGGAAGATCCCTCAATAAGATCTACAAGATCTATACATGAGGAAAGTTCTAAATCCTCATCTTATGGATATGTGCACTCAGCCATATCACCAAATCTCCAACGTTCTATTAATGATTTCTTCATGAAGAGGAAGAAAGTAGGTGTGCCCAAGAAGGAGACTCTTGGAGAGTATTTGCGGGAATATGAAGCCCAGTCTAAGGAGTTCAAAGATAACTTGAACTTCCAAGGGTTCTGCAAGATCAAGGAGGAGAGAAGCACAAGGGGGGAGCAGCATGGTGTGGGTAGATTCTCTCTTACTGTTACCGATGAAATAGGTAACCGCACTATTACCTACTTTTTTTTGGTAGCATAAAAAGCACCCGATTTTGAAAAGTGGTGATGCAGAATCACCACTTTTTTTTTTGGTGCACATTTTTGACACTCTAATATTTTTATTTATGAAGTATGAATATTTGTTTTAAAATGTTAGTGATTTTCATGCTAATTTTGAAACGTATTGACGCAGCATCAATTTTTTTTTTTTTTTTAGAGCGGTGATTGTCATGCTAATTTTGAAACGTATTGATGCAGCATCAACCTTTTTTTTTTAGAGTGGTGATTTTCATGTTGGTAATAAAACACAAAACTTGGATAAAATATATATATATATTCGAAAATTATATAAAAAGAAATGAAAAAAATTGAAAAAAAAACACATAATTTAAAGAAAAAAAACAAAAATTAACAAAAAAAAAAAACATCAAAAACATTTTTTTCTAAGTTATTAAAAAAAACCATATAATTAAAAAAAAAGATTAAAATACAAAATTTAAAAATAATTAAAATTACAAAATTAAAATTTAGATAAAAAAAAAAAAAAAATACTAAAAAGAAAAAATTAAATTTAAAAATTTAAATTAAAAAAATAATAATAATAGGAAAAAAAAAATACAAATTTTAAAATTAACCAAAAAAAAAAAATTGAAAAAGAAAATTAAAATAAAAAAAACTATCATTAAAAAACAAAAAAAAAATGAAAAAAACTACGTGCAAATAATTAAAAAAAAAAATCCATAAATTTACTGTTTTTAAAAAAAATGAAACAATTTATAAATTTTAAAAATGAAAAACTAAATAAACTAAAAGATTAAAAAAAGAAATTAAATTAAATTAAAATTTAATAAATTTAATAAATAAATTTTAAATTTTAAAAAATAATTAATCTAAAAACAAAAAAATAAAAATTTAAAATAAAATAAAAAAAATAAAAAATAAAAATAAAAAAAATATTAAAAAATATTAAAAAATAAAAAAATTAAATTAAAAAAAATATTAAAAAAAAAAATGTTACGAATCCTGTCTAATCTAAGTATTCAGGCTGTAAGAGAAGAGGGCAGGCAGTCAAAACAATGCCACCCACGCCACAACAACGTGTATTCAACCAAGTGCTTGTATTCGATCGAGCTTCAACGATCCCTATCTCACGCTTCCCTGAATGAATGAATCTATCAATTAAAATATTAAAAAAAAAATGTTACGAACTCCAACATTGACCCGTATTCCATTGCAGGAACAGCTTACCTTTGCTCTGTTCCAGATTCACCAGCAGCGGATCTAGTTTATCCGATTGAAGTGAATGTGCTAGTCGCAGTAGTTTCAGTCCCATTTGTTGCGGTTGAAGTTGACCTTGCACCTGTCAATGTGCCAACAGAGATAGAGACAGTTCAGGATCGATACCCAGTCCCTGTTCGAACAGACTCGGTTCAGTGAGCAAAAGTAGTAGCAGCCAAATTGGTAAAGACATAATAACCTGTACCAATCCTTTCAATAGCCCCATTTCACTTGAAAAAATGAAACCTATGCCTCTGTGCCCATCTCTACCCCTGTCGCTGGGTTTTGCTCTCGATTAAAAAATGATTTTTTGTGGGAGGCCGATTTCGGGAATCGGCCTCCCACAAAAAATCCTTTTTTTTTAAATTTTTTTTAATATATATATATATATATATATATATATATATATTTTAATTTTATTTTTATTTTTTAAATCTAATTATTATTATTATTATTATTTTTAATTTAATTTTTATAATTGAAATTTAATTTGTTTTAATTTTAGTAGATTTTTGGCTTCTGTGATCCATCAATAAATTCTGAAGAAATCTTTCGAACCACACTGGTTGGTTCGAAACGCGTCGACTTTATTCATGATAATGTGATTATTACCGAAAGATTTTTTCAGAATTGTTTTAATTTGTTTTGTTTTTTTTAAATTTTCTTAAATTTTTTGAAACCATGGGCGAAGGCCGATCCCAGAATCGGCCTCCCACAAAAAATTCCTTTTTAAATTTTTTTTTAATATATATATATATATATATATATATATATAGGTAATTTTTTTTTTTTAAAATTTAATTTTTATATTTGAAATTTAATTTGTTTTAATTTGTTTTGTTTTTTTTTTTTAATTTTATTCATTTTTTTTTTGTTTTTAATTTTTTTTTCTAAATTTTGTTAATAATTTTTATTAAATTTTGTTTTTTTTTGTTTGTGTTTTTTTTTAATATTTATTTTAAATTAAATTAAATTTTATGTTTAATTTTTTCATTTAATTTTTTAAAATTTAATAAATTTTGTATTTTTCTTTTAATTTATTTGAATTTAATATATATTTTTTTAAATTTTTAAATTTTAAATTATTATTTTTTTAATTACATAAAATTTTTATATATATTTTTTTTCAATTAAAATTGTGTATTTAAAATTAGATTTAAAAAAAAAAAAAAAATTTAAACTTAATATTTTCAAATTAATTTGTTTTTTATTTTATTTTTTATTTAATATATTTTTTTCAATTTTTCAATTTTAATTGATTTTTAAAGTTTTTAACTTTTTATTTTAACAATGTTTTTTTTTTTCTTTATATTTAAAATTTATTTTTTATTTCAAAATTTATTTGTTTATATATATATATATATATAATTTAATTTGTTATTTTAATATTAGCATTTTTTTTATATATTTTTAATTTAAGTTGATATATATATATATATATATATATATATATATATATATATATATATATATATATTATTTTTTATAATTTAAATTTAATTTATTTTTTAAATTTAAATTTTTTTTAATATATATATTTTTTAAATTTAATATTTTTATTGTATTTTATTTTTCATTTTTTATTTTTAATTAATTTTTCTTTTTTTTACTTTTAATTTAAATAATGTTTTTTTTTTTTTTAAATTTTATTTTAAAGTTTTAAATTTATTAAAATTTAATATATTTCTTTAAATTTAATTTTTTATTTAAAATATAAATTTTTTTTTTTAAAATTTAATAAACATTTTCTTTTTCCTTTTTAAATTTAATTTCTATATTTTATTTTTTATAATTTTTTATTTTTTTAACTTTTTTATTTTTTTATTTTTTTATTTTTATTTTTTTTTATAATTTAGTATTTTTATTTTGTTTTTATTTTTTATTTTTATTTCTATATATTTTGAAATTTTAATCTTTATTTATTTATTTTTTAAATTTTTTTCTTAAATTTTAGGTTTTTTTTAATGTTTAAATTTTTATTTTTATTTTGTTTTTATTTTTATTTTTTTATTCCTATATATTTTTTAATTTTAAGCTTTAAAATGTTTCTATTTTTTAAATTTATTTTTTTTCTTAAATTTTAGGTTTTTTTTAATGTTTGAATTTTAAAAATTAAAAAAATGTTATTTCTATTTTTAAAAATGTCAAAAATATGACACAATTTTTTTTTTTTTTTTGTTATTTCAACGTCAATTGGTTTTGTTTTGAGGGTGTTTTTTCAATCGTTTTTTCAAGAAACAATTTTGTTTTTAGCATAATTTTATAAAATATTGAAATTTGACCTTAAAAAAAACCAAGTGCGTTCTGGAATACACTTTTTTTGTTTTTGGGGTATTTTTTCATGTTTTTTGAGTCTTTTTGGGCTAGAGTTCCCGTTTTGAGGTCAGGTTACCTATTTCAGACTATCTACTTTTGATGGATCACCTAAATGTCTAGTTAGAGTTTGGGTGGAGGAGCTAGGCAACTTTGTGCAGCAACACCAAGTTTCAGAAATTGAAGCCATCAAAGTGGCAGCACTGCATTTTGAAGGTAAAGCATATGCTTGGTGGTTGTTTGAATCTTTTTCCTTAAGGAATGCAAATACACCCACTTATGCAAAGTTTATTGAAATATTAGTAGAAAGGTTTGATGAAACTTCATGTGTAACATCTTCTATGGAAACTATCAAACTATATCAAACAAATATTTTGCATGAGTTGGAAGGGTCTATAAATCCAACTCCATTTCTGAAAACCATGGAAGAGGGTGTAAGCTTGTTTGATACCTTGCCAAGGGCAAGATCTCCATTTGATGAAGGGCTTTCTTCTCAAGAGGAAGGCATGAATATTCCTCCTTCAATAGAAGACCAAGATCTGAGGTCTCTTATTGATGATGAGGCAACTTCAACTATTGAAGAGGAGGAAGGGAAGGTAGGAGATGATAACGCAGTCACAACAAGAGCACCTCAAGCACCTCTTGATTGGAGGGAAACTAAAGTGTTCTCTCAACTATGGGCAACATTTGCATACTTGGCTAAGGAAGGAGCCTTGGGAGAAGCCAACACAACGCAAAGAATCTCTCATGAATTTAGAAGAGAGGTAAGCAATTTCCTGAAAGGGGCATTGATATCTCCCACTCAGTTATCTGCGCTGAGGAAGGAGGAATCAAAAGTCTATGATGGCATGGACATGAGGACACATGGAAACTCCATATCTTTGGGGCAACCCATGGTATCTTCATTCACAAAAGAGATTTCTGAACATGACAAGAGGATGTTAACACTCTTGCATGCATGGGCCAAATTAAGGAAGTATTGTAAGACAAGGACTTTCTGAGGTGAAGTTGATTTCTATCTACTTCAATCTTGTCTTGAGAAAGATCAGCTGCAAAGGAGGTAGCAAAGGGAAGATTATAATGCTCCAACATGTGATTTTGAAATCAAGCATGTTAAAGAGGAGAGCCATGATATGACAGGGGCAGCATTTCAGAATCTATAGCGCTGCCATTTTTGGGAAGCCTAGATCCTTATTGGGATTCCCAACTCATGATGGAATACTCCAAGGACCTTTTCACATGTGAGGTTCTTGATGGGAAGGTAATGGATGGGAGGTATAAGGTAGTTGAGGGAGTCATTTATTTCCATGATCATATATGTTTGGTTAGAGACTCCAAGCTCAAGGAGAAACTGCTAAATGCAACCTATGATATCCTGCTTTCCAAACCCACTAGTTTCATTAGAGCATATCACACTATCTTAGATGGATTCATGTGGGAGGGTTTCAAGGAAGAGGTGCACTCTCATATGAAGAAGTCCATGGATTATTTTTTAGATAAGGAGGAACATATCTCTTGGGAAGAGCCATCATTCACACCTCCTTATTCATCGAGTGTGAGAGGGGACTCATCCATGAGTTACCTCACTAATGTAAAACAAGTATATGGAGGGACTTGTATTTCTGAATATTATGATGTATCTCCTATATGCTTATATTTTATAACACTCATTTGCAGGACATTGCTCCAAGAGGGGGCACTCTTTATGATGGGTTTCATGGGCCATTCAAGGCCATGAGCTATGTTGATGCAGGACATTCCTTGGAGGATCTTGGGAAGTTATTATATTCTTCATGGTGTGATTATTTTACACCAATTATGATGCACCTTCTCCAAGCCCTCAAGAAGGATGGGGCAGCAAACAAGTTTTGGGGGAGGCACTTGTCATCTCCTATTCTATGGCAGTTAAGGGTAAAATTGTGCTAGTTGCACATGAGGAAACATCTTCCTTATCCTTTATCATACATGGCAGCTAGCATGATTCTAATCATGATTCCATATGTTGGAAATGTTCTTACTCTTGGGAACGTGGTTGGAGGGGTGGCACATTGGTGGGATGTGTCCTTGGGGAGAGGAGTCTCCCACTCTTTTTGCACTACATGCCTCAATGGGAGCATGAGATATTATATGGCCACTATGGTAGACCACTTGTTTCTTTGTAAGGTGAGCCATATGTTTGTTTGGGACATGCCTCTCCTATGTATTGGGGAGGATTTTTTCTATGGATTGTCAAGCTGGGAGGTGATCCACTTCATTTGGATGATAGCATGGAGATGGGAGTCTTTCATGGATGATGGAATTCCCCATGATTGTCATTACTTCTGTTTTTAGGAGGCCACAAGAGAAGAAGGGGACATTTTGTAGCACTCACCTTATTAGTTGCTTGAGGACAAGCAACATCTTAGAGGGGAGGACTGTAATATTCCCAATTAGCCCAAGCTAATGGGAATATTCTATTTTGCCTTGTTTTGTGTTGCATTTCATGTTGATGAATAAAATATAAAGGAGGACATGTAAAACTCCTAAAAATAACAAAATAAATCAATGCCCAATGTGAACATGGCTAAATTTGGGCCATTTTATAAAACACAATTGAGTGTGAAAGAGGTTGATCACTTGACCAAGTCAACCATGACCATATCCACAGCACAATCTAGATGCATTGAATCTCCTTGAGGCACAACACAGTTCTAGATGGAGGTTCTACATGTGAAAGGGGCTAAACCAATGAAGTGGTTTAGGGTTTGACAAGACTCCAATCTTATAAAAGGAAGAGGAGAGCAGGATGAAGGGGTTGTCGAAGATATTATTTTCTGAAGGTATTGTCTGCTGAGACATCCCTCATCAGGGGTTTTACTGTTTAGGAATTCCACCTCCTTCCTTGAGCAGCTCTTGGAGGAGCATTGTTTGTCTTGTCCACTATCAGGCTTGGGCCAAGCTTCACCTTACACCTACAGCGCTAATCCTGTTGAGGGTTGGGTTGTCCTTGTGAGTTGCAGCAAGTGGAAATACTAGATCTGCTAAGATCTAGATTATATTAGTGCCTCTTCTCAATGAGTGTGTCTTTTAACCTCCTGGAAGAGAGCATTAGCTGATTGAGCTTAAAATCTAGACTTTGGCATCAGGCCAAATCATTCTCAGAGCCTACGATGCAGTTTCTATCTTGAACTGCGTTATTTGCAAGGTGTTATGTCTACATTTTGAAGGAGAGATCTCCGGTGTTAGGATTCTTCCTCTCACTGTGGTGATCCATGGATTGGCCAACCAATCCATGTTAGTTTCAGATCTGATCTGCTGTTCTATTGTATGATTCAAAAATTCCTGAATAATTCTACAGATCTGCAACTCTAGATCTTAGATCTACTCTCTGTGCTTCATGTTTTGCACAAAACCCCAAGGGGAATGTATAGATGAGCTTTTCTTGTACACAGATCTGTATTAGATCTATATTTTTATGTATAGATCTTCTCTAGATCCGAGTTATAATATACTGCTGCTTCAGCCCCAATAAAATAATGCTGTTAAGTTATGCAGACTTTTCCTGTGGCTGTATCACCTCATTTCTGAGGATTTTTCCTATATAGTATTATTCTTTCTCTTGTACAATGTATGGGCTGTAATGTAAATCTGATTTGCTGTTATACATCTGATATTTGAACCTCCATATCAGCCTACTAATTTTCTTCAATGGAACTGCGTTATTTCTGAAGCAGTATTGTGCATATAGCTGCAACCCCTCTCTTTGGGTGTTTTTCAGCTAGACTAGGTTGTGGGAGATCTGTTTAACCCACCTAATTTGATTTGTTTTTGCTCTCCCTTTGGATTTAGATCTTAGATGAGCTGATCTAAGGGATCTAGGAGCTGCAAACTCATTTCAGTGCACTGAATTCTCAGGAGTGTGTTATTTCAGCAGGCTTGCTGTGCAATCCCTATTTTGGGATATTACACATAGTCCTGTGAAGGTACAAACAATCCATACCCAAAATAATATTGTACGAACCCAAAGGAAGCAAATTTAGATGTGATGATGTAGACATACCATTCAACTCAAATGCACAAGCTCTCACACAATGATGAACTCTTTTCTTGGTACCTGTAGCCAACTGCATCAACGAAGAATCTGCATGCACTTATTTACTCAAGCCACACTTATCAAGCAGTTTGGGATTAACATAACTATAATTAGATTCAGGATAAATCAAAATGGAAACAACTTGATCACATAACTTACCATCCATCTCAATAATGGATGTCTGGTGATCCACCTGCTTGTCATCAAATGTTGCATAAATTTGAGGAATGCTCGACCAACATCCCTTATTCTAATGCTCTCCAGGATGAGATCCATGTCCCTTATCTATTGTGTTGAACTTATTTTAAGGAGCCACATTTTCTTTCTCACCTGCATTCTAAGGTCTTTCCCGCTTCGAAGGCCATTTTCCTTTGCTCTTTTCATTTCCTTTCCAGTCACGATTAGGCTCAGTATTGCATTTCGACTGCTCATAACAATGATTCAATTTCCCAATGACTTCCTCCAACAACCAAGGCTCATCATACTCAATCCAATCCTTGAATACTAATGGTAGTCCACTAATGAATCTTTGAACCTTCATCTTCTCATCCTTGAGATAAGGGACATATCTCAATAACTCTAGAAATTTAGTCATATACTTTTCATTTGTCATAGATCCCATATTCAACTCATATAACTCCTTAACCTTACCATCATAGTATCTCTCTGACAAATAATTCTTTCGAAAAAGTCTCTTGAATTCATGCCAACTCAAGTCCTCTGTCCTAATGCCTTTGACATGCTTCATACCTTTCTACCAAATTTATGATTTTCGTTTGATACTATAAACAACTATCATGGATTTCATGTTCTCTGTTTAGTCATGTAGCTTAGAGAACTTCTTCATCCCAAGAAACCATGCTTCCACATCTTCTAGTTTCTTCAAATCTCCATCAAATGTAGGAGGCTTAGCCTTCTTGAACTCATCGGGAAAGTATCCTCTCTCACACCTCCTGTAAGGATGATAATGATGATCACCATGTTGTCTATCCAATCCAGAACTAGAATAGAACCCATAACCACTACCTCTCCTATCATGTGTATCCATCCATCTTCCACCTTCGAATTTTTATCCCTGTACAACCTGTATCCTCCATTAGCTTTTCTACCATATGCCCCATTGGTCATGTCCTCTTATCCATAAATTAACCTTGGTTGTACCTATCTCTTCAAATCCAATAAAATCTTAAGGATCATTGTATTGACCTCTGCTTTCTTTTCCTATGCCCTGGAAACTATTTCCTGTGATTGAATGATCCTGTCATTATTTTATTTCCAACTCTTGATTTCTTCCTTTATAATTATGAAGGTATCTGCTTTTTCGGGAGAGTACTCATCTATTGGATGCTCATATAATCTATAAGAAGGGTCACGTGAACTATAATCCACCATTTTTCTTTCCATATCTGATCCCCTATCTACTACAAACATACCATGTAAGATAACCAAATATAAACATAATTAAACATACCTTAGTGAAGTTCACGAGAGGCTATCTTGTCTACAAAAATCAGTCTAGATTAGAAAGATATATATATATATACTGACACCAACATATCAACCTATCGACATCATGCACTATAGGATCGACTAGATACATGACAGTCACAGCTACTACAATGCATGCGTAGGACTAACATGCATGCATAAAAAAAAATCCATCCCATCCGGCCCAAGTGTTTGAACTTGGAAGCTTTGATACCACCCTATAACGACGTCACCTTGCATTTGCTAGCTTTTATAAGCCCTTTGGGTAAATGTGAAGCAGATTGCTACTATGACATGACCCGACCTCCAAGCCCCAGTTATGGAAATGGGGCTGGAAAATTGACAACTCACAACATCCCTTAGATCTATAAGACACTCAAGGGCTAAAGGACCACCCCATATGACCAAACCCTGAGTTGGGGCTATTTTTCACTACCCTGATCCCACAACTTCATGCATGAAAAGGCCAGGGTGTAGTTATAGGCCTCCAACTGCATGCACAATACTACCTCCATGTCATTAAAGCCCAGAATATCCAGTTCAGAGGGTGGGTTCCCAAGATTTGAGAATTTTTTCCAGGCTAGCCTCCAGATCACTATCTATAATTTACTGTAACTTCTCAGAATGATAAACGACAAAATTAAAAATCTTTTCATACAAAATTTGAATAAGAACTGACCTAGTAAATGCCTAGTCCATAACATACATTCCGTCAAACACATGGAAAACATGTAAGCTACAGGTCATGAATGTGTATTTGAGTGTAAGCCTCTGTACTTTAGCTGAAAATCACCGAGAAGTTCTAATTCCCTCTCAAGTAGCTACAACCGTAGTTGTTAGCCCATGCATTCATTTACAATCATCAACTAATCAAAGCTTAACAAAAGACATAACTAATACATGATATATAACCAACATATAACCAAAATATTAACCATGAAAGAATAACCATCAACTCAACATAATAACAAGTAAAAGTACTCATAAATCACAATAGGAAAATAACCCTTATTAACATAAGGAAAATCCAACCAAGTCAGGGACTTCCACATACCACCCGACCATAGATTGAGATAAACCAAATATTTATTTCAGCTAATCACTCCCATGCCATATTCCAAGCGTGAATATGGGATCTCATGGGATAAACCAAGACATAAAAAACTAGGGAATCCATAGGTTAAACCACCTCCACCCTTAAACAACCACAATCTCGCCAAAACCGGTCAAGAGACCACACAACCAAAACAAGCTTGGATGCATCATAATTCCTTCACCATACCTTAAGGATTTTTCCTGTCTCCACCCACCTGTCGATGGCTTCCTGGAGAACACCATATCCACCCCCAACACTTGGGAATTTTCCAGAGACCACCTTGACACCTGGATCCAAAAACTTCTAACAATCTAAATCTCAACCATAAATGAATCCCATCACATCATGGCTATCCAGGAAATGAAAAGGCGAGGTTGAAACCATTGTCAAACCCGACAAAACCTATGCAAATGAAAAAAAATGAACCAAATGAACAAATGCATTTACAATGCATTCACACCTCTGCTAGGAAATCACACATGCAACCTGCTACCTGCAAAAACTTCCTGTCGAAGCCATTGATCCAACCTTTTCCATGCTTTCTGTTGCTATTCCTTTCTTGTCCTTTTCTTCCCTTTGCTTGCTTCCTTGATTTCTCCTCTTGGTGCTTTTCTCTCTTTGAAACTAATTCCAAAAAAAAACTGACAAAAACTATGGAATGATCCTCAGAGGCATTTTTATCATTGAGGCCTCTATTTTCTTCATTTATCTTACTATTTCCTTCTAATTTCCCTCTCATGCAAATTTGCGTCTCTTTGCCTTTGTTTTCTCCTATATTACTTTATTTCTCATAATTAAATTCCAATTATTGCCTCTTTTCCTTTGCCAATGCATTTGCTAATTTCCTTAGCCATTAATAAACCGTAAGTGATTCCCTCTATAGTGTTTTTCCCAAAATTTAGCTTGGAATAGGTGCCCAATGACCTTGGTATTATTTTTCCTTTATTAACCTTTATTACATGAACTTTTAACTCAGGGTTGTTACAAATCGTATGACATCTAGGATAAATTTGAAAAGGGAGAAAGGTGGTGGAAGGATATAGAAGAATATAAGAGACGTTACCAAGTGTTAATTTGGTAGCTCAGGAAAAAATTATCTCCATTGGATAACCTTCCTCATAACAAAATACCCCTCCTAGCCCTTGGAATAATTTAATTTGGTTAACGAAAAATATATTTTTAATATGGAAACCACATGTGCACAAAAGGACAGGTCGACCCTAAAGGAAATTTGACACCCTTGGAACCATATAAATACAAGTCAAGTGAACCTCATTTGGATATCATCATCAAGAATTTATTCTTCTCTCTGTTATTGCCTAAATCTACCTCAGGCTGAAGGAAGGCAGAGTCTAGGGTAACATCAAACCACGCTTAATCTGGTAGCTAGCCCTACCAGATTGGGAGAGGGCTCTCTCCTTGTCAATCTCGCAAAAAATGATCAGTGAGGCTTGAGATGACTTGAATAAAGGCTGATTTTAGGCTAGGTATATATGTAAGAGAGTTTGATTTAATTTTGAAGGTGTTTGTTGGATCAAAGGGAAGGGCAGATTTTGGGTCTGGGAAATGATCAGTTTTGCAGAGAGCTGAATGGGGCAAGAAAGGAAATTGTTTTGATGCTTCAAATTTGAATGAAATGGATAGCTCAGACCGGTGAGGAGTTGAAGAGGGCAAGAGGCTTTCAGGAATCCTCTTCAAACAGTTTGAAAACATAGAAAATTAAACAAAACTCAAGGTAGAGCACTGCAAATCTAATGAATTCCACCTTTATTACTTGTTTGTTTAACTTAAGAAGAAATGAGAAGGAAGATGATACAAATGAAACATCAGTAAAATTACAATCACGGAGAGAAAGATATCATCAAAACAAAGAGCCACATGGATCCCAAGGAGTGCTGCAAACCCTGGTCTATTCCTTTGCCAAAATGCAGAGATGAAATGTATAATGAAGCTCCAAGCAATCCCAAGTGTCCAACCCTGAAAATGATTGAAGAAATATAAGATATAGACAATCATAACTCATCCCCATGCCTCTAGGGGTTGAACTCACTAGTTTAAGAGCTGTTTCAACAAGATCTAAACTAAGAACTAGAAAATAGGCAGTGGAACAACTTGCCTCTATAAGATAGGAAACTGATTCATTCAGTTATAATTCACCTTTTGATGAATGAATCTACTTCCATGAGTAAAAATTTGTCAAAATTACATAAAAAGACATGAAATTACATGAAATTACATGAAATTACATGAAATTACATC
This sequence comes from Pinus albicaulis, assembly GCA_034641835.2. Classification (NCBI taxonomy): domain Eukaryota; kingdom Viridiplantae; phylum Streptophyta; class Pinopsida; order Pinales; family Pinaceae; genus Pinus; species Pinus albicaulis. The sequence goes on from CM076584.1 coordinate 1,268,372,372, forward strand.
AAGAGCTTTACATTTGGAGATAAAAAAGTCAAACTGGCCAAAACTAGGCGAAAAACAGAGTTACTGAGTTAAAAATGAGCCAAAATCCCCAATGCGGCGCCTCTGAAATCTCTATGCATCGTGCCACTTTGGAGCCGATTTTGAAGGCCTTCCCGGTGTTCAAATTGAGTGTAGGATAGCTTTTTTGAAATCTCCGCCTGTCTACTTTCCAACACAAGTGGAATTTCTGAATTTGGTTTCCATTTTCCCCTCCAAAAATAAGTTTTCCCAACACTGCTTCCAGTGTGTCCAAAAAGGGGCAGAAAGGTCATTTTTAGGGTGTTTTTGACCCCTCCGACAACCCAAAACTTGTCAAAATATCTGGGTAATGGGTAGGCTGCATAAATTTTCATGAAAAATCCAAAAGTACGAATTTTTACCCAAGAGGAGTTGCCAATCGTAAGCGCGCGCCAAGTGGCGCAACGCGTTGGGCAGGAAAATCTGTGATTTGATAAGTTTAGGGACAACCACTTAATCTCTTGGGATAACCTTGGGGTTTGGAGAAATTTTACAATTGGGATGGGGATAATGGGAATGGAATAGGAATGAGTGACTTAGGGATACAAGGGAATAGGGAAAGGGGTCTGTTGAGAAGATAGACAGTGAGGAGGGATAGGGGAAATGGGAATGATTGACACCAAACCAATTTTAAAACCCTATAGGAGAACTCTTTCAACAAGACAATAGGGTTTGAGTTTTTGTATTTAAATTCTCATAATAAACACCAAACACTTGTTCATTAGCAATTACGAGGTGGCTTTGACTTACTTGAACAAGGGAGACCAAGTCGATTTGAGGATTTGGAAGAAATGGCAAGAAATTTGCTTTTCGGCCCAGTGCGTCGCGCAACCAACCCAGTGCGCCGTGCTCTTTCAATGCGCCGTGCTGGAAAAAATTCACACGCAGGGAGCCGACCCAATGTGTTGCACTCGCCCGATGCGTCGCGACAGTCACCCAACGCGTCGCGCAACTGATCTTTGCACAAAATCTCCCTCAAATTGTTTGCTTCGCCCTCCATGATTTTCTCCTTGGCTTACTCCAGTATTCTTGGCACACAAATGTAGTTTTGAACTTGAAAATATTTTATATGCCAAGGATTTAAAATTTGCATTTGAAAAAACCCACTTTATAATGTTGCAAACTTTTACACTTTTCAAAAACTCTGTTTTGCTTCCTTTTTGCTTTTGGACTGAATGATGAGCTTTCTGTCTTTCTTACAGGGAATGGATGACATGGAGCTTTGGAAAAGGCGACTAGGGTTGCCAGTGGAGTGTTATTACAACTGAAAAAACTTGAAAATCACATTGCATTTATTACATAAAGATGAAATAGACTATTTTTCTTCTAAACAGAGTTTTGAAGAAAAATCATTATTAAGCATATGATGATGAAACTTTTAGCACTAAAACCTTATTTTAGACTTCCTCATGTGCCTGCTAACCATTATTAGGCATTCTGAAGACCTGATTAATGAAACCCTAGACCTAATGAGACTAAAACCCTAAAAATGATTCTTTGTAAACTATGAGACCAACAATGACTGTAAATGATTTTAATGAACAGAAATATGCCAGCAGGTATAAGACATGAGGGATATGAGTGACAAGCCCCCACTGTCAGATGATCCATGCTCCTAATGGAATGCAGCTGACTGGACTGAGTGAGACACCTAATATGCAATGCAACAAGAGGATTTTGATCTCTGACGGAGGGATGAAGATACCGACACTAACATTGGCTCCAATGGGGATGGTAGCTCCTTGGAGGTGCCAAGAACTATAGATCTCTGGGAAATTAGGCAGTGCCTTCGTCCATTGGGCTATGGAGTCAATAACTTCGACAAACCAAAACAAGACTCTTGACTCATCATGAGAGCTGAAAACTGACTCAAACTGACTCAATTTTGAAACCAAAATGACTGAAAGACCTGACTCAATAAATCAAACCAAAACTGAAATCAATCTTCAGTTTTATAGCCTTCACCTCGGGCCCCAAACTGAAAGAATGATGACAGCACACACTTGCAATGAAATTCAAACAAACTGGTATATATAATGATAATGTATGACAGCAGAAAAAATTTCAAAAATGATACCGCTTGAGCGGCTGACCATTGACCGACCCTCCTGGAAAATCTTCTCCATTCATTTCTTTCAAAAGGAAAGAATTTTTTCCTTGATATGCAGCAATTCTGAAAGGTCCTTTCCAAATATTCTCGAACTTGCCATGCTTACCTTTGTCTTCGTTTCTTGCATCCCATTTCAGCACAACTTCTTCTAATTGAAACTTGTCCGCCTTTGCCTTTCGATCATATATCTTCTTGATTCTCTCTTGCAGCTTGAAAGTGTTTTGAAAAACCTCCTCTCTAGTCTGCTGTAAATGGATCATTTGATTTATTCTCCGTTGCATATGATCATCTTCGCTGCCAGCTCCCTGCAAAAGTTTAACCATTGGGACTTCAAGAGAGGTAGGGAATACCGTGTCAACACCATACATGAGTTCAAAAGGGGACATGCCTATAGATTTATTTTGACTCACTCTGTCTGCCCAAAGTGCATTAACCAATTTCTTATGCCAACCTTTCTTGTTTATTTCCAGCAGCTTTTTGATAATGTTGACCAAATATTTATTTGAGGATTCGGCCAATCCGTTGCCTTGTGGATGATAAGCGGTTGAGTGGCCCAAAGTGATTTGATACTTATCAAAAAAGTCAATAATTCTCTTAGACTTAAAGGCTGCTGCATTATCAGTGATCAACTTATTTGGACAACCAAAACGAGACAAAATATTGTTCTCAAGAAATGAAATTATTACCGAATCTGTGGCCTGCTTGGTGGGAATTGCCTCAATCCATTTAGTGAAATAATCCGTCGCTGTAAGGATCCAGTTATGCTATGCTGAAGAGGCAGGATGTATTTCGCCAATGAAATCCAAACCCCACTGCTGAAAAGGAGCACTTACTTCAATGGGCTTAAGTGGCAAAGGCTGCAATTTTTTCCTCCCTTCAAAAATCTAAAATTCATGGCAGCTTTTAACAGTTTTGTACACATCAACAAAGAGATTCGGTCAATAATATCCTTCTCTCAAAATTTTATTGGCCGTTGTTTTCCAGAAAAGGTGACCTCCGCAATCTCCCTTATGAAAATCCTCCATAACCTGCTTTGCTTCTTCTTCAACCAAACAATTTAGCAAAACACCACCGAGATCTTTCCAATAGAGTGCATTATTCATGATACAAAACTTGGCAGCCTTCAATTTCAGAGTCCTACTTTTTTTTTTAGCCATTCCTGGTGGTGGTGACAGATTTTGGAGCACATATACAATGTCCGAATACCAAGGAGAAAGAACAAATATTTCTGATACCTGAATTAGCGAAATTTCTTCATTTTCCTCGGACATAGCAACAATGAGATTAATTTCCAAGGAATGCAAATTTGACTCAGCCATTAGCTTAGCCAGCCCTTGTCCTTTGATAAGCTTTGTAGGCTTTATCTCCACATCATACTCCAACAAGGTAGCAATCCATTTTCCTCGTCTCCCTTCTGGATCTGTTTGCACTAAGACATCCTTAACAGTAGCATTAGGAACATAAGCAAGAATGTGAGAATGCAGAATATAAATTCGAAAATCTTTCAACGCTTTCACTAAGGCAAGAGCTTGCTTTTCAATAATGTTATACTTTAAGGCTACATATCTTATGGTTCGGCTGAAAAAAGAAATTGGTTTTTCATGTTGATCTCTTTTCTGCATCAAAACTGCTGCCATAGTATGATCCGAGGCAAATGAAAACAAAATAAAATCCTGAGTATAGTCCGGGCTGATCAAAGTTGGAGCTGAAGAAAGATCCAATTTCACTAAATTGAAAGATTTTACTACCTCCTCAGTCCACTTCACTACACTATCTTTCTTGAGCATGTTTGTAATTTCGCTTAAATGTTCTGCAAGATTCGGCACAAAGCGACGTAAGAAATTCATCTTACCATTGAAAGATTGGATCTCCTTTTTGTTCCGGGGAAGTTCAATTTGCTGAATAGCTTCTACTCGAGCCGGATCAATGCGGATTCCATCCTTTGATATAGTATGACCAAGAAGCTTGCCTTCATCCATGGAAAACAAACTCTTCTTCGGATTGAGAGACACACCATATTTTCTATACCGCTGAAAAACAATCTTCAAACGGTAAAGGTGCTGTTCATATGAATTAGAAAATACTGTCAAATCATCAAGATAAACAACCAAAAAGACATATTTTTCATTTGCAAATGCCATATCCATCGCTCGCTGAAAGGTCGCACTAGAATTATTCAAACCGAAAGGCATTTTAGCATAATGGAAAGTTCCCCACGGAGTGGTGAACGCTGTTTTGTCTCTATCATCCTCATGGACTAGAATTTGGTTATAACCGAAATAACCATCGAGTAGCAACATACGAGATGCTCCCACTACTCACTGAAGTATGTGATCCATTTTGGGCAATGGATAATTATCTTTCAAAGAAACCTTATTCATATTCCTAAAATCAATGCATAAGCGAATCTCACCTGTTTTCTTACGCACGGGCACCAAATTAGAAATCCAATCTGAAAATCTTATGGGAATGATGATATGATCCTTGTACAACCGATTCACTTCATTCTCTATTGAGGGTAGCAACTTTGGATTTATTCTTCTCAACTTCTGCCGAAAGGGCTTTTGATTTGGATTGATCGAAATGGTATGCTGAATTATGTTTGTGTCATATGTCTTCAAATCTGAATAATCCCAAGAAAATACATCAGCAAAGGAAGATAATAAACTGATATATTTTTGTTTTACCTGTGGGGGCAATGATTTGGAAAATTTCACCATTTTTGGATTTTTTGTTGATCCAATGTTCACATCCTCAACTCCTTTTTCTGTTGGCTGCAAGGTTGGTTTTCAAGCTACATCATCTTGGTTGAAAAGCTCCTCTAAAGGTATTAGACCTTTAGGAACGACATTATCCTTCAGCTGCAAAACTTCCATCTGATTGATTTGTACATCAGCCTCGCCATCATCATGCTCCACATCAATAGAAGTGTCTTTGAATTTACCTTCATTTTGCAGAAATTCATCGATTTCCTCATCATCTTGAAACACTTGCCAATACCTTTGATTGACAGGGACAGTCGAACGATGCTTCACATGAATTTCAAATTTGTTACTTGAGTTCATCGAGATTTTCAAATTACTCGTTTCTTTTGCAAGTGCATCTGCAATACCATTCTAAATACGAGGGACACAAGTCAAAGTATAATCTGAAAACAATCTTAAGATATCTAGTACCGCATTTCGGTAAGCCCGCATTCGAGGATGCTTAGCTTGGTATTCACCTTTCACTTGCTTGATAACTAACTCGAAGTCACCATACACTGCTATCCTCTTAGCATTCAACTTTCTAAGAATTTTTAGACCAACAATTAAAGCTTCGTATTCAGCCTCATTATTTGAACAATCAAAAGCCAATTTATAAGAACAGACCCTTACATTACTCGGCACTTTGTTTGGGGAGGAAAAAAGGCTGTGTTCCCAAATGCCAATTCCAGCACCATCATTTCCTACCGCACCATCAAAATCCATGGTCCACAAACCATCTTCATCCTCTTCCAAATGCTGAAATTCTGTTTGCTCTGTTATTTCTGCTTGCTGTCCATCAAAATTTTGCTGCTGTCAGAAGGCTGATTGCTCAGCTGTACTTTCAAGTTTTTGTCTCTCTTTCTTTAAGACCTCTATGAAATTCTCAGTGATTTCTGAAATGTCTTCTACTTCAACTAATTTGCTATTTACATCATTGAAACTATTTGAGTACAAAACAAATGATTCTAAATCAGTATGTACATAGTTGATTGGATGATTTACCGGTTTCTCCTTGCTGGTGATCATATAATTCATATTTTTCTCCCGATATAATTTCCTCATTTGACCGAACACAGGAATAGTAGCATAGGAGAAATCAAGCTGCAATGTCCCTTTAAGTTTCGCTCCCCAAGATCTGGAAAGAAGCATGCCAAATCTAGGAGGAATATTCGCCACTACCACATCCATCAAAACATTTTTAGTTGGAATTTGATCCAAACTGACCACCAAAACTTTGATAAGCCCAATGCATATGACTCTACTAGAATCGAAAGAATAAAGGTCATGATACTTTCTAGTGATGTCCAATCCAAATTTCTCCATGATTGCCCTAGGCATGAGATTATGAGAGGCTCCGGAGTCAAACATAACATTGTGTAATACATAGTCGTGCAATCTAAGGCTGATATAAAAATGAGGTACATCACTATCTGGAGACTCACCATCCAATGCTGGACCAAAAATCAACTCAGGTTGATCATCTTCCACATTTACCATATCAGATAATGGATCTAAATTCAAAATCTTAGACACTTGGCCCTTATAGCTTCTATTCTTCATCAATTCAGTCAAAGGAATGGATACTTTTAACTTAGAAATTTCATTTTCTAAATTAAAAATTGAAGTTTTCTCTACCTCTTTGGTGGAACATCCTTCCTTTCAGTTTTCTCCTTTGATACATTTGGCTGATTGGATCTTTCATTTGCTGATGGTGATTTGCTAGTAGTGGGATCAGCTGTCTCCTTTCCCTTCTTCTGCACAATGGGTGAATCATTCTTTGGTGCTGTAAATTCATTTCTCTTTTGAATTGGATTAACAAGTACATCTCTACTTCTGAATGAATATTGTCGCTGCTGGGTGGTCAAAGCATTCATATACCCCCTCTGATACTCATCAGACTCTTCTTCAAGAGCTTTCTCATTTGCCAAGATGAAATCCTCGTCTTTTTGTACAGCTGAGCTTTCAGAATACTCCTCATCTTCAGCGATAAAAATTGGCATATCATCAGGTGTAAAGAAATGATTCTCTTCTCCTATTACATTCTCTTCATCATCTGATTCTGGACCATGAACAAAATTCTGCTGTAATGGTGTCTTCACCTGCTGTTGTACTGCTGGTTCTTGTGCTCACTGCTCTCTTTGCTTGATTCTGAATTGTGGTTGCTGCTGGCCACAGAAGTTAGGATTTCTGATCTGCGGTTTAGGCTTATCAAGTGTTAATATTTCAAACATATTTTCCATCTTACGAAGCACTTGATCTGACGTGGAAACCTCTTCCTTTATTGCTACTTTCTTTTCAGCTTTCATTCTAGCTCTCTTGGCATTCAAATTGGCTTCAATGCTGACTGCAATTTTATGCATATCCTCTAAAGTGCCTGGATCTCTTTCCCTCAATTGATAAGCCATGTCAGGATCGAAACCATCCGGAAACTTAATCAAAGCTGACCCCCTAGGTGGCTTTATATCAGCAGGAATTGCATTGTAAACAGTATTGAATCTAATACAATAATCTTGGACAGACTCACCAACATTCCGCTTGATATTGTCATATTCGAAAAGGATTGAAAGAGGGTCTTTCTTCACTTCCCATCGATCCAAGGATTGTCTTTGAAGATTAGGCAGTGTAGCAATACTTCTATTCGGAAAAGCTCTGAACCACTTTCTTACTTCACCTCGAAAGGTTTGTACAAACAATCTCATTGTCAAATTTTCCGCATCAATCTCATGAAGGTCAAAGAAATCTACCATCCTATCCACATGTTGCTGAGTAGTAACACTTTGAGGAGTGCCATCAAACAATGGAATTTTTCTTTGATAATCGGCAGGCATGTCATCCAAGTTTTGAGGCAACACGAGGGGTGCAAATCAGGCAGCCATTTCTCTGGGTGGATTTACAACCGGGCTTGGGGATATAGGAGGAGTCAGAGTAGTTGATGTATGAGGTGTATGTGATGTGGATGGAGGAAATACTACTGCAGATTTTTGATCAGAGATATAAGGTTGCACTGGAATGGTAGGAATGAAAGGAGGCTCGGTAGGAATTTGTGAACCCGATGTAATTGCTGATGACCCAAGAGTTGCAGATGCAGAATCTATGAATTCAGGAATGTTTGTTGCCACAATGGAATTCTGAATATTCAAAATGTAACTGTCAATGGATCTATTAGCCTTTTCAATTTCAAGATCTTTGACAAACTCTGGATTTAGGACAGTAGAATTAATAGCACTTTCAGACTTAGTCTCAAACAACGACAACTCAAATTGTTCATCAAACTCAAGATCTTCAATATACTAAAAAAAAACGGGACATGAATGAGATTTGAACACAGGAATCACAGGACTTTCTCGACGAAGGATTCTCGAAATAAGATTTGGATTTTCGTACACAGGAGGTGGATCGGGATCCGGATTTGCTCTGGTATGTCTTCTGGAAGCCAGTGTGTTGAATTATTCTCAAAAAACAAATGGACAAAACCAACTTGTTCAACCTATCAAATTCTAAACTCATCATCCAAAAGTCTAGAATGATATGATATAATGGGGGAATTTACAAGTTAGATGTTACGTTTACAAACTAGACCGGAGATTGACTGAAGCAACGTTTATCTACTTTCGTTAATGCAAATAAAGAGTGTTTCGAAGGCTACCTGGCATAACTTCAGGCTCCATATGTAGCTTATAAAACGAATAACACTAACAAGCAAACCATTTTGTTGTCCCCAGTATGGTCGCCACTATGTTATTGCCTAAATCTACCTCAGGCTGAAGGAAGGCAGAGTCTAGGGTAACATCAAACCACGCTTAATCTGGTAGCTAGCTCTACCAGATCGGGAGAGAGCCCTCTCCCGATCTGGTAGAGCTAGCTACCAGATTAAGCGTGCCTGGGTATGGGGCTGTACCGCTCCTTCAAACTCTGTCAACTCGAGGTAGATTTAGGCAATAACACTCTCTTCTTTGATTTGGATTTTACAGGTCTAAGGTTGGTTCACAAATATTGATTCATTTAGGTCCGATATTGCAGGGTCTAAAGCTCGCACATGTGGATTAGGGTTTTCTTAGCCAGAGGGTTGCCATAATAAATTTTTGGATATAGAAGCATGCATACAAGCCTTTTCATGCAACTAGAATGTTTCAGCCACATGCATCATCTCTCTATATGTGTGGATGGGACATAGGGTTTCATTTGAAAGTTGTGCATACATGACCATAGTTGACCGCAGAATGGGAAGGTTATCTCTGATTAGTATTGTTGCTGGGATCATATTTTGGATATTTTTTGGTTGGTTTTGATAGATAGTTTTGTGTTTCAAGAACTAGAATATTGTACTCTGTATTTACTGAACATTTTATGAAAATCTAATAAGAAGATGAATTTTGAAAGAGATTTCCCCCTTATGGGGTTTTCCCCTGGTCTTTGAACAAACCTGGTGTCTCTTATTATTCATTACCTTTACTATTCTATCTACAATTTTTATTTATCATTGGAAGATTACATTGTTTTGAAAGATTGCTAATTGAATATAAGAATTTGTGCTAAAGTGGTTATAACAACATAGAACACAGGTAAAATTAACTGGTATCCAAGATGAGGTGAGAATAAGCCCAAGAATACAAGGAACAAGAACAATCACTTTTGGAAGAAGTTGAATAATCCTATTATTATTTGGTTAATATGTCTACTTTCTACTTCAAGGACAATGAAAATCTTGGTGATTCATCTAAATTTGTTGCTTGGAAAATCTGGTTGGAAGTCATATTGGATGGAAACGACGTTTTGCAATATGCATAAGGAAAGGTACTTGGGCATCCAAAAAATTCTTATACTTCTATCAAATCCAGGTATAAGAAAGGTGATCTCAAATCTAAGATGATTATTATTGATTATTTACAAGATCATGTTCTTGTTTATGTTGGTATTTGAAGGCATCTAAAGATATGTATGACAAGCTGGTCAGAATATATGAATTCAACAACTTGAATAACATTCTCTCTTTAAAGGATCAACTCAAAGGGATAAAAATGAACAAGGGAGAATCTGTGCAATCTTATATCATGAGGCTATCTCGTTTAAGGGATCAATTGCAAGCTACATGTGAATAGGTATATGATAGGGAGTTGGTATTGATCACTCTCTGAGTTATTCCTACTATTTGTGAAACCTTCATTACTACTCTAAGCAACAATAATGTATTGCCTCCATTTGATGATCTTTTTGACTAGTGCACTCAAGAGGAGATTAGGATGATTGACAAAGGTAAAATTCAAAAATGTGAATAAGGAGAGTCCTCCACGTTTGTTTCTCAAGATAAGAAAAATAAAGGTAATGGGAGACCATTCAATTAAATAAAGTCTTCTCCTGAATCCAAAGACTCAAAGAGAAGGTTGAGAAAGGATAAACATCAAATTGAATGTTACAATTGCCACAAGTATGGTCACTATGCCCAAGACTGTCCAAGGAAGAGAGATTCTTATAGATCCAATCGAGGCTATAACAACAACAAGTATAATGATATAAGAAGAAAGGGTGATAGAAAAATAGGTGATGATAGAAGAAGGAAATATGATAGGAGAAGAAGAGATACATCTGATGGTCAATAAGGAAGCTATCATCCTCAAAAGAAAGAAAGAAACTCTAGGTATGAAAATAATGCAGTTTCTAGTCAATCTGAATATATTCTTATTTATGTTATTTCTAGTTCTTCTCCTTCAGATTCACATGATATTTGGTTGGTAGATATGGGTCTTCTAGACACTTCTTTGGATACAAGGAAGTCCTCTCCAATTTGGGTAAGAGGGAGATAGGTTTGAAGATCATCCATGGGGATAACGCTACATATCAAGTGAAAGGCTTTGGCTATGTGAAATTCGACTTTTATTTTTGGGAGTACATTCTTCCTCATGATGCGATGTATGTTCCTAAACTAAAGAAGAACATGGTATCTATTTCTTCCTTGGAAGACAAAGGGATGAGAGTATCTTTCATAAAAGATAAATTCCTCACATGACCTGGGTAATCTCGAATGAAGGATACATTCAAATTAGGATCTATAGTAAAAGGAATCTATAGAGTTAATGGGAGACCTCTACTCACAATGGTCCACAACACTAATCACCAAATTGAATTATGGCATCAAAAGTTATCACATATACATTATGATGCCCTACCAAATTTAAAGAAGCTAGTCTCTCGGATGCCTAATGTTCAAGAAATCCATGATGGATTATGTCTAGGATGTGCTAGTGGAAAGAAGACAAGGGGACCATTCCCATCTAGCAGGAATAAGACAGATGTTATTCTTCAACTCATTCATTCTGACCTTTGTGGAACTATGCCAATGCATTCTCTTGGTGGCCATCTTTATTATATCATATTCATTGATGACTTCTCTAGGAAAACATGGATCTACTATTTGAAGCAAAAGTATGAGGCCTTTTTTATGTTCAAGGAATTCAAGGAATTGATAGAGAATAAAAAATGGAATAAAGTCAAGGCCTTCAGGTCTGAAAATGATGGTCAATCCATTTCAAATGAGTTCATTGAATTTTGCAAGAAGGAAGTTATTAAGAAGGAAACTATTGTACCCTACAATACTGAGTAAATTGGAGTGGCTGAAAGAAAGAATAGGTATATTGTGCAGGCTTCTAGGGATATGTTGCATGATAAAAAGTTACAAAAGTTCCTTTTAGGAGAAGAAACAAATACAATTGTCTATGTAAAAAACATGGTTATTGTCTATGTAAAAAACATGGTTCCTCCTCAAGCTTCGGACAACAAGAACCTTGAAGAAATGTTCTCAAGTACGAAGCTTGATATTGGTCACCTCAAGATATTTTCTTTTCCCATATAATTTCATGTGTTGAAGGATTATAGGAACATTAGAAGCCATCATAAATAAAGGTACATTTGTTGGTTATTGTGAAAATTCTAAAGCATTTAGAATATATATTTTTGGCCAAAGGAAGATTGAATTTAGCAAGGATGTGAGCTTTGATGAATATGTTTCCCTTGGGAAATCTATAGACCTCCCTCATCCTCATCCAAAGAAAGATGATGATATGGACATATTATAATGTACTTCTCTACCAAATTCTGAGAAATACATTTTTGATGATCCTATGAAGCCTATGGACCCCTTGGACTCTCCTCCAAGTGACCCCCCTACTAGGAAGAGACCATTATGCCTTTGTGATACTTTACAGTATGAAGAGAGATGTGTTCCTCACAATTGGACCTTTAGATAAAGTAGGAATCCATGCATATATCAAAGGTATGTTTTAGCTATGAGCACTATGATCTAGGTTGACCCCTCCTTGTTTGAATAAGCAATAAAAGAAAAAGTTTGGAAGGATGATATGGCTGAAGAGTTTGAATGCATTATGAATAATGATGAATGATATATTTTTATGATACTGAAAGGAAAGTACATCATCACTTCGAAATGGTTGTACAAGTTTAAACATGGAATTGATGGAAGCATTGAAAAGTACAAGGCTGGGTTCGTAGCTAGAGGATTCTCCCAGAAAGAGGGAGAATATTATGATCCTATATTTTCACCAATTACCCATTATACCACCATTAGATCGATTTTTTCCCCTGCTTCTAGGCAAGGATGGACCCTTCATAATATGGATTTAAAGACAAAATTTCTTCATGTCATGTTATAGGAAGAAGGATATATTGAAAAAACTTAGGGATTTTAAATACAGGACAAGAAAAATCATGTTTACAAATGGAAGAAAGCATTGTCTAGTTTACCTAGGCCTGGTCTACCCGCATTGGCAGTTACTTAGTGAAGCTTAGATTCACAAGAAGCAACGTTGAATCCAACCTCTATTACAAGGTGGTTCAAGGCATGCCTTTGATTTTTGTTTTATATGTTGGCAATCTATTCTTGAAAAGTAGTGAGCCTCTAATGATAGAGCGTGAGAGGGAGTTGGCATATGAGTTCTAAATGAAGGATATCAGAATGGTGCTTTTCTTTTTGGGATTATAAATTTGACATAGACACAGATAAATGTTCCTTTATCAAGGAAAATATGTCGTAAAATTATTGGAGGGATTTGGAATGAAAAAGTACAAATCCTTGGCCACCCAGATGGAAATGAATTTCAAGAATTTATGTGGAGATGCTGCTGAACCTAACTTGGCTAACCCTTCAAGGTACCATTAATGGATTGGAGCATTGATGTTTCATGTAAACACTCGTACGAGCATATATTTTTCTGTGAACATGTTGTGTCAATTCATGACTGAGCCACTTCATGCACATTGGATTACCGCCAAGCCCATTTTGAGACATTTACATGAGGTGATCAATCTTAGTCTGAGATATACTACAAGTGATGTTCGATTTCATGGATACAATGATGTTGACTGGGCTGGAAATTTTATTGACAGGAAGAGCACATATGGGTGTTTATTTAGCTTAAGATCTTCCACGATACCCTGGATGAGTAGGAAACATAATTTTTTAGCCTTGAGTACAAATAAGGGAGAGTACATTGCTGCTAGCATGATAGCTACATGGCAGTTTGGTTGAGGAAGCTATTTGGAGAGTTGTTTGGCCATGTCCTAGATACATCAACGATATATCACAATAACAAGAGTGGGAATTGATTGGTATAAAGTCTTGTGTTTCATGAAAATTCCAAGCATATAGAGATCAAATAACATTATATACGTGACATGGTGCAGAGAGGAGTTATGTGACTTTTTCTTATTTCTACTAAGGAGAAGATTACAAACATTCTCACCAAGGATTTTCCGAAGGGGTGTTCTTGGTATTCAAAGAGAAACTTGGAGTAATGGATGTGACCCTCCTTAGTAAGTGTCTTGGCTGATCGAGGACACTGGGATATGCTCTTCCCCCCTTCTTGATATCCCAGGGTGAGGAATTGAGTTGAATAGATACTCAGGTTGAGGGAAATATGGACAATATGATAACCATGATGCTTACCTCATGGTAAGTAGTATCCTACCTATTGTCTAGCAATAGGATAACTGATATCCTTAGCACATGGTAAGTAGAATCCTACCTATTTCCATATTTGAGTAGTGACAGAGTATACCCCAGTTGAAATCCTAACCACAAGCTGGGATTGTTGGGATTGTTCCTCCCCATCTGGCCAATGGGTTAAGAGGTGACTTGGGAAAGATGTGATCCTTACCATTTATGGTAAGTAATATCCTACCCAAGTGAGAGGATGAAAATGTTCTGATACTTTAATATTTATGGTCCTGAAGGGAAGATCAAAAAACAATAGGAGAGTTTCAATCCTTACCTCACGGTAAGTTGTATCCTGCCTATTATCCTTGGATAGTGGGTTGAATTGGTCTCTCCTATGATGTGGGTTGTGTTAGAACTCCTCGATGATGATGATTCCCAGGTTTTAACATTAGGATCCTCGATGAAAATGGTTATGGGTGGTAGCAGTGGCTCCCCAATGGATTGAGGTGGTAGCTTGAGCTCCCATATGATGTCAAATTCTTCTTCTTTTAGATTCAAGAGTGTTTAGAAAATGAGAAAAGATGAGTAGAGATGATATGAGACACATATTGCAGTCAGTAATTTCTCCCTAGGTGAGAGGGAGTTATAATTTGGAAGCATAGGGAAAAATTCCCTCAATTGGATAGCCTTCCTCACCAAGAAAGTCGCCTCCTAGACCTTAGAAGAATATAATTTCGTTAAGGAAAAATATATTTTTAATATGGAAACCCACATGTGAAGAAAATGATAGGTCAACCATAAAGAGAAATTGGACATCCTTGGAAGCTTATAAATACAATTCAAGTGACCCTGATTTGGATATCATCATCAACAATTTTATTCTTTTCTCTTCTTTGATTTGGCTTGCATAGGCCTGAGGTTGGTTCATGGATATTGGTTTTTTCAAGTCTAAAATTTCAAGGTCTGAAGTTTGCATGTGCGGATTAGGGTTTTGGTTTATAGCCACATGAAAATTTCGGCTGTAGTTGCATGCATACAAGCCTATGCACGTGACAAATTTTTTTCAGTTGCATACATGATCTCTCTCTTCGTACATATGGGACCTATGGTTTCATTTGACAGTTGAACGCATGCTGGGAAAGTTATCTTTGATCAGTGTTGTTGTTTGGCTTATATTTTGGTTATTGTTTGGTTGGTATTGATGGATAGTTTTCTGTTTAACGAACTAGAATATTGTACTCTCTCTTTGCTGAACATTTTATGAAAATCTAATAATAATAATAATTTGAAAGGGTTTTCCCCCATGTGGTGTTTTTCCATGGTCTTTGACCAAACTCGGTGTCTCTTATTATTCATTGCATTTAATGTTTTATCTACAATTTCTATTGATCATTGGAAAATTAAATTGTTTTGAAATATTTCTAATTGAAGATAAGAATTTGGGCTAAAGTGATTGCAAGAGCATTGAATACAGGTAAAATTGACACCAAGCCTAGGCCCACTTCGTGAACTAACTTGTTCAAGGGATGAGCAAGGCTAGAAATTTCCTATGGCTTGGTGAGGTAGTTTTCAACAGATAGATAGTTCACAAATATGAGGAGTAGTGAAGGGAAAGCTTATGAAGGGGGGTGATGTTGATGCATGAAAAATGATGCTAATCCACTCTATGAACCAATGTATACCATTTGTACACAAAGTACTTGTTATCTTGATAAAATCAAGAATATTGAGCATCTATGAAAGCACTAATTTTAGGGAAAAAAATTATAGTGAAAGGATTAGCTGAATTTAGAATGGAAACTACTTATTGCATAAAAGAAAACGATTTTTTGTAATTATCATTATAGGGTACACAACCAAAATTCAAGAAGGAGATCACTTATCAACTTGCAAGGAAAATTCTTTTCTCATAACAATATTTGTAGAAAACCACAACTAGACTAAATGCATGAAAAATAAATGTACAACGGATGGGGCTTGAGCACTTGGGTTGGGCCCTAACCCAAGGAGACCCAAGTCTCTTGAAGAAAACTCAGGATGAGGATAAATTAGTTATTTTCATTAACCTCAAGAGTGTTAAAAACATGCAACATAACAATGGAAATAATAAGCATAAGTCTCCTTATTTGATAATCACTATCTTCCTCTAAAATTCAAATCCCCATTAACATGTTAGGATCTATTATTTATAAAAAAAAATGGGTGAGGGGTGTTATCACTCTAGTAAATTTTCTATCAGAAATATTTAAAACTTTGTAACTTACTAGAGGTAACCACAAACCTACTTTTGAAATCTATGATCTAGCCCTCCTAAATTTCAGAGAGGGATCTCTATTTATGATTTAACTTTGTTTTGGATTAAATTTTATGCTAGGTATGATTGGGCACTTGGTTTTTTTTTTGAATGTTTGGTGGGAATAAAAGGTACTTCAAGGTAAACCACAGAGGGATCTACCAGACCATTGGGCTATGGAGTCAACTTCTTGGTAAGCAGAGCTAGGAAATAAGGTCAAAAGAGAAAATGTATTAAGGGCAGGGTAGATGACCTTCAAAGGGTTTGGAAATAGGATTTTTGATGAAATGGAAAGATCTGAACAAAAGGGAAATGAAGGATCCTTAAGTTACAGAAGTGAATATGAAAGAAAGGGATCAAATAGGGACTAAGAGAATTTAAGAATTCTTAAGTCTGGTTATCCGCATAAAACATATCAATGAATAACTAGTAAAAAACATGGAGATTTTAACACTAATCCTGTTTAAGCTTTCCTAGTCAATCATTTCAAGATATAAAACATGTAAATGTATGTATGGAACTTAGAAAGATAAACAATGAAAACTAGAAAATACTTGACTTATCTGATCAGCACAAGAATCCTGAGTTATGATGTCTGTTTGACTTAGTTCCAGTCTGCTGCTTTACAAATCAACTCACACAAACTCCAATTTATTTAGAAAAAATGTCTATAGTAGTCTTGACAAATTTCATTCCACCCAAAATACTTCAAAGAGTGAAGTATTTATACAAATTCTAAACTAGAATATCTTGAAAAAATATCAAGATTGGTTTACAAAATATCTCAAACTGTTTTACATAAATAGAACTTAATTAAAGGACACTCAAAACTAATGCATCTATTTGGCACTATTTTTTATGGATAGGTGATGATAAGTAGGATAATTCGAATTTGATCCAACTCTTAGTTGATGATGAGGCATCCAAGTCACTAACTGTTTCCTTTCTTTGTGCATTCTGCTCCAGCAATTTTGCAAACTTGGGGTCCAATGATACCTTTTTATTTCTCAATCCGAAATATATATGTAAAAAGTGAAAGAGGTTATTGTGGATGAATATGTTGGTGAGATAAAAATATTTCCGTTTCCTAAAATTCCTCTCCAACTCTGCACAATAGGCTCTGCAAAGAGATGTGTAAAATAGAGTTTTACAGAGTCTTAAAAATAGGCTGTAAAGATGCGCATGTATATTTCATTCTGTAATAGATGTAAAAAGTGTGAGGTAGGCTTTTGTAGATTGGTCTCTTAGGAACAAAAACCTCCTTCATTTTGGTAAGAGGTATTTCTTGTTGGCCACTATCTTCTCTACAAAATGATGACTTAACAAGAATTTTCTGCAAAGAGAGCTTTCAAATATTATTTAATATTTCCCAATCCATAATGGCTGTTAGAAAAGTGAGAGAGGTTTTTGTAGTTGGAAACTTTAAGAACATAAAAATCCTTCATTTTTGAAAAATTCATCTTGGATTGGTCACAATAGTTTCTGCAAAACAATGACTTATACATGAAATTTCTGCAAAAATGTTCCTTCTTGTTATGTTTTCATCTTTTCACCTTTTTGTTATTTTAACTGTTTTACTTTCACTTTGGATAAAATTAATTGTTGGTGAAAGTATTTTCATCTCTTTTTACCATTTACTGTCTCTGTATTTAATTTTACTGTTTACCTTTGACTGCTCTGTATCTTTGTTTTAACTTTCACTCTAACTTTTACCTGATACACTTTAACCACTGATACTCTTTGACTGTTATGTTTTCAGTGTCATTATGAATTTTGATTTCACTGTTACCATTCACTGTGCAAATTTCATCATTTTGATCTATCTCTGACTTGATTTTTTTTTTTTTTTTTTGCATACAAATTGTTTTTTGAATAAAGCTTTTGATTTAAAATCTGAGAATTTGGAGAAAACAATTTTGTCAACTAGTATTGAAACTGTTGGCCCAATTTCTTATTCTGATAATAACCTGCAAAAATAAAACAATTTGTTAATGAAATACAAGTCTGCAGGGAGGTGATTGAAGGCTTTTGGAAAGACCTGTGGAACGAGATCTGCTTGTGGAGGTTTAACTCTGTTTTTAGGCATTCTCGCTTCTTCTGTAATATTAAATGGTTTACAGAAGTAATTTACTTCAAACAGAGGGGTAACTGAGCATTTTAGGCTAGAGATATCTTCTTTTGGGCTTTTTGCTTAATTAGGTTTATCTGAGGAAAGACAGGAAACAAGGGTTTCCTGAATGGTTTGAGACTGCTGTAAAAAGGAGTTTGGTAGGCCTAAAAAACCTTTTTGTCTTGGAATTGATCTTCAAAGATTTCAAACTGAGGAAATTGGCTCAGATAAAAGCTTTTATGAACATATCAACTTCTGGGAAAAAATTGGCCATGGTTTGGTCTGTTTTGGGCATTTTGAGCAATTTCATCCAGTGGATTTTTCTCATTAACAGACTTTAATTCACTTATAGATGGTTTAACCTTGAAATTTGAAGGTCTGTAATATTGAGAAATACCTCTTGCAAGTATTGTGGCGGTCAAGAAGGGTTTTTTGGTTGTATCAGCTTCAAACTGGATGCTGTGACTGAGTGGAAAAATTCAAAGTCTTTTAAAGGAAGTCACTGTGGTAAAATTTCACTTCAGGGAGAAAAATTGACTATCAAAGGTTTAAACTTCATTCACAGGGTCTGGGCGCATTTTTCATAACAGGAGGGGGGGTAACAATACATAAAACGATGAGAAATTAAGGCAAAACCTTAGATATTTTTCGTAATATGTATTATTTATTGTAGGTCATAGTCAACGGCAAGAGTGGATTTTCTTTGAATGCAAAAACCATCGGTGGTTGTCAAGTTACTTTTAGATGGTAAGCTGTTTCGGCCAATATGAACGTGATCAAATAGAATTTGGACACGTAGAAATGGGTGGTTTAATGAAACTACTTTTATCGCGTGAATTTCATCAAACTTCAATCGATCAGTTTTGGCATGCGATATGAGACCCGCACCATTATATTTATTTCACGATGCGAACAGTAAGGATTAGTTTTTTCTAGTTCCGGCGGACAAGAGGGTGGGATAGGTCTTTAAGATGGGCCGTTGATTTGATAGCAAAGATCAACGGTTATAAATCAACGATGGGAATGGTGGGGCATAGGGTCGGTTTGATCGCGCTAAGTGTGGACCGTTAGATTAGGTATATAAATATGATCGGAGGGTGATGGATGAGTATGAGGGCGCTGGGTTAGATGATGAAGTTTATGTATAAAAGGAGTTATACATAGAATAAAGTAAATGGGGGTGGGTTAATAAATGTTTTAACAAGGGTTCAGACTTTGGTAAAGGGATATATACCTGGAGAAAAGGGGTAAGGTTAAAGTTTTTATCTTGGATAAAACTTGGGAGGGAATGGGAGAAATTGGCAATAAACTCTTTTTTCCACGCAGTTTTAAATACACAGTATGTAAATAAAATGCACCTTGTTGTGTTATTTTAACTTTATTATATAGATTTAGATTTATTCAAAGGTCTAAAACCATAGGGGAGGGGGGTATATTTTTTATTGGTAGTTTTATGTCAAAGGGATAATTTTGGGATGTGATTTCAACATGTGAGTAATATCTTTGACATAAAAAACATATAATAAGGGGTTTTTTGGGATAGTTAAATAGAAAGGAGTTATATTAATAGGACTAGGATTTTCTATAGGGAGTTAATAAAATAAATTAGGTGTTAATATGAAAAGGGAAAGTGAATACTCAAAAAATACAATTATAACCAAGAAAAGTGAAGATTAAAACCAAGATTTTATTGTAATAATTTCATCACTTCAACTTAGGATAAAATGCCATTTTGAAGGTTTTATGCTTCATGAGATGTAGGAAGTTAATCAAATGAGGGTTTTAAGTATAATTAAGTAAAAATGGGGTCTTTACTTATGATTTTTCATGGTAATGAATGCATGAACGGAAAATGATGTGATTTCTGGGATTAATATAGAAACTTGACACTTTCAACTAATTAGTCATTGAGCCTTGGGTTTGGTCCCAAAAAAAGTTAGGGAAATGCCCTGAGCCTCTTTTACTGATAGTCTAGAATGTTAAATAGCTATGGGGAGGGGAAATTCGTTATTTGTAACCTGGTGAAAAATATTTACAATGGATTTCCCGCCTTCTTCTACCTAACTACATGAATTGTCATGATTAAACTGTATGACAATTCTTCATTCTCTATCTAAAACAAGTAAAATTGAAACATGATAAGTCAAAATTAAATTGTTCAAATCATCATGGATTATGGCATTTATTGAAACTCTGCCATAATCATCTACAAAAAGTAAAAGTAGTGTCATTTAGACTTGCACACTTTCATGTTTTATTCATCTTTTTTCTTTTGGGGTATATCATTTTTTCTAAGTCTTTTGAATTTTCTTTTAGGACTTTTACCCTATTTTTGCTTTTTTATTTTTTATTTTTACAAAATATGGGAAAAAAACTTGCAGAAAGCAAAGTTTGTACATATTTACACAACTATCATCAGTCAAGTCAAAAATATGAATCCTATATTTATAGGTTGCTAACAAGGGGAAACCTCCTTGAAGGGAGGACTGCTTCCCTTCAAAACTCCTAGAAAAGTGGATCTAGTCTCTTGGTGTAATGGAAACCATATAGAGGTGGTATCTATTCATGAGCCAACCAAGTTTTGATTAGCTTGTAGCAAGGAACAATCCTCCTTGATTCTCTCCTACTTTTCTCTAACATGATTTGCACAATAATATTCAATGTCCTACACATTTAATGCATTAGGTTATAGGATATAACAAATATCTCTTAAAATTCTTAAGAACACGTTATAACTTGAAACATATATCATCCAATGTAGAAGGAGAGGTTTAATCATTCAAAATGATGGTTATATGGGCCTTAAATTATACCTATTTGGGAGGCCCATCATACCCACTACTGAAAATGTTGCTCATCCTTTGAGAAACATAGCCACTTAGCTATACTTCATTCATGGCCTTGGTGGCCTCCCTGACATGCCAAGATATCTCAAAAGGGGTGGCCTCCCTATCATCCCAAGCTATATCAAAAGGGGTGGCCTCTTCCTGATGAAATCCTGCATTCTTTTCAATCTCAGCCCATTCTTTGTGTTCCTCTACCTGGTCCATATTATCTTGTAAGCCCAATAATAAATGTGGATTGAACTTGATTCCAATACAATTAAATCTCAATATTTGGACTATTCTCTTATACAAAGGTGTTGTATCCAAAGAATTCATCAACCTCTCCAGTGAGTGATATTCCTTCATTCTCAAAATGTGTGGTAAAGTATGCCACCTTCTTTGACATGTTTGCATTATCTCATTTCCTAATAATATGAAGGTGTCTTAAAAATCATGGATTGTATACTTTTTTTTTTTCTATATAGGAAATCACCATGTTTGGATTTTTTTACAAGCCTATGATTAGTAGCGATCAGACAAGGGGCTTGTAATTCTACTCTGACCCACAAAGGCTCTTCTAACTCTTTAACCATGATTGTTTTGATTCCTTCTACCCTGGTTTCTTCATAGGTTAGCCAAGAGGCTAAGACCATCAATTTCACATCTCCTAGCTGATATTTTGGGTCCCACACATTCATATCAAGAGATAATAGTTTGTGCATATAAATTATTCCATATTATTCCTATCTTGAATGCTACACATACAACATAAATTAATGAATTTTATCATGTCTTGAAAGGGAAAGGAGCCTTGTTAGGAAAATTATCTAATATGAAATTGGCATCATTGGTATTTGAGGAAAAATGAGTAGGTTTTTGATGGATTCTTATAGTGTATGGCTTCCATGCATAAACTAGCCATGGTGGAAGTTTTTCCTCCTTTTCCTGTAGCCGAGCTTTCAACCTTTTATTCTCCTTCTGTAGGTGATCCATTTTTTTGGCTTCCTAGAAATTGAGGTTAGCCATTTCACCCCCCATATTATTAATTTTATCCTCCATAATAACCACATTTTCAACTCCCTTTGATTTGAAAATCTGCATCCGTCGGTGGGTCCTACCCCTCTCCTTTTCTATTTCAAAGAAAAGTTTGATTGCAAAGTGAGTATGGAGTATCTTTCCTGCCTCGATCCATGCATAATAATGTTTGTGGTATGGTTAGGGATCTAACTCCTGTAAGTCATGATTTTTTTCCTATAGCCCCACAATCCCTTCCTGTAGTTGTTTTGGCTTTTCCTGTAGCTGCAAATTACCTTATTGTAGCTACACAATTTCTTATTTTAGCCACATAATAACTTCCTATAGCTACGGAGTTTCTTCATGTAGCTACACAATACATTCTTGTAGATCTTTTGTCTCTTCTTGTAGCTATGCAGGTCCTCCTTATAGCTTTCTTGTTTCCTTCTATAACTATGAAAATCCTTCCTATAGCTATGCAAAATATTCCTATATCTTTACAAGCCTTTCCTGTAGCTTGATGGATTGATTTGGAATCTTGGTTCCCTTGGTACTCGTGGGATCTATGGTTGTTTTCATGGAGGTTATTTCCTTTTATTGTTTCTTGTTTTTCTCAAATTCCTCATCTTGGTGGATGATTTCTTCCTCAATAGTGATGGGAGTTGGAAAAGGTGGTTGAGGCTTCCCCTGCCTTATCCTATTTATTTTTCTCCTTTTGAAGTACTTTGGGGCTTGCCTTGGTCTCCTTCCCTTTGTTTTGGTTGGGGTACTCAATGTTGTGAAGGTGGAAACAATTTCCTCCTTTATGTTCCCATTTGGAGTGATTTACTTCTCCTCTATACCTCTTTTCTTTAATGGCATGGATGAGGTTCCCGTGGCCTCATGAGTCTTCTTTCCTATTCTTGTGACATCATGCTTGGCTAACTCTTCTTAAAGAACATTTATTCCTGTTTCTGGCGCAGTTTGCTTATATATATTTTCTTCTTCCTCCTCTACTTCTTCTAATTTTCCTTTTGATACTTCTTATCAAATTTCAACTTCCTCTTCCTCAGATTCTCCCTATGTCTCTTCTCCTTCAAGTCCTAGACGAGTTTGGGCTTGGGTCTCTAGGAAAGCATATATATCCATATCTACAAAGTCAACCCAAGGAATAGGGTTTTTGAGACCTTCTAAAGCATCAATGATTATAAATTTTATCAGCCAATGGTGTGTAGGTATTGATGCTTCCCTCCTTTCACCTTAAGGATCATTTCATTGATTGACTGAAGAAGGAAGTGAGGGATTCTTAGCCTTTCTTGGATACAAAAATTTGTTTGAAATCTGAGCTAATAGAGCATCCTAAATTGGTATGCATAAACAATATTGAGTCTCCCTTCACATGAGATATATATTAAGACATGGTAGGCTACTTCCACCCAAGGATAGGGAAAAATATCCCTTCTTACTCCATTCTTGTCCTCTATGGTTTGCTCATCTTGAAGAAAGAAGTTTTTGTTTGCTATGATGGCCTCAGTTCTTTCCTCTTTTCTCTACCTCACCCCCATGGGGAGTATGGTAACCCTACTAAAAACTTCCTCATTTAAGTGAATGATGAGGCCTCTTACTATGGTGATGGAATCAAGTCCCCCTTGTTGCTGGAGGTTAAGGGTAAATTCTTGGGTGATTTAATAATCAAAACCCTAACCACTAGTGATTGGAAATTTTTTTCCTGACATCAAGGTGCTGATGAAATATAAAGGGGTCTGTGTGTTCCTTACAACTGAATCTACCCCCCATGGTATCAATACAAATTTTACTAGAGTGGGACAAGGAATTTCCCTTCTCTACTACAAGATTCTGAAGTTTTCTGTGTAATTTAGGTTATTGAGATAGAAGAAAAATAGGCAATATCTTTATAATGCTAAAGAGAGAGATTAAAAATGAAGCTCAAGGCACTTTCATTACTTTACCCTATTATTCTTATCACAAAAATTCCCAACACTTCACTTTTCTTCATGAATGAAATTAAAGCTGCGGTAACTACATGATATGATTCTGAAAATTGGAAGGGTTTTTTTGAGTCCTTACACCAAAATATGGCAAAGAGAATTCATGCTTACCCCTTTCTTGATGATTCTCCTTGATTATCTAGGTTTCAATGGAAATAATGTCCAAAATTGGGCTTCCTGTAGCACCTTGTAACCTTCCCGTAGAAATGGTGTGCAAATCCTGTAGCTTTCTTGTAGCAATATGCGAAAGAGATATCTTGGCTACGTCATCCTCTAGTGATAGTGGCGGGCCTCCCTTGGCTTCAAAATATATATTTTTTCATGCAAATGAGGCTAAGGGGTTCGACTTATGTGGTTGGGAGTTGGTTGGATAGGCTTAGCGCACTGTGTGAGCTAGCCCACCTACAACCTTCACACACCATAATTTGTGATGAGTAGGCACATTGGCCCACTTTTTGAGTTATCATCTCCCTCGTTCCCTTTCTCCTATGCAAGTGTGGTTGATGTAGGAGATGAATGAAGTTTACCACCAAAGGTGGTCAAGACTAATAAACCAAACTTGGCCCATAAAACCTCTTCCTTATGCATTGATAATAATTTTTAATCTAATATGAGTTTGTAAGAGGGGTTTAGAGCTTTGTATGCCTGAGCCTTACCTGGTTGTGCTTTCGCAAGTGATGTTGGAGCTAGTGATTTGATTGTTAGAATTTTAATGTGACCGTTGGGACTTTGATGTGATTGATGGTATTCTTCTTGATGGCACTGAAATTATTAGTGATGAAATCTATAAGCTTCAATAGTCCCTTCATTGCATTTGGAGGTGTTTTTTATTTTATTTTATTTTTGATGGAATGTTTCTAGCCCAGTTATTCAGAGTGTTTTTTTGTATCTGACCTAGTGTTGCTGCTTCTTAATGATTAAAGGTCCTGTAACAATCTATAGGGAATCATGTAGCTACTTAGACTTGTTTTCTAAGCCTCTTGAAGTGTTTTGGTCTTCAAAATACTCACACGAGTGATAAAAATTTGATCCTGTAGGGTTTATGCATGTTGATACATTTCTGCATGTCTTCCTATAATAGCCACATAGACCCCTTAGGTTCATGATATTATCTAAGTGTGGCCTTATACACATTAGATAATTCATGGAAAAATTAATGATGGTGGTTAGAGAGTCTCCCTTTGATGGTAATGGGTGAAAAAGAGTCAGAGTACTAATTTTTTGATGGATGGTGGGTGGGACAATGGTGAAAAATTTAAATATTATGGATTTAATAGGTACTAGGGCTCCCATAGGCTTCCTCTTTTTCCCTCAAGTGAAAAAATTCAAGTTTTCCCCTCCTTTCTATGCATGACGACTTCTTGTAGCAATACAAGGACTATCCTATAGAATTTCAAGACACAGGAAAAAAAAGTGAGAGGGACTTTGGTAATGATAGGAGAAGCTTAAAAAAGGTGAAGAAATGAGTGGAATGGATGTGGAGGGGCTAAATGAAGGTCTTGTAGGTGAATTCTGAGGCCTGGTTTCTAACCCTCTTTGATTTCTATGGGAAACTTTTTGCACTTGCGATATTGTTAGAATAACTGAAACAAAGGTGCCTTTCATTTTTGTCTTTATTCTTGTTATTTTTTCTTTCCTTTTATGTTATGAGACCTGGAGATTAGCTCAAGTAGTTTTCAACATAACTGGGTTTGTCCCAAGTGTCTCAAGGGATGTTTTCACTTGGGGATCTTTTTATTTTTTGTTTTTTTCTTCAGCCTCATTAGCTGCCTCAGGGAGGTTTTCAACTAAAGAGCTCGCCTCAAGTGCCTCATAGAGGTTTTCACCTTTTTTTTTCCTCTGTTTTTTATTATTTATTATTTTATTTTTTCTTGCTTCGTCAGAGGTTGAATGGATTGGGAGATTTGAGGCTCCCAATCAAATTCAATTCTTTGCTTATTGAACTAGTAAATTTAGCTTTTAATAGGGGCTTTCTATAAAAAATAAACTATAACCATTGACCAAAAGTGGCATTTTATCATCATCAATTGTTTAGATATGAAAAAAGACATTATAATGACATTTATCCACCATGTAATGACCTATCCATATGGCCATGAGTTTCACTTTGAATTTCTTGAACCTAGAATCATATAAGAGGGCCCAATCACCCTCCTAAAAGGTTCTATCCCCGATGTGTTTGTCATGTCAATCCTTTCTTTGTAATTGAATAAATTTAATATGTATGAGAGGATACAACCTTATTTCATCAACAAATTAAACTGCCACAACCTCTCTTCCCGAGATTTTGTGATGTCTAAATCAAGTTGTGTTTCCATTCTCAATGTGTTATATTCAAATTTAATGGAAAAAAATGATTTCCTACCATAGACCAGATACAATGGGGTGAATGAAGTAGTGTTCTTCCATATAGTATTGTAGGCCCAAGTGGCCTTTTTGGGCACAACCCAACTTGGCCTATATTTTGATGAAAAATCTGCATTTTGAGGAGCGGATTGTGAAGTGGACCGCACAAAAAAGCATGTTAGATATACTGCATAGTATCAAAGGGCTTTAGAGTGGGTTGAAGCCACTCCTTTTTGTAACGGGTTTCGAGTTATAATTACTTTTTTTGTGGAGTCCATGGTATTTGGACCATGATATTTTGTCAATGTAATATTATATAAAGGGATGTAATGATATGTTAGAAATTTACCAAATGAAATTCTATGGTTAAGGGAAAGTATTTAAAATCTGTATTTTGTAGCGAAGGGAAGGCTCTGCAGTTGAATGTGCAGAGACCTTGGAAGAGTCTGTAGCTTAGTGCCTAGACCACCTGCAGCTGTGTGCGCAGGTCGGAGAGTTGATTGTAATTGAAGATACATCTGAATAAAGAAGCAATTTTTGGGATGATATTTTGTGTTTTATGTGTTTTCTGTACCTATTTTATTAACATATGTTATTTTGAAGTAGTTATTACAGTTACAAGTTATATTAGTGCAGTAATAATTTATGATGTGTTTTCTGTGATTAAGTGGACGTTGCGAATTGATTTATGAAATTGCGAAGTAGAAAACATAAGAATACCACATCGAACAATCCCTCAAGGTTGCAAAAACCTGGTTCCGCAACCACCCATAGTCACTTTGGGTGAGACTACGATATGCTTGTAGGTCGTTGTCGAAAGGGCTAGTGATCAAGGGTTTTTTTGGTGCGCAATATAGATTGAACTTGGTTCAAGCCCAACTGAGCCAAAAAATGGTTCTGTTACTAGGACCAAGATCTGTTTGAGGGTTATGTGGATGTGGCACCCATCAAAGAAGGAAATTCAAGATTTTATAGTATAGAAGGAGCAAGAATTTTCATTTCAAGAGAACAAAAACCCTCATTTAACATCCACAGTTTGCTTATAGAGGTATCTTTTCATAGAGCAGTACGATTTTTTTTTTGGGATCATTTCTTGGTGAATTATACAAGTGGATATTGAGGTTGATTGAAAGGAAGGATTGCTTTAAGAACGAAAAACCTACAATGTGGACTCCTGAGCTGATACAATAACTAAAGAGCAATAACAAAAATATTTCAAGGGATGTCCACTTCTAGGTCGATAGCATCTTGGTAGGTTTCATTACTGATTTCGAAGTAGACTTGAATGTGTCCTACAACGAAGAAGAGAGAATATTCTTCAAAAGACCGCGAGGTAAGCACTTGAAATATTTGAAACTCTGGATTAATATGCTTCTGTGTGAAAAGGGAGTCTTACAGATGCAATCATATTTCTAGTTTACTTATGTTTGGAGGAAGAAGTAAATATAAGAAATAAATTGATACAACGTGAAGTGGAAAAAGGCATAGAGTAGATACCATAAAGAGATATCAGGAGCAAGACCCGAAGACCTTCATAGAGACTAATTATAGTTCTCTAATGAGTGAATTTGAAGGTGAAAAAGAAGAAAAATACAGAGAGAAATCCCAGGTGTTATCACAAAATTGCACTTGATTCGCTGCTAATCAGAGAACTCTATGTAACTGTTTCACACCAGCTTGTGATTGAAGCTTAGCCTCTTCAGTCTAAGAGGGCTCTCTCAAAGGGGTTAATGATATTTCAATAATGATGAAACTAGATGGCTAACTCTATTTGGAAAATAACTTGATTGTGATGTGTGTAGGTTGAAAACAGTACAATTATGCAACCATTGGGCTTATGGAGTCAACAAATCATTAGTTTCAGTGGTAAGGTATCTTGACATGGAATATGAGGTAGGTAAGAGTTTTTAGCAAAGGAAAATCACACATGGAACATAGAACAACACAACCATTTCATCAATAAAGGAAGTCAGAGCATATACATATGAATTCTGAGTAATAAAGATGAAATCCACTGCAAGTGGTACACATAAAAATATAGATCAGAAAAGCACTAAAAACTCCATGAGAATCTCAGGTCTATCAAGAAAAAGTCCTCTGTATTACTGATATCAGTCAAATTACATAAATCTGCAGTAGTGTAAAAAAATCTCCAACCCTTTACAAATTCGATAATCTGACCTTTAATAGACTTTCTTACATTAGAGATGATCTGCCTCTTGGTTAGATTCATCAAACTCTTCCTATGAAACCTTGCATAATAGGAAAACATGTGCTTTAATGAGAAAATGAAAGCTACACTAAAAAACAATCCTTTTCATAATAGGACTCAAACTCCTATTTATTACATCAAACTAAATTATCTCTTAAAAAAGTTACATATCTGACAACTGTTGCTTCACATGTTCGAATAGGCTTTGATAGAACTCATCACTACTTGACATCTTAAATACCCTCCTCAACATATGGAAACAAACCCTATTTTTTAGGAAAACAAGGCCCTATCTTCAATGAAGTCTTCAACTGATAAGCCGTCTCCCTTTCATGGTATTCAAATCATGTATGATTGTTGGAAACATCCCTTGACCTGTTGAATATGTCCACCTATCCAAAACTGCTCTTAAACTTGCTCAGAAACCTTCAAAACAACTCGCTACGAAAGCATGGCAATTCCGTAGCGTGCTTCCATAGTGTACAAAAAATGACTTTTGCAATCAAAATTTCTACTTCTTTTCTCTTGCATGGTATTCATCATCACTTGACACATCATCACTGCCATTTCCTCTCCTTGAAAGCTACAAAAATTGGTTTTAGAGGCAAAAAGAAAGCTACAAAAATTTTCGTAGCATTTTCTTGGCTTCAAGCCTGGGAAACGCTACAAAACTATGGAAAACTGTGTAATTTCCAGATTTTGACTTTGTTTCAAAAAGGTACCTTCCAACTATACAAATTTGGTTTTCAACATGCCCTTGACCTCTCAAAACATAAACAAACTCAACTTAAGAGCCTTGAGGTGTTTCTTCGTCATTAATGATGAGTTGAGCTATGGGTTCCTCAACTACAGTCATCTTTAAACCCTTCTTCTCCAGCTTCGCATGGATCAATTCTAACTGCTCTTGGAGGTATTTAACTTGGTCCTTCATCTTTTTTTTGGTAGATTTCAAGTGCAGGTTCATTCTTCTAACATGCTTCACTTCTTTTCTCAATGGCATAGTCCATTTGATTAATTACTGTGTATAATCTAAATTCTTTGATACACTGTCAACCTGCTCTTCCCAAATCTCTTTCATTTTATCACACTACACTTTTTGGAAATTATGCTTCCTTGCCTCTTTCTTCATGACTTATATTTCATGATTTTCTAACTTCAATTGCTCCTTTAAAACCTCAATCTCTTTTTTTCAATAATTTTCTCCTTTCCTTTCTTTTGCTTGATGATTGGATCTTCTTCTGCAGGTGATGAAAGGTCAATAATGCTTTGTGGTGGCTGGACAGTGTCAGTGGCTAGATGAACTTCTTTACTACTTTCCAAAATTTTTCTACCATGTATTTTCATGGGTTTCCTGGCCTGAAACATAAAACCTGCATCTTCACCTTCAAACTCTAACTTCTTTGCTGATTTATCTTTCTTGAGCTTCTTTCCTCCCTCATCTATATCCTTAGTTTGGACTATGGGAGTCTCTTCAATATCAATAGCATGTAGAATGTCTTCTAAATTGCCTTTAGCCACTATTTGGATCCTTGTAATCCTTTTGCTGCCATGTTTACTCATAGTTGGCTCTTGTTTTGCAGGTTTTCTCATTGTCGACTTTTGTTTTGCAGGTGAAACAGTAGGTGCATCAAGTTTCTGCAACTGCTCTATTTCCATGATTACTGGTTCACTTTTCTCTGCCCCTACTGGTTCACTTTTTTCTGCCACTAAAGGTGATGGTATACCTCTAGGTTTAGGATTTCTTTTAGGGGTAATTGCATCCACTTCAAAACCACTAACAAACAGAAAAGAAGACTAGTCTCTGTCTAGTCTTTTTAACTCATCTAAAACCAACAACTTTATTAAACCATGATGAAAAAGTGAGGTTTCACTCCCTTCAGTTTTAGCTTGAACTTTATCTGCCATTTTTGCTAAGCTTCTATATAAATAAAAAGGTAGATCAAGAGATATATTACCAACAAAATGTAGAAGAAGCTTGAAGTGGTAAGAATAAACTTTATGGTATCTCCCTTCAGAAGTGAAATATTTTTGAATGATAAGCAGTAGCTTTGAGAAATTATATTTCATGTAGCTCCTTGGAATGAAATTTTTAAGGTCAAACTCACTGTTTTTTGGCTTGATAAATTCTTTGCATTCTTGCATGTTGAATTTGAAACCTTTAAACCATTTTTCTTCTCCTCTTGGAATCCATGTTGCTGCTGTAATAGTTTCTGGTGTTATAGTGAGGTTCAACATTCCCAATTTTGTAGATGTCCCATTGAAATTTAAAGCAAATTCTTTAGAAACTTGTACATGGCATCCTTGCAATCTTTGGCAAAACTGAAAACACCCTATTCTTCTAAAAAATTCTGCAGCTGTTGGGTCTTCATTCATCAGGTTCATGTCTGATGGCTCATATCTAAGACAGTGGCCACCTTTGTTGGTCTTCCTCTTTGCAGCCATGGTTCTTTAATGTCTTCTCTGCCTCGCTTGATTAGTGATACCTATGAACCTTTGAAAATACCAGCCACAACTTCGGCTCAGTGAAATAGCTCTCCGGAGCTCAATAACATGCAAACAGGGAATGGAGAATGACAAATGACTTAATTTGGAAAGATTTTGAAGTTTGATGACAACTTATGGCATAATGATGACTCATACATGCTTAAAATGGTGATAATGACTTCAACCATGACCATTGTACCTTGATATTAACCCTAATTGACTTGAATGGCATCCGCCCTATCCCTTTCAATCATTTACTGACACCTAGCAGCTGTTTTGATAAGACAGATAGGAATCCTAACTTTCGTAGCATACCTAGTGTATTTCTGGGTAGCTTCGCTATGAAAGTATGAGTAGTTTCATAGTGAAAAGTGTGTTTTCTTTGTGTATTTCACTACGAAATTAGGGATTCTTGGATAAAATGACCTTTTCGGTGTTATAAACTTGGGAAATGAAAAATGTCAGAAAATAATGATTGATGTGACATGAAAAGATTTGAATGAGAGTGAGTTTTGGACTTTAGGATAAGATAATAAGAAAAATAAAAAATTTTCCTTAACCAAGTAATGAAAAATTAATTCTATGACCCTACCTTTGACACATGAACCTCTAAGACTTTGTCAAATGATGTTTCATTTTTTATGAGTGATAACACCAGGAAACTTTGCAGTATACCCCCTTCCAGCCTGAAAATTCGTCGAAGCCAGAATCTAGTAGTATTAAGGGTACTTGTGGTCTTCCTGCTCCCCCTACCCCTCCTATTCCCCATCCCCCTCCCAATCCCCCTCCCCCTTACACCCAAAATTGATGTATGGCTAATGATATTAAGCTACCTATTTTAAGAGGAACCAGGTCAGAGGATCCAAAACCGTTTTGGTTTCTATTTGAAGCTGTATGGACAATGAAGAAAATAAATGACAAAGATATAAGGAAGTCACAACTCATTACAACACTAGGATATAGAGAAATAACATGGTACATGAAGTATTCGACTAATCAGACTGGTAAATTTGGAGACATTAAGAAATAATTGATATAGGAGTTCAAGAAGCCAAAGTCTGAATCACAGTGTATTACTGAGTTAAAGGAGATCAAGTACAAAAATACTAAGTTTGTGTTGGAGTTTGACCAAATATTTAAGGTCTTATTGGATCAAGTAAGATTCAACATACCTCTGCAGTAGCATAAGGAATGGTTTATAGTTGTGCTTCTACCACATATCAGGTTACCATTAATGCAACAGAAGATAGCAACTCAAGTCGAAGCTCTGGAAATTGTGATGAAGTTGGAAGATTTTCCTATAGGAGACACTAATGCAAGTATGCAACAGATTCAAAGTCAGTCGGACAAATTGACCTTTCAATTGCAAAATATCAAGAAAGTAAAGAAGTCAGAGAAGAAGTGTGGTATATAAAATGAAAATCAGAGGGCCATTCTAAGGAACAATGCCCTGTTTTTCAGGATTACATGGCTAGTGGAGCTTCGACTTCTACTGCACAACCAGGGCCTAGCAACTGCAACATGTCATTAGTTCTAACATAGAACCAAGCAACAATGCAGGATCGAGATCTGACTAATAATTTAGAAGATTAAGAAATTATTTTTATATCTTCTCTGCATACTTGTATGAAGTTATTAAGAGATCATATGGATGTAGAAGGGCTTCATGAATTGATAGATTGCTATGCATAAAAATAAACACCGTAGAGTGAGATGCACACAGATGATAATGTATATTGACATAAGAGAATTGGAAAAGAGATGAGACTTAGTGCGCAGATAGGAGAATATGAAATGGATCAAGTTATTTTGAAATTGGGATCTGATGCTAATTTATTCACAAAACATACATGGGAATTAATGGGTAAGTCGAAGCTACAATGGTCAAACTAAGGTTGGAAAATCAACAAAAGATATTTCCTTTGGGAAGACTACCAGGTGTCACAGTAGATATTGATGGAGTTCTCACTATTTTTTATTATCCTGCTTTGCTTGAAATTGATTGGGAAATGGACAATATGGCCATAATCAATCTGAAGAAGAGAAAAATAATATTTAAAGGAAATAATATGAGGGTGATTGTTCCTTTAGATCCATCCGAAGGAGTAAGATATACAGAACCAATCAGAGAAGAATACACCACAGCTAACATTGATAACATCTATCAATTGACATCTAAGGAAGAAGATTATATTAATCCTACTGCAGATGGAAAGTTGAATTGCAATCATGATATTTCTTGCACATCATATTCAGAAGAAGATTGGAGAATTGGCAGAACATGTTGCATTAAGTATCTACAAATCATTGTGCAAGACTGACAAAATTAGTTCGTTGTATGACATCTAAGGTATGTAACCTGAATTCTTATGATGGTTTTGGAAATGTAGATACTTTTCTTAGTGCTTATGAAGAACAAGTGCTAGAAAATCAAAGATTTTGAAATTTGGATATAGCCTTGAGAGCCACCTGTGCTCAATGTTGGGGCACACACAAGAAGAATATAGGGGATTGGCAGGTATGTCGAAGAATAATGTGGATAAGGTTTGGACAAGTATAAATAGAAATGAAGAAGAAATATGATGGTGAAACTGACCCTAGAAATCATATCTGGCTATGCATTACAATATGGAAGGAGATTCCGCAGTAGGAATGGGTACATGGATTTATTCACACTTTGGAGACAGTTCCTAAGAATTGGCACCTAGAAACATAGTTGTGACATGGTACTATGAATTTGGCAGACTTGGTTGATGGTTTGGTTTTAACATTTAACTTTGAGGATGAATGTATGGGTATAGATTCCGCCCTTTAGGTAGTAAAAGATAAGATATTTGAGGGAGTAACCACATTGACATGGCAGAAACCTAATTGGGCCGCATAGATAGAGTATGCATTGGGGTGTTATAACATTATTGCAGAAGAGGAAGAATATCCACGCAACATCGACATCGTAGAATCAAAAGGACACTACGAAGTAAAAGGACCAAAGATAGAGACACTAGACATAACAAATCTATTGAAGACCAAGAAGGTGAATATAGGATCAAAAGAAGAGCCCAAGTTTGAAACAATAGGAGATTACTAGGATGAGGAGACAGTTAATAAAGTTACATAGCTACTCCATGAATATCAAGAACTGTTTCCCACCAAATTTTCAAATATGAAGGGAATATTAGGAGATCTAGGGGTCATGAAGATTCCCCTGAAGCCTGATGCGAAGCCATTCAAGTAGAGAGCTTAGAGTCTGAACCGAAATTTCAAGGAAAAAGTGAAGCTAGAACTTGATAAGATGATAACTTCAGGGATTATTGAACTTGTCGAAGAGTTAGAATGTGGGTAAGTCCTATGGTGGTGCAGGAAAATAAGACTCAAGGAGAGTTTGGTATCTGTGTTTACCTAAGGAAGTTGAACGATGCATGTTTACATTTTCCTTTTACTACTCGTTTCACAGATGAAGTATTGGAAAATGTAGGAGGTAAGGAAGCCTATTCATTCAAGGATGGTTTCTCAAGTTATCATTAGATAATAATTGCACCTGAAGATTGACATAAGATCACATTTGCTACAAAATCAGTCTCATATCAATACACAATGATGCCTTTTGGGTTGAATAATTCCCATGCTATATTTTCTAGAGTGGTGGTCACAGCTTTTAAGGAGTACATTCACAAGTTTTTGGAGGTATACTTTGATTTTTGTATAGTATTTGGACTGTTGAACAAACATGTTGGAAGTTTGAGGCTTATTCTCAACACTTGCATACAATATCAAATCACTCCAAATTTGAAGAAGTGCATATTCTGTGTACCCTTTATTGTTGGGGCATATTGTTTTTAATTAATGATTTACGATGGACCCTGCTCATATTTTTTTCATTGTGAAATTGGAACCACTTAAGAAAGTAAGATAGCTGCGCACTATGTTGGGACATACGGGGTATTTCATAAATTTCATTAAGAGCTATGCGCAGATCACTGCGCCCATGGAAAATTAATGAAGAAGGATGTAACATTTCAATGGGATGAATAATTATAGAAGAGACTCGACATATCAAAGGAGAAGATGGTAACTACACCTATCTTAGTATTCCTTGATTGGAACAAGGAATTCCATGTCCATGTATATGCCTCTTGCATAGCTTTGGGAGTGGGATTGGCACAACCCGGTGAAGGAGAAATTGATCATCCTATAGCTTTTGCAAGTAGGATGTTATCTAAAGTAGAGACGAACTATACCACTAGAAAAAGATAAGTATTAGCTATGGTGTATGCTTTACATCAGTTTAGAAATTATTTGCTGGGATCACATTTTATGATGTTTACATATCATTATGCATTGAATTATTTGGTCAATAAGCCTGTTTTAGGAGGGAATATTTGCTAATGGTTATTGTTATTTAAGGAGTATGAATTTGAAGTTGTTGTTAAACCAGGAAGGCTGAATGCAAGACCTGGCCATCTGTCAATATTAGAAAGATGAGAAGAACCAACCAACATAGAATATGATCTCCCTGATGTGAATTTATTTGCAATTAGAGTAGCGGGTGACCATTTTGCAAAAAATATTTAGTTTTTGACCGCAGGGATGGCTCCTTCAGAATATACTACACATTAGAAGAAATAATTGGTGGCAAAGGAAACTAAATTTTCATTAATAACATGAAAATTATATAATATGGGGTTAGATGAGATATTGTTTAGATATGTCCCTGAACATGAAATATTGATGATTCTAGCAGAAACTCATGGAGGCGCAGCTGGTGGACATTATGCAAGAAAAGCTACTACATATAATATTTTTAGAGAAATATTGTGGTGGCCTACACTACATAAGGATGCAAAGGAATATTGTAGAGAATGCGATGTGTGTCAAAAAACAGGGAAACATTCTATAAGGGATGAGATGCCATTAGTTCCACAAGCTACATTGCAGGCTTTTGATAAGTGGGCTATTAATTTTGTTGGACCTATCAATCCACCTAGGAATAAGACTGGTGTGAGATACATAATAAATACGATTGATTATCTCACAATAAGGGCCGAAGCACAACCAATAATGAAATGCAATGCAGAAACTGCAACGAACTTTATTTTTGAATACATATTGTCTAGATTTGGTTGTCCGAATATTTTGATGAGTGATCAAGGTTCACAATTTCTAAATAAGACTATTGAAGCATTGAATGAGGAGTTCCAAGTCTATCATCAGAAGAATACTCCTTATCACTCCTAGGCCAATGGAACAGTGGAGGCATTTAACAAGATTTTGGAGAATGCACTCACTAAAGTATAAAATGTTAATAGAAGAGATGAATGGGACCTCAAAATTCCAACTGTATTATGGGCTTACAGGACCACATGCAAGAAGTTGACAGTACAGACACCCTTTAGGTTGGTGTATGGGAAAGAAGCTGTGATTCCCATGGAATATCTTGTGCCCAACTTGAGGATTACAACCTTTACAGATATGGTAGACCCTGAAAAAATGGAGGAAGGAATGTCACAATTGATTGCCTTAGAAGAATATATATTTGTAGCAGGATTCCATCAATAGGTGTAGAAAGCAAGAGAAGAGGCTTGGCATGACAAACATATCAAGAAAAATTAGTTCAAGGTAAGAGACTGTTGGGTGCTAAAAGGTGCCTTTTAAAATTCCTATTTATCCCACATTAATTATCAACCCGGGCAAGTCCTTTTATTTCAAGAGTGTACACAATATGTGCCCGCTATAATCCCAGAGAGTAATGTTTCTTAAAATGTAGTATATATCTTTCAAATACAAGAATAAAAGGATGCTTTTAATAAATCTCACTTGAAACTAAAGGAAACTCAATGCTCTAAAACTAAATCATTCATTCAACAAAGTAACAACAATTATCAGTCGAGGATACAATAGCAATAACTCATTCCTCTTTTAACTGATGTAAACTAATCAAGCATAAATAAGATCCTCAATCTCAGAGCTTTGACAACAGTCGCCAATGTTCTTTATAGTTGTTGATCTCACACACCACACACTAAATAACCAATTGGAAATGGCAATGAATTAAATCGATAATGCTACTGCAACTGATGGAAATGAGATAATTATGCTAACTGTAAGAATGCTAAAAGGAAAAACTAAATGATTGCAGAAAGTAAATGAGCAGCAATGCTATATAATAGAAATAGACAGCAACGATTATGTGATTGCAACGAATAGCAAAACTAAGTTACTGAAATGAACAACAAAGCTCTGTAATTAGAATGAGCAACACAAAAATATAATTGCAGAAAGTAATGATCTTGTTATGAGGGAAAAGAAAAACAATGCAATTCAATTGCAGAAAGTAATCATTAAACAAACCACACTTGCAGAAATAAGAAATAAGGCAAACCACACTGTATGGTATAGGAATGACAAGTAGATCCACTAGGAGCCGGGCCCTTAGCCGCCGGTGAATACCACCGGATTACTTCATGAGATGTGAAGGAAATGCAACTATATTTATATATTCATTATTGCATAATCGTTACAGCAAGTTCGTGCTCTGCTTCAACAACAAGAGTCGATGATTAAAGTTACAATTTCAATAGTAATTCTCCCATTCCTCCTATCCTATCCTATCTATCTCTAATCTAATAATCCATCTAATTCTCTCTCTAATCATCCATCATGAATCCCCATAATAACCCCCCCCTCTCTGATCTCTGTTCTGATTTAAATACACATAGAGAAAAGAGAAGTTACAACCGATATGATTAAAAATGATTTCTATTACAAAATTAGATTTCTCACAACCAATTGATTAGCAAGATCATATCTGAAATATCCTTCCATTAATCATTTAACAAGAACAGGTCAAATTTGGTATTGCAATTGACATAATTTGGAAAACGGCCGCAACAATGAATCTGGGAAAATAGTCCTCAGAGAACCTTCCGTTTCTCTCAATACAGGCCGAATTTGGGCAAACTGTTCTTCAATTAAAATAATTCGGTCCGTTTTGAACAAAACCCATGTTTCGGATTTTCCAGATTCTTCTCCATTTGCCCAATACGTCCAATGCAAAATTGTCACTTCTTATTCCAGCGAATTTCTAAGTTGGCATATTTAATGATGAGCTGGAGATCAACTCTACAATATGGAAAATATCTTGGAGGCTAAAATGGTGAGTGATGTTACAAAATTTTTATTAATAAACCATAATTGGTAAAATCATGCATAATCATCAATTTATTAAAAATAAAGGAGAAGAAATAATATTTATCCATAAGAGCATAAATAATTATAAAATGGATTTATATGATAAATTATGATAAATGACATGATAAAGAAGAGTAGAAATGGATGAAATAGGTGTTAAAAAGTGATAATAATAATAACATATTAGCGACCCAACAGAGACATTTTCATCCTCTATGACAGTAATTTTGTGAAATTTGTAGGGAAGTTCAAGATGAATTGGTTGGGCCCATATATTATCAAGCATATCAATGATGGAGGCACAGTTCAATTATCAAATTTGAATAGATAATTGATTTAGGGAAGGGTAAATGGTAGTAGTTTGAAGTTGTATAGGGACGACCTTGCCCCTAAAACTTCAGTTTGAAGAAGAAAGGAGAAAAGTCTTAGTGCCACTTGTAGTTGAAAGTGGGCACTGGACTATAAACTACTATGCAGAGAGCGCTTCGACATGGGAAGATACTCCACTACAGTCTGGATTATGTCGAAGATTGTAGGAACCGTGATGTATGAAGGGTTGTGCATTGTAATATGAATGTGTTGGAGCCCGCCAAAAACATATGATAAAAAGGAAAAGGAAAATGGCGTGACTCAAATTTGTAAGGGAGTTGAATGACTTTATGTTTGAGTTAAAATTAGGCAAGAAAGTATGAAGATTGCAAAGGGAAATGAGTTTTTGGTAGTAGGGAGATGAAATTTTATGGATTGACTTCAAGCTTGGAATGAGTAGCAATGGTAAAATTGGTATATGTTTAATGGATCTGATTTTACATTGAATGATCATGATCTTCTGAAAGAAACTTGGTCTTTAAAAAGGTACTTGTGCATATAGTTATTTTCCTTCACCATCCCGAAACCTGCAAAACTTAGCAATTTATGCATTAAAATGTAATATTATCAAAAGAAAGAGGTGATTAGTCCCTATTAATTTGATATATACACAAAATACTCAGAAATAATACTAATAAAACAAATTCAAGAACGAAAAATTAAATGCACTTTTACCTGATCAATACCATGGATCACCTGTTATTGTTTTGTTGGTGACTTCTTCATTGTGTTTCTAACCAATTTTGAGCTTAACACCTCTTCTCCATACACTTAATGCTTCATCAATATACCATAAACCAAATTTTCATAAGAGACTGAATTGTGTCAATTCTATAGCTACGTTGATTCTGCAACTACGTCAATTCTGCAGCTACCAAAAATCTGGATCATTGCATTGGCTTGCTTCTTTACAACCTGCTATTAGACTCATATGGTTGTTATTTAAACTATCACAGTTATATTTTTAAATATTTACAAGTTTTTATGAAATTCTAAGTCTGTAACTGTGTTTGTTCTTTTTCTCTAGCGCTCCACCCTTGCCCATGATCCTGTGGATTAAAAAAATGCTCAAAAATCAAAATTACTGGATTAACTTGAAACTAGTGACAAAGCATATATCTTGTTGTTTTGAATCCAACACACTTCGTTTCACTAAAATCCAACTTCAGATACTCCCAAAATCGCATTCTGATTATTTTGTAAAACAACTCAAAAATGAAATTTTGAGTTGTAGAATGCCCAATTAGCAATCGATACGCTAACTAGATCATGACGCGTGGAACTTTGTGACTGGTATTTAATTGGCCGATGTGTGATTGACACTTGACACAAGTTTATTGGTTGACACATTAATTTTTTATTGGTTAATGTTTACTGTGGTGGGCCAACGAGGAAGTGCCACGTGGACCAACCATTGGTTGCCACATGGTATCCTCGTGGTGGAAAATATTTTTTAAGGGCCAAAAATTCCCTCCATGAGAATCAAACCTGAGACCTCATACCTTGCAACAAAGCACTCTAACAAATCTGCCTAACTTATTCCTTGTTAAATATAACAACCAAACATATATTTAAAGGTTATGCGCGCACACCTTTCGGGAAGGGGCTTGGCCCCAAGGCACACAACATGGTCATATGGAGCCACAGAACAAGGGCATGGAGGAATTGGTGGTGATTTTAACCTCCCTACAAATTTGACCGATGATCGAGAAGGCCATATTTGGGCACCGTTCACGTTTTCTGGGCACACTGACCGAGTTTGGGTCGAATTGTAGGATTATTAGCAACATAATTGGGAAAAAACTTGAAACAATCATATTTTACACAAATTTTGGCCAAATGACGTGGAAAAGAGTCAAAACAAGGGTTTTAGACAGTGCTGGATCCATTGGAGGTATTATTTTTGATGTTTGAACTTTCTAAAATATTGTAATTACACTTTTGAGTACGAATTTATATTTATTATCCAATTTTTATTGCAAAATTTTAAAACTCACTTTTTTCAATTTTATTTTTTGATCTTCCAGATCGCAGAGAGCGTAATAATACAACATACTTAGCAATATTGAAAATATTTATTCATTTGGAATGTGAAATTAAAAAGACAAAGTGAAAGGATTTGATCTCTAAATTCAAATTGTGGCTCTAAAAACCCATATTTATTCTGCTTCTTCTCAAATATTCCTTCTCTTTCTAAATCTTCCTGCAAATGATTAGTATGCTGGGTGGCTCTTACTGCACCACCAATAAATAAAATTACAAATAAAATGAAATATAACTTAAAAAATTAAAAAAAAAACACATCACCAAACTTGGTTTTATTCATTGATTCTACCCTACTCTACTCTATTGGAAATAGAAAAATTGATCAAGTGTATGAATATTCCCAGTGTAACCATAAGTGTAATAGGAGTAAAAATATATTCATGCTTAGTTCTGAAAAATATGCATTAAAACAAATCAAAGAATGAGAAACCAATTGTTTTGATAATGCAATTAAGAAATAAGGTGATTTGATCCTTGATTGGAACCATCTTTCAATAAGGCCATGACATTCCTGATTCCTTTCTTGGTTTAAATCACTTTGAATATCATCCTTTATTATGCATTCCTTAGATTCTAATAGTTTCTCCCCATCAACACTATTTCATGATTCTTCAGTCTCTTCAAAAAATTGGCAAGAGGAATCAAAAGAGACTTGAAGGTCTTCTTGTGGAGGTTGAGAGACAGATAAATTTTTGAATGCAATTAAAATCTACTCTTCCTGAGAAGCAGATATCCCAGCTGTTGCTAGAATTCAAGAAAGTTCTTGGAAAGACATTCTTCAAAATCATTAATTGTCTCTGAAATACTCCAACTGGTCGATAATTCCCATCATGCACACAAATTAATACAAATTTTTGAAAATTTATTGAGATCTAATATGCAAAATGATTTTAATATGATTTTAACCATGCATTTAAAAATGAAGGCAACTATAATGAACTGTCAAAACCCTTAAAATAAACACCTATGTATACCTCCTCGACAACGACGCCAAAATGTTGGGTGATTTAATTGTGGTTAAATCCTTGTAATTTAATTTGTCAACCCGAGGTTTCG
The DNA here is from genome assembly GCA_034641835.2 of Pinus albicaulis. Taxonomy (NCBI): domain Eukaryota; kingdom Viridiplantae; phylum Streptophyta; class Pinopsida; order Pinales; family Pinaceae; genus Pinus; species Pinus albicaulis. Next base: position 1,268,414,164 of record CM076584.1, read on the forward strand.
TAAACTGATGAGGTATACTTGTAATATATGTACTAGGTGGTTATCTTTCAGATTAGACTAATATGATGCAGTTAAAACTAATTAAAAAATATAATAAAATAATCCAGTCCGAACCAAATCAAATCAAACATAAAGAAATTGAAATCACACTTGTTGAAATGAAATCACACCACACTTATAGAATTAAAATGACACTTGCAGAATTGAAATCAAACCACATTTGCATAATTGAAATCACACTTGCAGAATTGAAATCACACTTGCATAAATGAAATCACACCTGCTGGAAAGTAAATCACACTTACTAAAAGGAAAAGGAACACTTGCATAAAATAAATGAAATAATAAAACTATACTATGTTACCAATATGTACGAAGGTATGCAAACTGTGGTTGATGGGGGTCCTCCATTCCTCAGCAAGCACATTGAAAAATTATCACATCTTGGAGATCAAAGCAACAATATGTATTTCATAAAGTTGGATAAAAGCTCCAAAGATATTACAAGAATGAATGATTAGTTTCCTAATGGGTGATAAGAGTTGGCTCCTTTGAAGGATGCACTCCTATTTATACAAAAAATGAGGATAACTGATCAATTAATACAGATCCCTCAAATCTCACCTAAATTCACATTTATCTCTTGTGGTTACAACTGATATCCTAAAAATTTAAGATACATATCCTCTCAAAATTCCCTTATCCATGATTCTTCTCCTTTGAATGTGCATAGTTAGTGATCCACGTCCTCTAGAAATATTTCACAAATATTTATGAGTTGGAATTTGAAATTTTAATTTATGGTTGGATGGCCAAATCAGATCCTTCTAGAATCTCCAAGTAGGCCTACAATATCACGAAACTCATAAATTTTTTAGATATATATGAAAACTTGTTAATTTCCTAATATTTATTCACAAATTCACTTAAAAAATTAACATTAATGACTTAGAAAATATTAGTGTTAAACCCATATGATAATGAAAATGGTTACTTAATGTAAGGTTATGGGGATATAGAGTTACGAAATGAGGGTAAAATGATGGAAATGAAGGTGAAAGTGAATGATATGTTGGAGGCCCAACAATTACTTAAGTGGATTATTTTAGGGTAGATATGGTTGAGGAGGAAGAGGAATTAGGGTAGGTGGTTGGGCTGTGTAAGGCTTCCATCCTTGTGATGGATTACCCAATTGAGGAAGCTGGTACTAGTATGGTTGGAAAGGGGGAATGACAGGTTGAGGAGGATAGGGCCAAGGAGAAGGCATGGACCATGGTGAGTTGTTTTAAGGATACCAAGACTGAAAAGGTGAATTATGGCTTGTATTGAAACAACGAGGATAATGTATACCTTACATACCTTGTTGGTATGGCCTAGGGCCTTGTGGCCTCCTTTGGTTGAGAAAGAAAAGCTGCTCCATGCCTCTTTCTACTCCTTGATACACTACTTCCATATGTGGAAGAGATGTACACTTGTCATTTGAGTGGTTTTACTCACACACAAATAATATTTCTATTACATTTAATGGGCACTCATTTCTAGGATGACTCTCGGTGCATCTAGGGTAAAATATGGCTAGTTCCCTTTCTACCTCTTCTTGTTTTTCATAATATGCATTTTTCCATATGCATGGAAAATTTTTGTAATATTTCACTTTTAGAATCCTCCAACATACCGCCTATTTCATTCTTAATGGCTAAAGTAGATGATGAAGGAATTACCAAACCTTGGTTGGATCTAGCTCTTTTCCTTGTAGATCTAGAGTGATTTTTAAGCACTGTTTTGATGTCCTTGTATTTGAGCAGGTAAGTATGTCCATTAGATAACATGTTTGTGGTCTCCATCAAATATTCTCTAGCCCCTCGTAGTAAAACTAGCTCCATTGGTTCTGGATCAAGGGTGAAATTACCTCTCCTATAATTCAACTGAAATCTTTCTTCAAAGTCCTCTAGGGATTCATTTGGCCCTTGAGTCATTTTGAAGATTTATTCTTTTATGTCCCTTCCCCTGCAATAGTCCTTGTATTTTGTATTGAATTCTTGTTGGATTTGAGCCCATGCAGTAATTCTACCTCCTTCCAAACTCATGAACCAACACAAGGTTGCATTCTTGAGGGTAGAAGGAAACAACATAAGTTTTTGATCATAAAAGGTGTAATCATATGTCCTTCAGACTACATCAAATTCAAACATGAAGATGTTAGGGTCCTTAGAATCCATTCCATGGAAATTTCAGAGAGCAATAGGGATAATATTCTTCATCTTGGCTTCCCCATTTGTCTCTCTGATAGGAAATACTTCAAGTTACCTATTTATAGCCATATTTTCAGTGGGCGATGGATGTTATTCTTTTCCTATGGGTTCCTAAAAAATATATAGTTTCTGACCCAGAAAAGTCTCCAAACCCTTTGTAGATAGAGTAGGAGGTCCACAATCACCAAAATGTGAATTTTGACTGCTTGTAGAAGTGGGGGTTTTAGGAAAAAATTTCCCCGAGCTATCCCTAACTCTATAAGGCATGAAATAAATGACCTTATTTTTGTCTTTTTATGTATTTTATGAATAAAAATACTGATGCATTTTTTTTCATTTTTTTATTATTATTTTTGTTTTATTTTTATTTTTAGGAAATGAAATGAGAAAGAACCAACTTAAATCAGAAAAACAATACCTACTTCGAAACCTCCCTGACAGAGACGCCAAAAAATGATGAACCCCAGTATTACAACAAGAATGTTGTAACTCCCAAGGCTATCACCATTAATTATCAATCCAGAGTTCGTCTGAACTTAAGAGGTGTCATTACTTTATGCACAACAAGTAATGTTTTACTTAAGCTAATATGGTGCAATGAAGTGAATCAAGATGCACAAATACCACTATACTACGAGAAATACTTGGAAGGTTCAGTAAATGGAAAATAAACCTATCTTAACTTTTGAGGAAAAGAAAAGAAAAGAAGTAACCTATTCTACTGCAAAGAATTAAATGACATGAAGGAATCCCTAATATGATTGCAATAAAGTAAATGAAATAAATAAACCCTAATCTGTCTTGCAAAAATTAGACGACATAAAATTAACCCTACTATATTTTACATAAATTAAATGGTAGAATGAAATCCTAATCTATTTTTCAAAAAGTAAGCCTATTCTATTGCAAGGAAAGAAATAACTAAAGTAAATTATATTCTACTTGCAAGAAGACAAACAAAATTCTCAAGAACGCTGAAGGTAAATCACTTTCATTATATTTAGCACATAATAGGAGCAGTATAACCTGGTTGTGGAAATGGAATTAAAACTATGAAAGAAAGTATCTATGGGGTCTTTGGTTTTCTCAAACCTTTCTCCAAGGCTTAAATAACGTTGTGGAGTGATGAGAAATGAAAGAAAAACTTTGGATGCAATTATGGAAGTGATTTGAAGAAATTTGTGTGCTACTACAAGATTGCTACATGATGCCCTATTTCACTATAGGAAAGAATATAAGAGAAATATTATGGGATCTAGGAGTGGTTTGAAAAGGGATAAAGGTGGTGGAAGGATATAGAATTGTACAAGAGACCTTACCAAGGCCAGGCCCACTTAGTGAACTAACTTGTGCAAGGTAGGAGCAAGGCTAGAATTTTCTTGTAGCTTCGTGAGACAATTTTCAGCATATAGACAATTTTCATAAACTGGGAGTAGTGAAGGGAAAGGTGATGAAGGGGTTGATTCTCATGCATGAAAAATGACGCTAATCCACTCTATGAAACAATTTATCCCATCTGCACACAAAGTACATGTTAAACTGATAAAAACCTGTCAAATCAATAATTGCAAAAAACAAAATGATAATGAAAAAATGAGCTGAATTTAGAATGGAAAATAATTATTTCATGAAAGAAAAATATTTTTGGTGCTTATCATCATAGAGTACACAACCAAGCTTCAAGAAAGAGCTCACTTATCAACCTGCAAGGACAACGCTTTTCTCATGAGCAAGATCTACAAAAAATCACAGCTAGACTAAATGCATTCAAAAGGAATGTACAAAGGAAGGGGCTTGAGCACTTGGGTTGGGACTTAACCCAAGGAGACTCAAGTACCTTGAATCAAACTTATGATGAGAATAAAATAATTGTTTTCATTAACCTCAAAATTTTTCAAACCTGCAACATAACAATGGAAATAATATGAAGAAGCCTCCTTCTCTGATAATCACTATCTTCCTTTAGAATTTGAATCCCCACTGAGCTACTATGATCTCTTATTTATACAAAAAATGGGTGAGGGGAAAATTCCTTGAAGGGAATATTTCTTCCCTCCAAAACTACTATAAAATTTAAGCTAGTCCCTTGGTGTACTCGCAACCATAAAGAGGTAGTAGTTGTTCATGAGCTAGCTGAGTTATGATTAGCTTGTAGCAAGGAAAAATCCTCCTTGATTCTCCCTTGTTGGTATCCAATGTGATCTACACAATAAATATTCAATGTCCATCACATTTAATGCATTAATATACAAGATATATAAAATATCTCCTAAGCTTCTTAAGATCTCATTATAACTTGAAAGAGATATCATCCAATATGGAAGGAGAGGTTTAATCATGCCAATGGATGGTGAGATGGGCCTTACATTATACCTATTTGGGAGGCCCATAAAGAAGTGAAATAGTTTCCACATCAAGGGATTTCACATAGATGGGGTGGACTTGTTCTAAAAGGATGAGGAGTGTTTTCATTCCTAAGGATGAGGGGTTCCACACTATATAAAAATAACCAATACAAGGAGGGGAGTGCTAATAATAAGTCAAAGAGTTGGAAACAATGGGGTGGCCAACTATTGGGATGGGAATAAGAGACAAAAAAGTGGGCGTGAGGTAAATTAGTGGGGGATATTAGTATACATACAATAGAAAAATAAATAATATAAGAAATCAATAATTTCAAATAAAAAGATTCAACTTAAAACTTAAAAAATAACTCATGCATACGTTGACTAGTGGTAATGAACAATGTATAATAGAAATAAATAACCTCAGTGTAAATTAAAATTCCCCTTGTAAATAATAATATTTGGACTCTTTATTATGATGGTTCCAAAACACATGATAAAGTTGGTTCATGTTGTATCTTGCTAGATCCAACAAAGTTAAAAACACTTATCTCATGCCACTTGGAATTCGATTGCACCACTAGAAGATGCCATAGAATTGAAGGTAGAATGTATCAAAGGAATTAGTAATTACGAGAACATCACCAAAAATGTACAAAATACCAGCCACTTTTTATCTCCGCATCTTAAGAATTATCATCAAGAGGTATGGCGTCTCATATCATCTTTTAAAGATTTTAATATTTCTTCAATTCATAGATCTATGAACATTGCAACTAATACCATATTTAACATAGTAGCTCATTTTACTCCTTTAAGAGATTATATTTCCATTGAATTAGTTTATATATCTATTGTAATTGAAAATTTAACTAATTTTATAGTGTTCAACAATGATGAACAAATTATGGAGTTTATTACAAATTCAGATGTGTTCAAAGGCACCATTATTTATGAAGAAGAACATGAACAATACTTGGAAGAGGAGATTAATATACTCAAAGGAAACCCTATGAATAAAGGAGTAGTCACATTGGAGAAGCTGTAGGACCTGCAAAATTGCTTTAAATGGCCCTCAAATACTAAAGCTCAAATTTCAATGTTGAGGCATGAACAAGAAAATATTAGTACTGAACAAGACCCAAAGTATGTAAATTTTGGTATCCGTTGCACTAGAGCAGAACAACAAGATTTCATCCAATTATTCAAGAGTTATTGAGATGTGTTTTCTTGGACATATGGTGATCTGAAGATGTATGATACCTAGATTATTCAACATGTCATTCCCATCAAAGGGGGTGTCAAGCCTCTCCAACAAAATTTGTCTAAAGTGCATCCAAATTTAGAACCTCTCATCCCTAAAGAGTTAAAGAAATGATTAGATGCATGAATAATATTGAAATTAAGACACTCTACCTAGGTTTATAATTTGGTGCATATGAGAAAGAAATCAATTAAAAATCAAGTTTATGCATGGATTTTTGTAATATGAATCAAGCCTCCGATAAATATAACTTTCCTATCCCATCTATGGAGTAGATTCTTCAAATATTTTCATGTTCTGAGATGTTTTACCCATTATATGGTTTCTAAGGATACAATAAAGTCTTGGTTTCTGAATCATATCACTTGAAGACAACTTTCAGAACCAAATGGGGCACTTTCACTTACAGGTACATGCATTTTGGATTTGTAAATGTTGAAGCCACTTTTCATCATGCTATGGGCATATATTTTAGAGGGTTTTTATGGCAAAGTGTAGTTGTATATCTAGATGATGTCACAATGTTCTCCAAGAAGTATTAAAATAATTTACATCATCTCAAGCAAATATTTGAGCGTTGTCGCAAATATGGAATATCACTAAACCGCAAGAAGAGTATCTTCATAGTATTTGAAGGAAATATTTTGGGACATATTATTACCAAAAATTGAATCACCATGAACCCTGAGAGAGTAAAATATATTACATAGATTCCATAACCAATTAACAAAAAATATATTCAATTCTTCTTGGGAAAGATCAACTTCGTTAGAAAATTTATATCATATTTTCTGCAAATTGTAAAACCTCTATAATATATGATCAAGAAGGATGTTGTATTTAAATGGAATTAGAAAGAAAAGGAAGCCTTCGCCAAGATTAAGGAAGCTATCACTGTGACTCCCACTTTATGCATGCTATATTTTAATAAAGGATTCATGTTATACACATTTTCCTTATACTTCTCTCTCGCAATTGTGCTAACATAGAAGCATGAGAAAGGAAATGAACAAACCATATATTTTATGAGCACACGAATTCAAGGATCTAAATTAAACTGTAAAAATATGCACAAACATGCTTACATTATTTGCAAAGTAGTAAAGCTCTCCAGACCTTATATTCTGAAAATCCATGTTAAAATGATTGTTCCCCATGCTACGGTTCAAATGTTATTTGTATTTACAAAGCTTGGAAAATGAAGAGGAAATTGGATAAACTCACTGCAAGAGTATGACCTAGAATTCAAGCTCGCACATAAAAACAAGGGTCACAGGTTGTGTAAAATGGTTGCACAAGCCCTAGAACCCAAGGTGGAATATGGTGAATGCTGAAAAATGCAGCAAGAAATTCTCAATTTTATTTTTCCTTTATTAAATTTAGAAAATTCGAATTTCCACATTAGTAGACAACTTGGATGATTTTAACTTGAGTGACATGGCTTGTGTCACCTAGTTTACTCAGTAAATTTGAGTTGGAAGAATTTGAGTTCAATTTAGCACATGTGATTGCTAATTTGTAGCAATCAAGGTCAGTTATCTATGGTTGTTTTTATTTAAACTAGTTCCAAATGTTGGAAGAACTAGTGGAGGGTCAAGTTGTGTAGTGGGACTTCAGTCAAAATTAGTGATGATCCAATTAACTAATTAATCAACAAAAAATAGCTAGTGCATGCAGATAATTCAAGTTACCCAATTGAGATGGAGATTCCAAGGCAGTGTAACATTAGTTGTAGACTAGTTCTGAGTGTACATGTGTTTCATGCAGTCAGAGGAAGGATATAGAGGATTTGTGCAATTCAATTGAGGGAATTTCCTTAAAAATAGGGGCTAATTCCTCCAGGAACAATACAAGGAAATATGATCTCAAGCCGAGGCAGAAATCGACTAATTCTAGTTCATAGGCCTTCAATGAGAAGAGAGATAGGTTGTGCACTTGCAGGGTAAGCTCAGTTGAGTAAAGAAATTGTATTACATCTCTATTCTTCTGATAATGCAAGAGGAATTGGGTTTTTTAACATATTTATTTCCCTAGATAAAAATTCTTGTTGCATGTGTGTGATTTCTTATTGCATGTATGAAAGTTTTGTTCTAAATTGTGAAATAATGTTCACATAATAGTAGAGTAGGTTTGTGTCTTGTTATTTTGGTTAAAACTTCAAGAGCAGTTGCAAATCTACGTCATAATTTCTACATGGTATCAGAGATGGATTCATAGTAGAGAATAAATTCGAATTTGTTTCTCAGAAGTTCGAATTTGGAGATCAGTGTTGCAGGTTTTCTTTAGGAATGAGAAGATGGATTTCAGTGGACTAAGGCTAGAGTATTCCTTGGAAGACACCTCTAATTTTGTTGCATGAAAGCATCACATGGAGGCAGTATTGGATGACAATGGATTTCTAGAATACATCAAGTCGGATGTTGCAAAAACACAAGCATCTGATGCCCATAATCTTTCTTAGTGGAAGATATATGTAGCCAAATCGAGAAGAATCATATTGGGGGGGAGTATAGGATCATATTGTCTCAAATATCCATGGAAAGGAAACTTCGTTCATGATGTGGAAAGCACTGTCAAATTTTTTTGAGAATAATAGTGACCATAGGAAGTTGGAACTCAAGGATAAACTTCGAAGTTAAATTTGCAAAAGAATGAAACAATTTTGTAGTATCTAAGAAGGTTCACATAGTATTGTGATGAACTTGGAAGGTTTAGTGTTAATGTCCCTAAATAATACTTGGCATGCCTAGCCATTTTGGGACTTCCCAAGAGTTGGAAAAAATATCAAGATTTGATGAATGGGAGGGAGAAACTACCGAATTGGGAGCGCTTATGGTCTAATTTGGTATGGGAGGAAATAAGGTGGAACATCAAAGACAACAATTCATCCAAGGGCGAGGAAAAGGACAAATTTTCATTGGATGGAAAGGAAAACAAGGGAAAAGGGAAAAAATCCCAATCCAAACCAGAATCCAGTGAAGGGGGAAAGAATAAATATTTTTCAAAAATTAAATGCTTCCATTGTCATGAGTTCAGGTACTATTCCACGAAGTGTCCACAGAAGAAGATAGGCAAGAATGCCTCAGGAGGAGTAGCAGGTGAAGCCTTGGCTTCATTATTCGATCTTGAATTTACCCTCATTGCATGCATGACAACACAATGATGGAGAGAATGTGGTGCTTGGATTCAGGTGCCTCAATCCATATGACGAGGAACAAAGACTTTTTCAGTGACCTGGAAGAAAAGGATTTTTTATCACCAAAAAATTATCACCTAGCCATTTCTAACTATGTAGATCGAAATATGCCATGTAAGTTTAATTTTACCATAGTAAAATCACTTTCACTATGAGAAATAATTTAATAAACCACTTTTATTAAGTAATTTATGATTAAAATAAAAAATCCCATGAGAATAGTTAAATAAATCATTATTTATTTAATTTTCTCTCAGAATAATTATTAAATCATTGTTTCATAATTATTCCTTGTCACATTTGATTAAATCACCTAGGAATAATTAAATAAATCATTATATATTATCAGGTGGCTGTACAGAAAGTGGCACTACTGGCGGATGCAGAGATCTCTCCCTGGATGAAGCCACCTGATGGCATACAACTACGGGTGTGCTATGGTCAGTAGGCCAAGCCGCTTCACGACCTCTGTTGAAATGAGGTTCTTTTGGCTTCCGCTATCGAAAAGAAATTGCAATGGAGAACCCTTCACCCATATATGCAAATGGAAGAGGTGCTCCCCCTCCTTTGGATCCTTGGGATCCTCCCTCTGGAGATTGGTGGTGGAAATAATGGCACTAGGGTCTGCATCAATGATCTGCTTCCCTTTGTCATCTCCCTTGTCTAGTTCTGGATCAGGATCAGAACATGCATCTGATTGAGGTGCCTTCAGTTCGGCCACCAATGACTATTTGGCTTGACACTCATTTGTGCTGTGAGTGGGCCTGTTATTAAATTCACACCACTTACCCATGTATTTATTTGGATTTGTGGTGGTGTTCTGAGTCGCTGCACTGATCCAGATTTATGATGGAACACAACATAATACACATATAACCATAAACACAGAGATGTAGGGGAATTAATGCTTCACTTTATTAAAATCAAATGACTGAAATATGCTTACAGGCATAATGGAAATAAACTAGCTAGGGCACTATTAGCTTATCTCTGAGAAGAGATGTGGTGGCTACAAGTCTCTGAACTGTGTTACAGTGAGACATAATGGAAATGAACAAGTGAGGGTACTGGTAGCATATCTATGAGAAGAGATGTGATGACTACAGGCACCTCCAATGCAGGAACACAATAAAATATAGAAATATACATAAACACAGAGATGCAGTGGAAATAATATTTGATTTCATTAATATCAAATAACATAAATATGCTTACAGACATAGTGGAAATAAACTAGCTAGTGCGTTGGTAGCGTAGCTCTGAGAAGAGATGTGGCAGCTACAGGCCTCTAAAATGTGTTACAATGAGGCTCGAGGGCCTATTTATTATTGAGAAACAATGGAAAACACTAAACATCCAAAAACCTAACCCTAGGAGATGAAGCGCCAAAAATATGGGCCCCGTTTGGTAAATTGGTGTTTCAACTTCCCAAGGACGTAACTTTGGCATACAATATTCGTTTGAAGTGCAACATACCTCTTTAAAAAATATATCCAAGGACTACAACTTTTGAAGTTAAAAACATCTATCCATGGACCCATGTTGCTCCCTATTTTTCCTAAAAACGTCGTTTAGGGCCTCAAAACGGCTTCAGAAGTTCAGGACTCGAAAAACTGCTAAAAATAGTAAGTTGTGATGAAATTGAAAAACTGAAAGAACTGATGGTAGAGGTTCAAATGGAATAGGTGGGTGGCCACCAATATCCACCTGGATCATGAGGGCCTCAAAACGGCTACGTAAGTTTAGGACCCAAAAACCTGCTAAAAATAGTAACTTGTGTTGAAAATGAAAAACTGGAAGAATCGAAGGTGGGGGTCCAAATGGGATAGGTGGGTGGCCACCAATATTCACTTGGATCATTCCTCCCCCCTTAGGAAGCCATGGTCCCCATTGCATTGAGATCCTCCTTGAGATGAGGCAAATTCTACTGAACTTGGTATTGGATTTTTCCAGGATGTCGTGGACGTGCTGGCGGATGTGATGGAATAATTCAATAGATTTAGTTGCCTCAGGCAGTACATGTGTGGATTCTATCTGTGTAGTCATATGAGGTATGGAAACATCCAACAATGGTGCACCGGGTGTTATATCAATGGAGTGCGTGTCGTGACAGTGTAGAGGAACCTTTGTGGGTGAGGAGAAAATGTCCTTGTATTCCTCCATGACTTTGTCCATCTGCTGCAGCCGCTCAGGGGAGCCCTGCTTCGAGTCTATGGCCACATCCTTCTTCTTTCCCTATGAGAAATTTGTAAGGAAAATAAATTTCCTGGTTTGGGAAACAATCATACTGTGTTGTTTTGCAATAGTGAAGGAGATGGCAAGAGGCGGTACTACCTCTGGTATCCTGTACAATTTATTTCCCAAAGTAATAAAAAAAAAACGAGGCCTAGACTCATACATAACATATCATCTCCAAAAGTATGGTTGGCCCAATAATACATCAGCTAAATCAAGAGGAGAAACATCACACAATACCTCATCCGCGAGTGGCTTGATGCTGTACGAAAAAGCTGCATTGCTAGCGGACACAGTGATCTCTCAGTGGATGAAGCTAGCTGATCATATACATCTGCAGTTGTGCTATGGTCGGTAGGCTGAGCTTCTTCATGACCTCTGCTAAAATTAGGTTCTTTTGGCTTCCACTATCGACAAGAAATTGTAGTTGAGAACCCTTCACCCACACCTGTGAATGGAAGAAGCATCCCCCCTCCTCTGGATCCTCGGGATCCTCCCTCTGGAGCTTGGTGGTGGAAAAAATGGCACTGGTGTGCACATCAATGATCTACTTCCCTTTTTCATCTCCCTTGTCTGGTTCTGGCTCAGGATTAGAACATGCATCTGATTTGGGTGCCTTCACTTTGGCCACCAAAGATTTTTTGGCCCAAAAATCGTTTGTGCTGTGAGTGGGGCTGTTATGAAATTCACACCACCTCCCCGTGTCCTTCCTTGGATTTGTGGTGGTGTTTTGAGTCACCCCATGGATCTAGATTTATGTAGGAATGTAGCAGAATACACATATAACCATAAAAACAGAGATGCAACGAAAATAATGCTTCATTTTATTAAAATCAAATGACTAAAATATGCTTACAGTCAGAATGGAAATAAACTATCTAGGGCATTGGTAACTTATCTCTGAAAAGAGATGTGGTGGCTACGGGCCTCTGAACTGTGTTACAATAAGACATAATGGAAATGAACGAGCGAGGGCACTGGTAGTGTATCTCTGAGAAGAGATGTGACAGCTACAGGCCCCTCCAATGTAGGAACACAATAAAATACAAAAATATACATAAACACAGAGATGAAGTGGAAATAATATTTCATTTCATTAATATCAAATAACATATATATGCTTACAGATAGTGGAAATAAACTAGCTAGGGTGCTAGTAATGTATCTCTGAGAAGAGATGTGGTGGCTACAGGCCTCTAAAATGTGTTACATCGAGGCTCGAGGACCTATTTATTATTGAGAAACAATGGAAAACACTAAACATCCAAAAACCTAACCCTAAGAGATGAAGCACCAAAAATATGGGCCTCGTTTGTGTAAATTGGTATTTCAACTTCTAAGGGACGTAAATTTGGCATACGATCTCCGTTTTATGCACAACATACCTTGTTAGAAAGACCTATCCAAGCACTACAACTTTTTATGTGAAAAACATCTATCCACAAACCCAAATTAATACTAGTTTTCCAAAAAAAACATCGTTTAGGGTCTCAAAACGGCTTCGGAAGTTCAGGACCCAAAAAACTACTAAAAATATTAAGTTGTGCTGAAACTGAAAAAATGAAAGAAATGATGGTGGAGGTTCAAATGGAATAGGTGGGTGGCCACCGATATCCACCAGGATCATTAGGGCCTCAAATCAACTCTAAAATTTTAGGACCCCAAAACTTGCTAAAAATAGTAAGTTGTGCTGAAAGTGAAAAAATGAAAGAACCGATGGTAGTGGTCCAAATGGGATAGGTGGGTGGCCACCAATATCCACCTGGATCATTCCTCCCCCCTTAGGAAGCAACAGTCCCCATTGCATTGAGATCCTCCTTGAGATGAGGCAAATTCTGCTGAACTTGGTATTGGATTTTTCTAGGATGTCGTGGATGTGCTGCAGATGTGATGGATGCATTCAATAGATTTGGTTGCCTCAGGTAGTGCATGTGTGGAATTTGTCTATGTAGTCGCATGAGGTATGGCAACATAAGCAGCGATGCGTCGGGTGTCATATCAATGGAGTGCGTGTCCTGTTAGTGTAGAGGAACCTCTTTGGGTGAGGATAAAATTTCCTCGTATTCCTCCATGACTCTTTCCATCTGCTACAGCCTCGCAGGGGAGCCTTGCTTCAAGTCTATGGCCACAGTCTTCTTCTTTCCCTGTGAGAAATTTGTAAGGAAAATAAATTTCCTATTTTGGGAAACAATCTTACTGCGTTGTTTTGCAATAGTCAAGGAGATGGCAGGAGGTAGTACTACCTCTGGTATCATGTACAATTTATTTCAAAAAGTAATAACAACAGAACGAGGCCTAGACTCATACACAACATGTTGACTCCAAAAGTATAGTTGGAACAATAAAACATCAGCTACATCAAGAGGAGCAACATCACACAATACCTCATCCATGAATGGCTTGATGTTGTATAGAAGGCAGCACTGCTGGCGGACACAGAGATCTCTCCATGGATGAAGCCACCAGATGGTATACAACAGTGAGTGTGATATGGTTGGTAGCCAAGTCGCTTCATGACCTTTGCTGAAATTAGTTTCTTTTGGCTTACGCTATCGACAAGAAATTGCTATGGAGAACCCACATCTGCGAATGGAAGAGGTGCCCCCCCTCCTCTGGATCCTCGAGATCCTCCCTATGGATCTTGGTGGTGGCAAAAATTGCACTGGGGTCTGCATCAATGATATGCTTCCCTTTTTCATCTCCCTTGTTTGGTTCTGGCTTGGGATCAGAACATGCATATAATTCGGGTGCCTTCAGTTCAGCCACCATTGACTATTTGGCCCAACACTTGTTTGTGCTGTGAGTGGGGCTGTTATGAAATTCACACCACTTACCTATGTTCTTCTTTGGATTTGTGGTGGTGTTCTGAGTCACCCCACTGATCCGGAATTATGCAGGAACGCAACAGAATACACATATAACCATAAACACAAAGATGCAATGGAAATAATGCTTCATTTTATTAAAATCAAATGGCTGAAATATGCTTACAGATAGAATGGAAATAAACTAGCTAGGGCACTAGTAGCTTATCTTTGAGAAGAGATGTGGTGGCTACAGGCCTCTAAACTATGTTACAATAAGACATAATGGAAATCTACGAGCGAGGGCACTAGTAGCGTATTATCTTTGAGAAAGAGGCAATGACGATTACATGTGTACATGCCCCTCCAATGCAGAAACACAATAAAATACAGAAATGGACATAAACACAGAGATGCAGTGGAAATAATATTTCATTTCATTAATATCAAATAACATAAATATGCATAGTGGAAATAAACTAGCTAGGGCGTTGGTAGCGTATCTTTGGGAAGAGATGTGGCAGCTATAGGCCTCTAAAATGTGTTACAATGAGGCTCAAGGGCCTATGTATTATTGAGAAACAATGGAAAACACTAAACATCCAAAAACCTAACCCTGGGAGATGAAGTGCCAAAAATATGGGTCCCGTTTGGGTAAATTAGTGTTTCAACTTCCTGGGGATGTAATTTTGGCATACGATATCTGTTTAACGTGCACTTTACCTTGTTATAAAGATCTATCAGAGGAATGCAACTTTTTGTGTGAAAAAAATGTGTTCACAGACCCATGTTAATCCCGGTTTTCCCAAAAAATGTCGTTTAGGGCCTAAAAACGGCTTCAGAAGTTTAGGACCCAAAAAACTGCTAAAAATAGTAAGTTGTGATGAAACTAAAAAATTTAAAGAACTAATGGTGGAGGTTCAAATGGAATAGGTGGGTGGCCAACAATATCCGCCTTGATCATTAGGGCCTCAAAACAGCTCCGGAAGTTAAAGACTCGAAAACCTGCTAAAAATAGTAAGTTGTGCGAAAAGTGAAAAAATGAAAGAATCGATGGCGGGGGTCTAAATGGGATAGGTGGGTGGCCACCAATATCCACCTGGATCATTCCTCCCCCCTTAGGAAGTAATGGTCCCCATTGTGTTGAGATCCTCCCTGAGATGAGGCAAATTCTGCTGAACTTGGTATTGGATTTTTCCAGGATGTCGTGGACGTGATGGCGGACGTGATGGATGCATTCAATAGATTTGGTTGCCTTAGGAAGTACATGTGTGGATTTTTTCTGTGTATTCACATGAGGTATGCCAACATTAGGTGATGGCGCACCGGGTGTCAGATCAATGGAGTGCGTGTCCTCACAGTGTAGAGGAACCTTTGTGGGTGAGGAGAAAATGTCCCTGTATTCCTCCATGAATTTGTCCATATGTTGTAGCCTCACAGGGGAGCCCTGCTTCAAGTCTGTGGCCACAATATTCTTCTTTCCCTGTGAGCAAGTTGTAAGGAAAATAAATTTCTTGGTTTGGGAAACAATCTTACTGCATTTTTTTGTAATAGTTAAGGAGTTGGCAGGAGGCGGTACTACCTCTGGTATCATGTACAATTTATTTCCCAAAGTAATAACAACAGAACGCGGCCTAGACTCAGACACAACATGTCACCTCCACAAGTATGGTTGCCCCAATAATACATCAGCTACATCAAGAGGAGCAACATCACACAATACCTCATCTGTGAATGGCTTGATGCTGTACAGAAGGCAGCACTGCTGGCAGATGCGGAGATCTATCCCTGGATGAAGCCACCCGATGGTCTACAATTACACGAGTGCTATGGTCGGTAGGCCGAGCCGATTCACGACCTCTGCTGAAATTAGGCTATTTTGGCTTCCGCTATCGACAAGAAATTGCAGTGGAGAACCATTCACCCACATCTGTGAATGGAAGAGATGCTCCCCCTCCTTTAGATCCTCGGGATCCTCCCTATGGAGCTTGGTGGTGGCAAAAATGGCACTGGGGTGCGCATCAATGATCTGCTTCCCTTTGTCATCTCCCTTGTCTAGTTTTGGCTCTGGATTAGAACATGCATCTGATTCAGGTGCCTTCAGTTCAGCCACCAACGACTGTTTGGCCCAACAATCGTTTGTGCTATGAGTGAGGCTGTTATGAAATTCACACCACTTCCCTGTGTCCTTCTTTGGATTTTTGGTGGTGTTCTGAGTCGCCCCACTGATTCGAACTTATGCAGGAATGCAATAGAACACACAAATAACCATGAACAAAGAGATGCAGTGGAAATAATGCTTCATTTTATTAAAATCAAATGACTAAAATATTCTTACAGATAGAATGGAAATAAAATAGCTAGGGCATTAATAGCTTATCTCTACGAGCAATAATGGAAATCTCTATGTTACAATGAGACATAATGGAAATCTACGAGCGAGGGCACTGGTAGCATATCTCTTAAAAGAGATGTGACGGCTATAGGCCCCTCCAATGCAATAACACAATAAAATACAGAAATAAACATAAACATAGAGATGCAATGGAAATAATATTCCATTTCATTAATATCAAATAACATAAATATGCTTACTGACAGTGGAAATAAACTAGCTAGGGTCTGGTAGCATATCTCTGAGAAGAGTTGTGGCGGCTACAAGCCTCTAAACTGTGTTACAATGAGGCTTGAGGGCCTATGTATTATTTAGAAACAATGGAAAACACTAAACATAAAAAAACCTAACCCTAGGAGATGAAGCACCAAAAATATGGGCCTCGTCTGGGTAAATTGGTGTTTCAACTTCCCGGGGATGTAACTTTGGCATAGGATCTCTGTTTAATGCACACCATACCTCGTTAGAAATATCTATCGGAGCACTACAACTTTTGATGTGAAACTAGTAAGTTATGTTGAAAATCAAAAATTGAAAGAACTAATGGTGGAGGTTCAAATGGAATAGGTGGGTGGCCAACAATATCTGCCTTGATCATTAGGGCCTCAAAACGGCTCCGGAAGTTCAAGACCCGAAAACCTGCTAAAAATAGTAAGTTGTGCGGAAAGTGAAAAACTGAAAGAACCGATGGTGGGGGTCTAAATGGGATACGTGGGTGGCCACCAATATCCACTTGGATCATTACTCCCCCCTTAGGAAGCCATGGTCCCCATTGCGTTGAGATCCTCCCTGAGATGAGGCAAATTATGCTGAACTTGGTATTGGATTTTTCCAAGATGTCGTGGACGTGCTAGCAGACGTGATAGATGCGTTCAATAGATTTGGTTGCCTTAGGAAGTACATGTGGGGATTTTTTCTATGTAGTCGCATGAGGTATGGCAACATCAGGTGGCGGTGCGATGGGTGTTAGATCAATGGAGTGCGTGTCCTCATAGTGTAGAGGAACCTCTGTGGGTGAGAAGAAAATGTCATCGTATTCCTCCATGACTTTTTCCATCTGCTGTAGCCTCACAGGGGAGCCCTGCTTTGATTCTATGGCCACAATCTTCTTCTTTCCCTGTGAGCAAGTTGTAAGGAAAATAAATTTCTTGGTTTGGGAAACAATATTACTGTGTTGTTTTGCAATAGTCAAGGAGATGGCAGGAGGCAGTACCACCCTTGGTATCATGTACAATTTATTTCCCAAAGTAATAACAACATAACTAGGCCAAGACTCAGACACAACATGTTGCCTTTACAAGTATGGTTGGCCCAATAATACATCAGCTACATCAAGAGGAGCAACATCACACAATACCTCATCCGTGAATGGCTTGATGGTGTACAAAAGGTGGCACTGCTAGCGGATGCAGAGATCTCTACTTGGATGAAGCCACCGGATGGTATACAACTGAAGGTGTGCTATGGTTGGTAGGTAGAGCCACTTCATGACCTCTGCTGAAATTAGGTTCTTTTGGCTTTCGATATCGACAAGAAATTGAAGTGGAGAACCCTTCACCCACATCTGTGAATGGAAGAGGTGCTCCCCCTCCTCTGGATCCTCGGGATCCTCCCTTTGGAGCTTCGTGGTGGCAATAATGGCACTGGGGTCCACATCAATGATCTGCTTCCCTTTGTCATCTCCCTTTTATGGTTCTGGCTCGAGATCAGAACATGCATCTGATTCGGGTGCCTTTAGTTCGGCCACCAGGGACTGTTTGGCCCGACACTAGTTTGTGCTGTGAGTGGGGATGTTATGAAATTCACACCACTTCCCCATGTCCTTCTTTGGATTTGTGGTGGTAATCTGAGTCGCCCCACTGATCCGGATTTATGTAGGAACGAAACAGAATACACATATAACCATAAACACAAAGATGCAACGGAAATAATTCTTCATTTTGTTAAAATCAAATGACTGAAATATTTTTATAGACATAATGGAAATAAACTAGCTAGGGTGATGCTAGCTTATATTTGAGAAGAGATGTGGTGGCTATAGGCCTCTGAACTGTATTACAATGATACCTAATGGAAATGAACGAGCGAGGGCACTGGTAGCGTATCTCTGAGAAGAGATGTGATGGCTACAGGCCCCTCCAATGCAGGAACACAATAAAATACAGAAATATACATAAACACAGAGATGTAGTGGAAATAAAATTTCATTTCATTAATATCAAATAACATAAATATGCTTACAGACATAGTGGAAATAAAATAGCTAGGGTGCTGGTAGCGTATCTCTGAGAAGATATGTGGTAGCTATAGGCCTCTAAACTGTGTTACAATGAGGCTCGAGGGCCTATTTATTATTGATAAACAATGGAAAACACTAAACATCCAAAAACCTAACCCTAGGATATGAAGCACCAAAAATATGGGCCCTGTTTGGTTAAATTGGTGTTTCAACTTACTGCAGATGTAACTTTGGCATACGATCTCCATTTGACGTGCACCATACCTCGTTAGAAATATCTATCAGAGGACTACAAATTTTTATGTTATTAACATCAATATGAGTTACATCACACAATACCTCATCCGTGAATGGCTTGATGTTGTACGGAAAGCGACAATGCTGGCGGATGCAGAGATCTCTCCTTGGGTGAAGCCACCCAATGGTATACGACTGCGAGTGTGATATGGTCGGTAGGCCGAGCCGCTTCGAGACCCCTGCTGAAATGAGGTTATTTTGGCTTTTGCTGTCGACAAGAAATTGTAGTGGAGAACCCTTCACCCACATATGTGAATGGAAGAGGTGCTCCCCCTCCTCTAGATCCTTGGGATCATCCCTCTGGAGCTTGGTGGTGGAAACAACGACACTGGGGTCCGCATCAATGATTTGCTTCCCTTTTTCATCTCCCTTATCTGGTTTTAGCTCAGGATCAGAACATGCATCTAATTCAAGTGCCTTCAGTTCGGCCACCAGCAACTGTTTGGCCTAACACTCATTTGTGCTGTGAGTGGGGCTCTTATGAAATTCACACCACTTCCCTATGTTGTTCTTTGGATTTTTGGTAGTGTTCTGAGTCGCACCACTTATCCGGATTTATGAAGGAATGCAACATAATACACATATAACTATAAACACAGAGATGCAGCAGAAATAAAGCTTCATTTTATTAAAATAAAATGACTGAAATATGCTTACAGATAGAATTGAAATAAAATAACTAGGGCACTAGTAGTGTCTCTCTAAGAAGAGATGTGACGTCTACAGGCCCCTCCAATCCAGGAATGAAATAAAATACAGAAATAGACATAAACACAGAGATGTAGTGGAAAAAATATTTCATTTCATTAATATCAATTAACATAAATATGCTTACAGACATAGTGGAAATAAACTAGCTAGGGTGTTGGTAGTGTATCTCTGAGAAGAGATGTGGGGGCTACAATCCTCTGAACTGTGTTACAATGAGGCTCGAGGGCCTGTTTATTATTGGGAAACAATGGAAAACACTAAACTTCCAAAAACCTAACCCTAGGAGATGAAGCACCAAAAATATGGGCCCCGTTTAGGTAAATTGGTGTTTCAACTTCCGAGGGACGTAAATTTGGCATATGATCTCCGTTTGATGCGCACCATACCTTTTTAGAAATATCTGTCTGAGGAATACGACTTTTTATGTTATTAACATGGGTAAATAGACCCATGTTGCTCCCTGTTTTCCCAAAAAACGTCATTTAGGGCCTCAAAACGGCTCCGGAAGTTCAGGACTCGAAAAAACTGCTCAAAATAGTAAGTTGTGATGAAACTAAAAAAATGAAAGAAATAATGGTGGAGGTTCAAATGGAATAGGTGGGTGGCCACCAATATCCACCTAGATCATTAGGGCTTCAAAACGGCTCCGGAAGTTCAAGACTCGAAAACATGCTAAAAATGTAAGTTGTGCTGAAAGTGAAAAACTGAAAGAACCGATGGTGGGGGTCCAAATGGGATAGTTGGGTGGCCACCAATATCCACCTGAATCATTCCTCCCCACTTAGGAAGCAATGGTCCCCATTGCATTGAGATCCTCCCTGAGATGAGGCAAATTCTGCTGAACTTGGTATTGGATTTTTCTAGGATGTCATGGACGTGCTAGCGAACGTGATGGATGCGTTCAATAGATTTGGTTGCCTTATGAAGTACATGTGTGGATTTTGTCTGTGTAGTCACATGAGGTATGGCAGCATAAGATGGTGGTGTGCCAGGTGTCAGATTAATGGAGTGCGTGTCCTGACAGTGTAGAGGA
This sequence comes from Pinus albicaulis, assembly GCA_034641835.2. Classification (NCBI taxonomy): domain Eukaryota; kingdom Viridiplantae; phylum Streptophyta; class Pinopsida; order Pinales; family Pinaceae; genus Pinus; species Pinus albicaulis. The sequence continues at coordinate 1,268,434,935 of CM076584.1, forward strand.
ACCTCTGTGGGTGAGGAGAAAATGTCTTCCTATTCCCCCATGACTTTGTCCATCTGCTGCAGCCATGCAGGGGAGCCTTGATTTGAGTCTATGGCCACATATTCTTATTTTTTTATGAGCAAGTTGTAAGGAAAATAAATTTCCTATTTTAGGAAACAATCTTACTGCGTTATTTTGAAATAGTCAAGGAGATGGCAGGAGGTGGTACTACCTCTGGTATCCTATAAAATTTATTTCCCAAAGTAATAACAACAGAACGAGGCCTAGAATCATACACAACATGCCACCTCCACAAGTATGGTTGGCCCAATAATACATCAGCTACATCAAGAGGAGCAACATCACACAATACCTCATCCATGAATGGTTTGATGCTGTACGAAAGGTAGCACTGCTGGTGAATGCGGAGATCTCTCCCTAGGTGAAGCCACCCGATGGTATATGACTGCCGGTGTGCTATGGTAGGTAGGCCAATCCACTTCTCAACCACTACTGATATGGGGTTATTTTGGCTTCTGCTATCGATAATAAATTGCAGTGGAGAACCCTTCATCCACATCTGCGAATGGAAGAGGCACTCCCCCTCCTCTGGATCCTCGGGATCCTCCCTTTGGATCTTGGTGGTGGTGAAAATTGCACTAGGGTCCACATTAATGATCTTCTTCCCTTTGTCATCTCCCTTTTTTGGTTCTGGCTGAGGATCAGAACATGCATCTAATTCGGGTGCCTTCAGTTCGACCACCAGTGACTGTTTGGCCTGACACTCATTTTTTCTGTGAGTGGGGATGTTATGAAATTCACATCACTTCTCCATGTCCTTATTTGTATTTGTGGTGGTGTTTTGAGTCACCCCACTGATCTGGATTTATGTAGGAACGCAATAGAATACACATATAACCATAAACATAGAGATGCAATGGAAATAATGCTTCATTTTATTAAAATCAAATGGCCGAAATATGCTTACAGAAAGAATGGAAACAAACTAGCTAGGGAACTAATAGCTTACCTCTCAGAAGAGATGTGGTGGCCACATGCCTCTGAACTATGTTACAATGAGATATAATGGAAATGAACAAGCAAGGGAACTAGTAGCGTATCCCTGAGAAGAGATGTGACAGCTACAAGCCCCTCCAATACAGGAACGCAATAAAATACAGAAATATACATACACACAGAGATGCAGTGGAAATAATATTTTATTTCATTAATATCAAATAACATAAATATGCTTACAGAAATAGTGGAAATAAACTAGCTAGGGCGCTGGTTGCGTATCTGTGAGAAGAGATGTGGTGGCTACATGCCTCTGAAATGTGTTACAATGAGTCTAGAGGGACTATTTATTATTGAGAAACAATGGAAAACACTAAACATCCAAAAACCTAACCCTAGGAGATGAAGCACCAAAAATATGGGCCCCGTTTAGGTAAATTGGTGTTTCAACTTCTCGGGGACATAACTTTGGCATACGATCTTTGTTTGACATGCAACATACCTCGTTAGAAATATCTGTCTGAGGTATACAAATTTTGATGTGAGAAACATCACTCAATAGACCCATGTTATTCCCGGTTTCCCCAAAAAACATCGTTTAGGGCCTCAAAACGACTCCGGAAGTTCAGGACCTGAAAAAATGCTAAAAATAGTAAGTTTTGCTGAAACTGAAAAACCTAAAGAACTGATGGTGGAGGTTCAAATGGAATAGGTGGGTGGCCACCAATATCCACCTGGATCATTAGGGCCTCAAAATAGCTCCGGAAGTTTAGGACCTGAAACTTGCTAAAAATAGTAAGTTGTGCTGAAAGTGAAAAACTGAAAGAACCGATGGTGGGGGTCCAAATGGGATAGGTGGGTGGCCACCAATATCCACCTGGATCATTCCTCCCCCCTTAGGAATCAATTTTCTCCATTGCATTGAGATCCTCCCTGAGATGAGGCAAATTCTGCTGAACTTGGTATTGGATTTTTCCAGGATGTCGTGGATGTGCTGGCAGATGTGATGGATGCGTTCAATAGATTTGGTTGCCTTAGGTAGTACATGTGTGGATTTTGTCTGTGTAGTCGCATGAGGTATGGAAACATCTGGTAGCGGTGCGCCGAGTGTCAGATCAATGGAGTGCGTGTCCTAACAGTGTAGAAGAACCTTTGTGGGTGAGGAGAAAATGTCCTTGTATTCCTCCATGAATTTTTCCTTCTGTTAGCTTCGAGTGTATGGCCACAATATTCTTCTTTTCCTGTGAGAAAGTTGTAAGGAAAATAAATTTCCTAGTTCGGGAAATAATCTTACTGCGTTGTTTTGCAATAGTCATGGAAATGGCAGGAGGCGATACTACCTAAGGTATCCTGTACAATTTATTTCCCAAAGTAATAAAAATAGAACAAGGCCTAAACTCATACACAACATGTCGCCTCCACAATTATGGTTGGCCCAATAATACATCAGCTACATCAATAGGAGAAACATCACACAATACCTCATCCATGAATGGATTGATGTTGTACGAAAGGCGACACTGTTGGCAGACGCAGAGATCTCTCCATGGGTGAGGCCACCAGATGGTATATGATTACGGGTGTGCTATGGTCGGTAGGCCAAGCCGCTTCATGAACTCTGCTGAAATGATGTTCTTTTGGCTTTCTCTATCGAAAATAAATTTTAGTGGAGAACCATTCACCCACCTCTTCGAATGGAAGAGGCAATCCCCCTCCTTTGGATCCTTGGGATCCTCCCTCTGGAGCTTGGTGGTGGAAACAATGGCATTGGGGTCTGCATCAATGATCTGCTACCCTTTGTCATCTCCCTTGCCTGGTTCTGGCTCAGAATCAGAACATGCATTTGATTCAGGTGCCTTCAGTTCGGCCACTAATGACTATTTGGTATGACACTCGTTTTCTCTGTGAGTGGGGTTGTTATGAAATTCACACCACTTCCCAGTGTCCTTTGGATTTGTGGTGGTGTTTTGAGTCACCCCACTAATCTGGATTTATGTAGGAACACAACATAATACACATATAACTATAAACATAGAGATGCAGAGGAAATAGTGCTTCATTTTATTAAAATTAAATGACTGAAATATTCTTACAGATAGAATGGAAATAAACTAGCTAGGGCCTTGGTAGCTTATCTATGAGAAGAGATGTGGTGGCTACAGGCCTTTGAACTATGTTACAACGAGACATAATGGAAATGAGCAAGCGAGTTCACTGATATCGTATCTCTGAGAAGATATGTGATGGATACAGGCCCCACTAATGCAGGAAAGCAACAAAATACAGAAATAGACATAAAAACAAAGATGCAGTGGAAATAATATTTCATTTCATTAATATCATATAACATAAATATGCTTACAGACAGTGGAAATAAAATAGCTAGGGCGCTGGTAGCGTATCTGTGAGAAGAGATGTGGTGGCTACAGGCCTTTGAACTGTGTTACAATGAGGCTTTAGGGCCTATTTATTATTGAGAAACAATGGAAAACAATAAAAATCCAAAAACCTAACCCTAGGAGATGAAGCGCCACAAATATGGGCCCTGTTTGGGTAAATTGGTGTTTCAACTTACCGGGGACATAACTTTGGCATACAATCTCCGTTTGACGTGCATCATACCTAGTTAGAAAGATCTATCCAAGGACTAAAATTTTTGATGTGCAAAAAATCTATCCATGGACCAATGTTTCTCAGGGTTTTCCCAAAAAACGTCATTTAGGGCCTCAAAACAGCTCCAGAAGTTCAGGACTTGAAAAACTGTTAAAAATAGCAAGTTGTGCTGAAACTGAAAAACTAAAAGAACTGATGGTGGAGGTTCAAATGGAATAGGTGGGTGGCCACCAATATCCAGCTAGATCATTAGGGCCTCAAAATGGCTTTGGAAGTTCAGGACTCGAAAACCTGCTAAAAATAGTAAGTTGTGCGGAAAGTGAAAAACTGAAAGAACCGATGGTGGGGGTCCAAATGGGATAGGAGGGTGGCCACAAATATCCACTTGGATCATTTCTCCCCCCTTAGGAAGAAATGGTCCCCATTGTGTTGAGATCCTCCCTGAGATGAGGAAAATTCTGCTGAACTTGGTATTGGATTTTTCTAGGATGTCGTGGAGGTGCTGGTGGATGTGATGGATGCGTTCAATAGATTTGGTTGCCTTAGGAAGTACATGTGTGTATTTTTTCTGTGTAGTCTCATGAGGTATGGCAACATCAGGCAGCGGTGCCCTAGTGTTAGATCAATGGAGTGCGTGTCTTGACAGTGTAGAGGAACCTCTGTGGGTGAGGAGAAAATGTCCTCAGATTCCTCCATGACTTTGTTGATCTATTGCAGCCGTGTAGGGGAGACCTGCTTCAAGTCTGTGGCCACAATATTTTTTTTTCCGTGTGACCAAGTTGTAAGGAAAATAAATTTCCTGGTTTGGGAAACAATCTTACTGCATTGTTTTGCAATAGTCAAGGAGATGGTAGGAGGTGGTACTACCTTTGTTATCCTATAAAATTTATTTCCCAAAGTAATAAGAACAGAACAAAGCCTAGACTCATACACAGCATGTCGCCTCCACAAGTATGGTTGGCCCAATAATACATCAGCTACATCAAGAGGATAAACATCACACAATACCTCATCTGTGAATGGCTTGATGTTGTACGGAAGGCAACACTGTTGGTGAACGCAGAGATCTATCCCTGGGTGAAGCCACTCGATGGTATACGACTGTGGGTGTGCTATGGTTGGTAGGTCAAGCCACTCCATGAACTCTATTGAAATGAGGTTCTTTTGGCTTCTGCTATCAACAAAAAATTGCAATGGAGAACCCTTCACCCATATATGCGAATGACTCCCCCTCCTATGGATCCTAAAGATCCTCCCTATAGATCTTGGTGGTGGCAACAATGGCACTCGAGTCCATATCAATGACCTATTTCCCTTTGTCATCTCCCTTGTCTGGTTCTGGCTTAGGATCAGAAAATGCATCTGATTTGGGTGCCTTCAGTTCTACCACCAGCAACTGTTTGGCCCAACACTCGTTTGTGCTGTGAGTGGGGCTGTTATGAAATTCACACCACTTCCCCGAGACCTTATTTGGATTTGTGGTGGTGTTCTGAGTCACCCCATTGATCCGGATTTATGCATAAACGTAACATAATACACATATAACCATAAACACAGAGATTCAGGAGAAATAATGCTTCATTTTAGTAAAATTAAATGACTAAAATATGCTTACAGACATAATGGAAATAAACTAGCTAGGGCGCTCGTAGCTTATCTCTGAGAAGAGATGTGGTGGCTATAGGCCTCTGAATAGTGTTACAATGAGACATAATGGAAATGAACGAGTGAGGGAACTAGTAGCATATCTCTGATAAGAGATGTGATGGCAACCCCCCCCTAATGCAGAAATGCAATAAAATACAGAAATAGACATAAACACAAATATGCAGTGGAAATAATGTTTCATTTCATTAATATCAAATAACATAAATATGATTACAGACATAATGGAAATAAACTAGCCAGGGTGCTAGTAGCTTATCTCTGAGAAGAGATGTGATGGCTATAGGTCTCTGAACTGTGTTACAATGAGGCTTGAGGGCCTATTTTTTATTGAGAAATAATGGAAAAGACTAAACATCCAAAAACCTAACCCTAGGAGATGAAGCACCAAAAATATAGGCCCCGTTTGGGTAAATTGTTGTTTCAACTTCCCTGGGACGTAAATTTGGCATACGATCTCCGTTTGACGCGCACCATACCTCGTTAGAAATATCAATTTGAGTGCTAGGGTTGATGGACATACGATGCTCACGGTTTTCCCAAAAAAATGTCGTTTAGTGCCTCAAAACGGCTTCGGAAGTTCAGGACCCGAAAAAATGCTAAAAATAGTAAGTTGTGCTGATACTAAAAAACTGAAAGAACTGATGGTGGAGGTTCAAATGGAATAGGTGGGTGGCCCCCAATATCCACCTATATCATTAGGGCCTCCAAACGGCTCCAAAAGTTTAGGACCTGAAAACCTACTAAAAATAGTAAGTTGTGTTGAAAGTGAAAAAATGAAAGAACTGACGGTGGGGGTCCAAATGGGATTAGTGGCTGGACACCAATATCCACCTGGATCATAGATCTAGATTTTGGTCTAATATTTTATTATTCTCCATTTTTGAGATCAACCCAATACTTTGTTATAAATACGAGGGTTTTTCATCCATTCTTTACCATGATCATTATCATCGTCACCATTATCGTCTCCATACTTTCGAGCTCCCACTAGAGTTCTACACATTGGTTGGGTTTTCACATGTTGAGAGAAGAAGATCTAATACTGAAGGATTAATGACATCAGAGGACCCATCCCACAGAGGGGGATTTACGACCCTTTTGTAAATCTCCTTCACTGGATGCTATTAATAAAGGATTTATTAATCTAAATTCCTTTCCATAATTGGGTTATTACATTGGATTTTTTTTGCAGTTTATTATTTTAGATCACATACATCTATTTTTCTGTAGGGTTTTCTCAAATTCTTATTTCAAATTTGAAAGTATAAGCAACCACAATTGTTGTTAGGGTCACTAGTCACCTGTGACTTAAGTGAGATCTTTTTGGTACACTTTTCCAAAATATTTCATACTAAAAAATGCTGACTATACTAGTTTAACAATTCAGTTTCTTGGGTGACTGCATATTCAGTGTTTTCAGGTCTTTTTCCAACTATTTTTAGCCTCTCATTTTTATTTATAGATTTTCTTTCCTTTTTCTGTCTAATTTTCGGGTTATGGTGGTTTTCTGGTTTTTTCTGCAGGTCACAGGTACCATCCGAGCAGGAGAGAACAACATCTATGCAAGATCTGCAGATCGAGAGTCTCAGGATAAAAACATACTTTTTAGCCCCATTTCCACGTTTTGAAAATTTTCTGAGAAATTTTCAGATTTTTTCTTGAATTGCAAAGAGTGTTGTCTGTGTACTGGGAAGGCTTTTTCACCTCTATTTCAGTCTCCCTTAGTCTTGGATACTCTTAGTTTTTGTATTTGAGTTAGAAAAAAGTCCCCTTAGGGTTTTTAGTACACCTCCACCTTTATAGGAAGGGATTGGCTGAGTGAGGAGTCTGTATGTTTTAAACCTGAACAGAAATTATCTACACATGAATCTTATAATAGAAAATAAACAATAGCGAGAGCATAAAACATAAAACAGATAAACACAGAGATTTTTCCCTGGATCCCAAATCGGGACGACCAGCTTGATTTTTCATTATATTCCTTTTAGTGTTACAACACATATATATACATGCCGAAGCATACATAAACCCCGATCCATTAACCCTGGATTAGAACATAACCGTAGTTCCCTTGACCGGATCTACAAAATACCAGGGGCCGAAAACCATCGAACCCCAAAACCATGTGCAAAACCATGCACAAAACCATGGGCGGATCCGCCTATGAGTGGGTCCGCACAAAAAACAAATTTTGGCCGGGGCGCTGCCTCGAACCCCAACGGTGGGGACTGCTTCGCCCCTCGTGACCCCCCATCTACGCCCGACGCAACATACAGCGCGTGGGGCTAATCGTGGAAAGAATATAACACATACCCAACATTCTCCCACTTGTTGTTTTCTTTCCACAGGGGGCCACATGAGAGCTTAGTCATTGGCCCAATTCTTCAACACCCATTGTTTCTCTACACCAAGAGAACTTCTGAGTGCTCACAGACTTCGTCAATGCATCTGCAACATTCTTCAAAGTGTCCACCTTTACCGGCAACACCCTTTTAGCCTCAACCATATCTCTAACAAAGTGATATTGAACATCAATGTGCTTTGTCTTTGAATGGTAAGCAGGGTTCTTAGCCAAGAAAATTGCACTTTGGCTATCACAGTCTATCCTTATAGCTTGCTATACCAACCCCATACTTGAAAACAATCTCTGCAACCAAAATTCTTCCTTGCTTGCATGAGTGGCTGCTATGTATTCTACCTCTGTAGTTGAAAGAGCCACTACAGACTGTCTTTTACTCATCCAACTGACTGCGCCTCCAAATAGGCTAAACACATACCCACTTGTAGATCTTCTTTGGTCCAGATCTCCAGCCCAGTCTGCATCAACAAAACCACGAATGTCCAGCATTCTTTCCAATCCTGGTCTTCCTTGGTAGCACAAGCCATAATCACTAGTGCCACGTAAATATCTGAAAACCCTCTTTACTGCTGTCGAATGCTCCTTCCCTGGGTTTGACATAAACCTGCTCAATACTCCCACTGCATGTGCAATGTCTGGTCTAGTACAGACCATTGCATACATCAGGCTACCCACTGCACTTGCATATGGAACACGGGACATATACTCCTCTTCTTTTTGTGTCTTGGGACACTGTTCAGCAGACAGCTTTACACCTACAGGAATAGGAACATTCACCGGTTTACTATCCTGCATATTGAACCTCTGCAATATAGTCTCAACATACTTCCTTTGGTTTAACCAGAGCTTCCTCTTTGCCCGATCTCTCTTAATTTCCATGCCCAAAATATAGTTTGCAGCACCAAGATCCTTCATGTCGAATTTGGAGAAGAGTTGGGTCTTCAAATCTTGGATAATTTCTTTGTCATTTCCAATCAACAACATATCATCCACATACAAGACCAAATAAATAACACGGTCACCAATTAATTTAAAATAAACACGGTGATCCTCCTTGCTTCTGGTGAAGCCAAGTCCCCGTATATAGGTATCAAATTTCTGATACCACATCCTTGGTGACTGTTTTAACCCATACAGAGACTTCTTCAACCTGCATACCCATTCTTTCTTACCCTTCACCATAAAGCCTTCAAGTTGCTTCATGTAGATCTCCTCTTCTAGATCCCAGTGAAGAAATGTTGTCTTCACATCCATCTGTTCTATCTCAAAATCAAATGCAGCAGCAACAGATAAAAGTAATCTAATAGAAGTAACTTTGGCAACAGGAGAAAAAATATCACCAAAATCAATTCCCGGCACCTGGGAATAACCTTTTGCTACCAACCGAGCTTTGTATTTCTCCACCTTGCCTTCTACATTCATCTTCCTTTTAAACACCCATTTGCTCCCGATGGGCTTCCTTCCAGCCGGCAACTCCACCAGATCCCATGCCTCATTTTTGTGCAAGGATGCCATTTCATCAACCATGGCCTCCTTCCAGAGTTTTCCATCCTCTGAATCTACTGCATCCCTGAAAATTCTGGGTTCATCATCAATTATAGTTAAGGCAAAACCTGAACAGAAAGCAGATGGACTATACCTTTCTGGTTGCCTTATTTCCCGAACTGATCTTCTCAAAGCTGGAGTTTGTGGCTCTTCATCTTCTGAGTCTTCTTCTGTTGTAGAGTTTGATTCATCCTCCTTTAGCTCAAACTCTATCTTCTCAGGTTCCTTTGGTAGGACTTCATTTTTAACAACATCTTTCACTTCTCTAAACACCACATCTCGGCTGTACACAACCTTCCTTGTTTATGGGTTCCAAAGCTTGTAACCCTTTAAACCATCCTTATACCCAATAAAGATGAACCTTTCAGATTTATTATCCAACTTGGTCCTTTTCTCCTTTGGAACATGTACATATGCATCACATCCAAATACCCTTAGATGTGAAAGAGAGGGTTTCTTGCCAGTCCATACCTCATGTGGAGTCTTATCCTCCAACGCTGATGAAGGTGATCTGTTAACTAAGTAACATGCAGTCTCCACTGCCTCTGCCCAGAATTCTTGTCCTAACCCGGTACCACTGAGCATGCTTCTTGCCTTTTCCATCAGCGTTCTGTTCATTCTTTCTGCAACTCCATTTTTTTGAGGTGTGTATGGAGTAGTCTTCTGTCGTGCTATACCACACTTCTTACAGAACTCTTCAAATTCCTTCTTGCAGAACTCCCCACCATTATCTGTCCTCAGCGCCTTTATCTTCTTCTCTGTCTGGTTTTCCACCCGAGCCTTAAATTCTTTAAATTTGTCAAAGACTTCAGATTTCTTCCTCAAGAAATATATCCATGTATTCCTTGAGAAGTCATCTATGAATGAAACATAGTACACGGACTTTCCCAGTGATGGAACCAACACAGGCCCAAACACATCACTGTGCACAAGTTCTAATATCTTGTTTGCCCTCTTAGCACCAGAAGGAAAACTCACCCGATTCTGCTTCCCATATACACAATGTTCACAGAAATCGAAATCCAGAGAACAATTAGACATACCTTCTACCATACCATCTCTATGCAATATCCGAAGGCCCTTCTCTCCAATATGTCCAAGCCTTTGATGCCATAGCATGGTCTTTTCTCCAGAGACAGCTAGACTTTCCGTCCCACTTTCAGGAACCACAGAACTGTTACACCCATCAATAACAGTGCTACCTTGTAGCTTGTATAGAGTTCCAGTCCGAACTCCCCGCAGCATTAATACCAGTGCTCCCCGAACCATCTTGTAGGCATCTTTCTCGAACACTGTTTTTACACCTGCATCATCCATCTTGCTTACAGAAATCAGATTTCTGGCCAATGCAGGAATATGCAGAACACCAGGAAGTGTTCTAATCCTTCCACCTTGCAGCTTTAGCTTGACCTTTCCACGTCCGACGATTCTGGCCTTCCTATCATCCCCTAGGAAGACATCACCATCATATTTCTCATACTCGCAGAACCACTCCCTATGGGGAATGAAGTGAAAGGATGCACCTGATTCAATCAACCATGACTCATGATCTACATGTATTTGAAGAAGAAGCCAAATACACATCCCCACCTTCATCCTAGGTGGTTTTTGCCTCTCGCAGAAGGAGCTTCATCGTATCCCTTTCCTTTCTCGTGGAGCTTTAGATTTGCATTCCTTTTTGTAGTGTCCTTCCTTTCCGCATTTCCGCACACACCTTTACAAAATTTCAGGAGATTTAGATTCTCTCCCACTTCCGAAACCTTATTCTTGTTTTCTATTAAGAAGGCACCAACTAGCCACAGACATAAGGCATTCCACCCATCCCCTCCATATTTCTCCGTCTCATTTCTTCCTCCGACAGCAAGTTCGAGACAATGTCATCAAAATTGCTGTAGCGTGTTTCTACCTATTTCAACAACTGCATCGTCCCACGAGTCCTGCAGAGAACACAACAAACCGATGCACTTATCTTCATATGATATTTTAATATAAATAGATGACAGTTGACTTACCACAGTATTGAAGGCGTTCAGATGCTCTGTCACCGAGTCTCCATCCTTCATCCTCAGGTTATACAGCTTTTTCCGCATGAACAACTTATTCACCAGAGACTTAGATTGGTACAAAGTCCCAAGTTTTTCCCACAAATTCTTCGCCGTAGCTTCCCCAGATACATTCAACAATACTGAATCTGACACACACAACCGTATTGTGCTCTTATCCTTCTGATCCAGTTTCTTCCAGTCTTCATCTGACATTGCCGTTGGTTTAGTACCTGGATCTACCGCGATCCAATGATCTTTATCCACCAGCAGATCCTCCATCTTGAGCTTCCACAACTCAAAACTCTGACCATTAAATTTCTCGATCTCTATCTTTCCGCCGCTCGCCATATTTTTTCACCGCAAGAATCGATCCCGCAGATCTCCCACTGCACATGGTCTACCACAGGCCCGAGCAAAAAACCCTCAACAACAAAGGCGTCCCCTTGAAGCCGAAACAACTCCGATACCAAATGTAGGTTTTAACCCTGAACATAAATTATCTACACACGAATCTTATAACAGAAAATAAACAATAGCGAGAGCATAAAACATAAAACAGATAAACACAGAGATTTTCCCCTGGATCCCAAATTGGGACGACCAAATTGATTTTTCATTATATTCCTTTTAGTGTTACAACACATATATATACATGCCGAAGCATACATAAACCCCAATCCATTAACCCTGGATTAGAACATAACCGTAGTTCCCTTGACCGGATCTACAAAATACCAGGGGTCAAAAACCATCGTACCCCAAAACCATGTGCAAACTCATGCAAAAAGCATGGGTGGGTCCGCATATGAGTGGGACCACATACCAAAAATTTTTTCGCCGGGGCGCTGCCGCCCCCCCTTTGACCCCCCTGCTGCACCCGGCACAACGTACATCGCGTGGGGCTAGTCGTGGAAATTTAAATCCATTTTGAGTTTTCTCTTGCCTTCCACCTTAATATCCCCTTAAGTGCCCTAGGTTTTTGAGCTTCTTTCCTATCCTTTGCATCATATTTCACCTCTGATTTTCGTTGTTTGACTTCACCATTTTCAACAGCTTAGTGCCTTTAGATCATATTCCCTTTGACATTAGATATTTTATTCCTTTTGTGTGTTTTTGAGTAGCTTGTTTGCATCTCCTTGTTTATTTGTCTGAGAGCCTTCTTCAGGTGGGGTTTGTGCTTGATTACCTGTTTATTTTATTGTCATTTTACAACATTATTTATAGTGTTTTAACATTTTATTTCAACAACATATTACATCATCAAACAAGCTCAATTAAATTATATACTAAACAAAATTTTTCACATGCATTTGCACACCCTAAGTGAATGTGAGCTTGGTTAACACCACCAATCCAATACTTGAAACATGCCACATTTAATAATCTAACACAGATAGATTAAGCCCATTTGGGCATCAGAGGCAAACAATCTGTGCAGTTAGGTGTAGGATCGATGGGATAGGGTTCTAATAACACCCATCGATCATTTACATTGAGACACAGAAATTGAATTTCTAGGGAGATTAAAATCCTTCACCATCCCACGATCCAAAGGTAGAGTGCGTCAGAAACCATTTCAGAGGGGGTTAGGATAGGTCATCGTGTGAGCAGTTCTCCTCAGGGCTACCCAACTTGTGGTAGGGGATTACGTACAGTGGCTGATCACCAAGAAGATCAAGACTCTACCAACCCTGTGGGATGAAGGTAACCAGAGTGACCAATCTTAGGAAAACACTTTATAGGACTAGTTGTGGGAAGTAGTTGGTTATTTACCCCACCTTTCTCTGGACAAATCTACCAGAGGGGATGAAATTTCGTCAAGTAATAAGTTATTTGGAAGGCCATATAAAAAAATAGATTTATGATTGTTTGAGGATTTGGATCACCTATAGGCTATAGGTAATTTTATTTTTTAGGATGTGCTTTCTTGTATTAGCATAGAATCATTATATAGTTAGTTTACACTTGGCAAGACTGCACTAGGTTTTTACTTGATATTTTATATTGTTTGTATCTTATCATCCTTTAGTCCTTAGTGTCATAATTGTCTTGACATCATTATGCTCCTAGGCGTTTGTCACAGTGAATTTTATGCCTTCACCCTTAGTTCCCATTAAGACATATTACTCCTCCCCGTCGAGTTAGAGTTCATCCTCCTAGTCCTCCATCAAGTCCTTCTGAATCTAATTCTATTGATTCCTCTAGTTCTTACTTTGATTTTGCGTCTTCTCAACCTCATATCATAACCATGTCAGGCACCAATGCAGGTACGGGAAACCAAGGTGGTAACTCAGGTTCTAACCCGAGTAATCCCACCAGTGGCACCTCTACCAGTATGGTCACTCCTATTTCATTGTTACCCTTCATGGCTCGCTTGAATCTCTTTGTTTCTAACTAGTTGATCAACAATCCTTTTCTCTATAACCCTAATTTTCCAGTTATTCCTACCAAATTTCCTTCCAACATACCCAATTTTGAAGGAAATCCTAGAGAATATCCCACAAATCATGTTCGATAATTTCACATGTGGTGTTCCTCTAATTCCATCACTGAATAATCCATTCATCTTCATCTATTCCAATGCATGCTTACTGGAGCTACTGCTAAGTGGTATATCGATCATCTCAACGCTACTCATTCCACTTTTGTGACTCTTGCCAAATAGTTTCTATTCTATTTCTAGTTACCTCTCCGTTATGACACTGGTACTGAACGTTTGACTTCTTTCATCAAACTTCTTCCACTCACCTATCTGACCATGTTCAAGAATGGCGCAAAAGGAGGAGCATGTGTATGGCCCATAAATTCGAGGACCGTGTTTAGATGGATTGGTTCCTTAGATCGCTTTTTGCCCCCATAGGTAAATATGTAACATCATACTTCCCTCAATCAGACGAAGATGCACTCCAAGTAACTTTGAAATATGAATTTATCTATGCTCTATCAAGTTATTTTATACTATTCTCCCAAATATGCCTCAACTCGATGTTGCTAATGCACTAGGGGAATATCATGATGCAAACAACATCGTTGGATCCATTTCACACCCTCATCCACAACCATATGCTCCACCTCTGATGAGTAATAGTCAACTGCAGGGGGGGGAATAGTTACTCTTACAATTACCCCCCTTGATCAGGTGCTTAGTGTAAAATCTCAAAAATGAAAGTGCTCAAAATTGAATTAAAACTAAATGACGACAAAGAGCTTATTGCCAGAAATTTAGCGCAATTCGTTTCATCGAAAACAGAGTCTGGATGAAGGAGATAGAGCCTGCTATTCATTTTCCTAAACGACTAAAATTTTTGTAGAAGTGACAGGTTGGTGACATGGTAGCCCAGTCAGAAAATTTAAGTATGTTCAGGGAATATTCTTTAGTTTCACCCAATGACACTGTGACAAGTGTCACTGCAGGATTAGCCAGTTTGGTTTGAAGGTGAATTTTTTTTATGTGTTTCTCCTAAGGTTGAATTCTATTTTTTTTTTATATTATGGTTGGGAACAACCCAACCAGAGGCTGACATGGTGTAGCCAAGGGCTGCCACGTGCCCCCTTTGGTGGACCCTATTTGAAATTCGAATTTCATTTTAACATGGTCAAAATGTTTTCCATATATGCCAAAGTTCGAAATATATGCAAAGTTCGATGGTCGAATTATATGAAAAGTACCATGGTCGAATTATATACAAAGTCTGAGTTCATATATTATAGTGGCGCATTTTAATACATACACCAAAGTCCACATAGTTCAAAGGTTTCATTTTATTAAATGCCAAAGGTCATATTGTAATTTTTTTGGGCGGAAAAATTTTTACCGCAAGGCTGGGCAGAGGTCGGGGCTTGACCCCACAACCTCCCCCACACCACTCCCAACTCTTACCAATACACTATGACCGCGTTTCTTAATAGTATATGCATAACATATTTATTTGAATTATATGGTTGCAGCGGTGGGGGAATGAAATTATATGGTTGTAGCAGTGGGGGAATGGAGGGGGCTAGCCCCCTCCCCTTGAGACCATCCACCATAACCATGGCGCAGAGCGAAGGTTAAGAGTGTGAAGTTAAGTGTTAATATGAGGTTAATTACCCCTAAACAAGGATTAAGCTCTAATACATTTGTGATCCGGATTATTGTTTAATTCACCCTTATCCCATTTAATCCATAATTAACATTAATTAATTAACTGCAGATTAGTTTGGTGGACCTCCAAATTAGGCGCCACCTCCATAATTAGCGGGGCTAACTAGTGTCTTCTCTAGTTTTGGAGGCAATTTTTGTAATTTTCAACCAAACTGAGAGTAAGAAGAGTCATTTCTGATAGATTTGGACATTTGGACACATTTGAGCATGTTTCAGGCGTTGTAGGTGAATGTCAACAACAATTTTTTCACTTTTTAGCTAATACAAAGGCCCAAGCCATGGAATATAGACCCAGGAGATGTAGCCCAAGAGGGGTGAAATCCTTCATCAAAACACTGTGTTAATGGATCAATTGTGATGGTTTGTTGTACTTTTTATTGCTGTTGTTAAAAATTTATTTTTCATTCTTTATGCTTTTGAATTTAACTTAAAAACTCATCTCATTTACTTGTTTGACACTCATAACCACCAAGGAAAAATATGCACATAAAGCATAAGACCGAAAAATTAATTTTAAATCTGAAGATGAAATTATCACAAAAAAATTAGCATTCAAATTCAAATCAAGTTTGGTATCAGAACCAGGTTGAAAGGTTGCTAAGGTTATTTTCTTGATAGCTTGAGTTTTTTGCAAGTAGGGTTTTAATGGTTGCAAATTTGTGATGCTTACAAGGTTAAAGTTGCGGAGAGGTGAAGGGAAATTGTTGGTTGCAAGTCCTGAGATTAGGAACAGAAGAAGGAGATCCATAAGGGCACCATCTCCACCCAAAGTTCCACTCACAACTGCACTTGAAGCACCTCAAGTTTTGTCTCAGGAAGTTGATATTGAAGAGGTACAAGCACTAGAAGCCGAGGTTGAATCCATAGCCATCATGTCAGGCGTTGGAGAAATTGAAGGTCATTTAAAAGAGGATGATGTCAAGAAAGACTTCAATGACATACAAAGGATGGTTAAAATTATGTTTGATGCATTTACTGCTGGGATGGCAAGAGAAGGTTCTAAGCCTCCACATGGAGAAGGAACTACAAATGATAATAAGGATGAAGAAAAAGATTCAAAGGGTAGTGGAGGAAAGCCACCTCCATCTCCACCATATTCATCATCATCCTCATCTTCTCCATCAACATCATCTTCTAATTACACCACCAAAACCACACATACTCACTTGAAAGCTACAAAATGGAAAACTCACTTACTCAAACTTGATGTCAAATTTGAGCTTCCAATGTATAATGGCGAGGTAAATGCAGAAAGATTGGACAATTGGATACGTCAATTGGAGGTGTATTGCATAATTCAGAACCTTCATGAAGATGAAATAAATATTCAATTGGCTTCTTTGAGGATGGAAGGATCTGCACTTGTATGTTGGGAAGCAAGAACTCAAGAAGAGATTAAAAGCTACGGTAAGATATCTATGTATTGGTCAAGTTTTATTTCTACCTTTAAAAGGAAATTCTATCCCTTAGCTTACATGCAAAAGGAAAATTTTAGACAGTTGAAAGGGCAAAGTGTGCAAGATTATACTCATGAATTTAGGAGAAGAGCTCTTATTTTGGGTATTAATTTGTATTCTCAAGAAACTTTGTTAAAGTTTGTTGGGGGTTTGCAAAATTACCTTAGGCACACCAGTCTCATGTTTAATCCCACAAATATATATGAGGTTTGTGTTCAAGCCACACATTTAGAAGCAAGAGGGAAACATAACATAGATGAGAAAAGTGATAGTGAGGGTAAAGGAAAGGGGAAGTTTTATGGAAAAGGAATGAGAAATAACTCTGTCAAAAGAGAGAAGGAAAAAATCACATGTAAACACTGTATAGAGAATGGCCATGATGAAGGCCACTATTGGAAACTTCATCCAGAGTTGAAGCCAAACAAACTGAAAGCCAAAGAAAAGGAGAAAAATGTTTCTATAATTTAACATGACTTAGGTTCAGATTCAAGACATGAAACAAAGATTATAGCCATGGGATTGAAAGGCAAGCATATAGCAAGCACTAGTTCTTCAAATTGCTCCAATGTAACTCAATATGAAGATACAAGAGGTGAACTTTTCTATATTAGAGTTGTCTCTAAACATACCAAGATAGATACACTTTTTGATAGTGGGTCACAAGCTAATATGATTTCCGAAGACTTGGTTAAGAAAATAGATCTTGAAACTGTTAGACGTCCAAGACCTTATCCTTTAGGGTGGATTTGTAAGAATGCAAACTTGCATGTTACAAGGAAGTGCATACTAAGATTCACCATCAATTAAAACTTTCTTGATGAAGTTGAAATTGATGTGGTGCCGCTTGAGATATCATTTATTGTTTTGGGAAGTCCTTATCTTTATGATAGGAAAGTAGTATTTCATCGCTATGAGAATAAGTATCATTTGTTTAAAGATGGTATTGAGTACATAGTTAGAGATCATAAGAAGAAGGCAAGTTTGTCTCTTATACATGCAGGGAAAATGAAGAGGATAATGAATGCAAGTCAAAATTTGACATTGTTGATGATCAAACCTAGAGATATTTTTACTCAAACCTTTCAAAAAGATGCATCGAATGAAATATTTGATTTAATTAAGGTTTCTTATTCTTGTAATGAGATTTTTTAGGACTCTAAGAGGTTTCCTTTGAAAAGAGGTGAAAATATGTAAAGCATTTTTAGTAGTCAACATCAGTGTTGAGCAGTGTTGGAAACAAGATGCCGTTGCAAAAGAGTGCAAAGGTCAAAGAGAAAGTGACAAAGAAGTTTGAAAAAGAAGGCATGGGTTTCAAAAATTATTTTTTTTGGTTTCCAAAGCGTACATGGCAATGGTGAAGAGACTTGGTCAAGAGTCGATGCAATGTAATATTTCAAATCTGGAAATCTCTGCTCCATCGGGAATTTCTTCAGATATTCCAATTTCCTTCTTCAATGAGCTATCACAAGTCCATTTAAGAGATTTAATGTTGGGGCATTTACAGGATATGACTCATTCCAAAGAAGGGAGAGATCCTAAGGCTAGCTGGCCCTTCACAGACTCTGTCTATGGATATGCAATATTCCACCTCAGGAATTTCTGCTACAGGGTCCTTGAGGACGATGTATAATGAAGCTACTGCATAAATAAGACAAACCACTGTTGGGATGCCCTAGAAAAACTCTAATAAAACTCCTATGCATAATATGAGCTCAAATAAATAACACTAGATGGGTTATTCAGATCTCCCCAATCTAGGTCTCCAAAACAAGGCTCAATGAGAGAGCTACAACAATACACGAACATAACCAATAACTCTGCAAACATGAAATACACCATAAGAGGGAAATTTATGCAGCCATCATTATATTATGATATATCAAAATAAATATACAATAAATAGTTGAGGGACAAGCCACTCAAGCTTTAAGATCCAACCTCCAATGAATAAGCAATGAAATACAAGAGTAGCTGCAACTCCACAAAATGCTAGAGTAGCTACAAATGCGCCATGTATATGAAGGTATAAGCTTCTGAATATGAATAAAATACATATGTGGCTGAAGGAATACAAGAAATATCCCAATAACAAGAAATGGGCTGAAATACAAGATTTCTAGACAATCTATGAAGATTGCTAGAAATGCCGGAGCAAACCAAAACGTGACAACTGAGTTGTCACTGCAACTGAACCAAAATAAGAATGAGGCTGTGGCTGATCTAAAATCTGATTTCCCTCCTATGATAATGTCTCTAATACAAATGGCTAATCCCTTTGTCTCAGAAACACCCTCCTCTGAAGCTCCAGAAACCCCTCTCTCACTGCCTCCTCCAAAATAACGCATTTTCCTCCATGGACTACGCAGTGGGAGATGATGGAAGTATGGCCTCATGCCACTGATCTAAAATATAGCCTGGAAATCCTCCTTGCAGCTCCTCCACTGAATAGAACACTCCT
This sequence comes from Pinus albicaulis, assembly GCA_034641835.2. Classification (NCBI taxonomy): domain Eukaryota; kingdom Viridiplantae; phylum Streptophyta; class Pinopsida; order Pinales; family Pinaceae; genus Pinus; species Pinus albicaulis. Next base: position 1,268,454,220 of record CM076584.1, read on the forward strand.
CCACTGAAGAAAACAAGACAAGAGAGACTCTATGAGTTCCTCTCTTGCTGCACCTAGCAACACAACGTCCTCTCTGTTGCAGAAATAATGTTGTAGATAGATGAATGTAGCTATGGCCAATTTCGGATTGAGGAAATGTATCTCAATCCTCATCCTTCCTTGAGGAAGAGGTATGGATTCCTGACTGGGAAAACCCTAGTGCCTGAGGGCAACATCACCCTGCTAAACAGCCCGGGGATGCAAGCTTATGCAGACCCAAGTCTGAAACTCTAAACCATAACATGTATCCAAATGGGCTGCCATCACCTCCTTATAAACACAAGGAACTCTTCTCCACCAAGGTCCCACCAATTAGGGTTTCCACCCTCATGTGAATCTCTTCCCTCCAAAACTGTGCAACTTCTCTAGGAAGCCTCTTCCTCCTTGGGCAGCGCTGTTGAATTTAGTTAAAGGTGACTAATCAAGTGAGCTGGGTGCCATTCACACCTTTGGTGTTTATTTTAGCTTATTTATTCACCTCCCTTTCACATTAGGAGTGTTATTTATTCATCTAAAATGGGCTAAGGTGTCTCCTTCCCCATTTTATTAAACAAAAATAAAATGTGCAACTATAATGTTCCATTTTAGCTTGAGGCTAAAATTGGGAATATTACAGTCCTCCCCTCCCACATGTTTCTTTCCCTCGAGAAACTGCATAGAGAGAAAATTTTTTTCTCCCCCTTCTTCTCTTACGGCCTCCTCATAAATGGTCCCACCACTGCTCAAATATGCTGCAATGAATCTGTCCTCCAATTCTTTCTCCCAAGTATGCAAGCTGACACAATGCTCCTCATGGAAAGATAGAAGGTGTAGTGGAATCCTTCCTGCTGTGCTAAAGAATCCTTAAGGTAGGAGTGATGATATGCATGGGAAAATTTTTCTCCCAATGATGATCCTATCATCCATGCAATCATCCAAATCTCAACCCCCGGTTTCTGCAATGTGTTGGGGCTGAATGGAGAGTTGTGCTGGTGCTTCTTATGATGGCTCTCTCTCCATTTGTTGCACATATGGGGCTGTCTTTGTCTTTGGGCTGGAAAAGTATGGCCTCCAAGAATGGCTCAATCTACCCCATCAAGAAAAATTAGCCATGAAATGCCTCTGCAAATTCTCCAAGTGGTTCCTCCCACAAGAAGAGACAAGTAGAAATTTGGCAATCATGGTTTGCCCATGGTATCTCCAACAAGATAAAACATATATAATGGGGAGAATCATGCTCCCAATGGGCTGTACATACAATACTCTCCAAATAATTCTCCTCATGGTGTACCAACATCAGAAATGCAAGGAGAAATACATAATAAAATCAAGCTGTCAAATGACAACCAGAGAGTGGTTCAAAGTTCCACTCATGGAACCTGCGCAGTGCCTCCTTGGCCTGCCTAAAGATAAAAAATAACAAGTGCTGAACTAGCCACTTGTTTTCTGCCACAAAACCTCCTCATAAGATGAAACATGAAATCACAATTTGGTGCCAATGGTGCACACCAAGAAGCATGTGGCTTCCCCCACAACGATCACAAAATTAGCCAAACTCAAGGCTACAAGTAGCTGCAAGTACATCCTCATGAAAAATGCAATAAGGAACAAGCCTCCTTGATACATCATGCTCTTCAATCAATGTAAAGAAGTACAATACAAAATATGAAATTATACCTCCCCCATCATGCACTAGAGCTCTTGAGCTGAAATGTCTCATCTGAATGCTCTCCCTCTCCTCCAATGAGTAAGGGAATGGTTGTGCCAACCTCTCTAAAAATAACTGGGCTCTGCATCTATCCATATGCTGATGTAGATCATGCTGAATGCCCTCCCAAGTGAACTCCTCTAGCAAGGCAAAGTATGCATCCAAATGAATAGCTAGGAAGTCCTCATATGCTGCATGAAATAATGTCTCCTTGAGACTAGAAGCTCTAGTCAAGAAGATTCTGCCATGATGATAGATGATCATATCATCCACTAAGTATCTGCCATCTCCATCAAGGCCATCCAAAATCATGCATGCACCAAGATCCTGGGGAATACTCAATCAAAGCTGAGTCCTCCATCCTGGATCAATCCTCCACATAGACAACACTGGTGTTCTCCAATATGGTGCTCCATCACACTATTGCCTGCTACCTTGACATCCCCTCATGCCAAAGTCATCCTCCAAGTTGCTGCCATGCATCTACTCATGCTGAAATAGAAATGGTGCTCTCTGAAAATGAACCTCCCATGAGAGACTATCACCCCCAAAGAATCTCCCGATCCTGGGCAATGTAAGCATGAGTGGCCTCCATCTACTCCAAAGTATGAAATAGTCCTTCCCCAAAGGAAGTAACCTCTCTCTCACCAAATCCATGGAGCAACCATCCTGCATCATGAATATGCTATCCTCCATCCATACAGCAACTCTATCTGCGCAGTGAAACTGATGAGAATGGGTGGTACTGAAAATGAGAGAGTGTATCCCTCCTCCATCAGCTTGTCCCCAAACTCTCTGCACTGTAATGGAATCCTCAAGTGTCTCCACCCCTCCGGAATCCAAGAGTGGTGAACCAAATGACATGATGCCTCTCATCATCTCTAGATCATGTGGCCTCTCAAGTGGAAAGCCTCTGAGACATCAAGATAGGAAGTGGACTGCATATATGAGAGGAATGAAAGGTCCTCTCTCTCTCTACTGCACAGTGCAGTCCTTCTCCTATGTGACGAAAATATTTAAAGTAGATAAGGGTGAATGTCCATTATCCCTTCATGCTGATCCTTCTTCTCTTCTTCTTATTCTTCCAATGGTACAACGTTGTAGGTTATTCTATGCACCTCCTCTCTACCAACATGTGAGTGTATCTCCAATGAGAGGCCTTGGACCTTGGCCTTCCCTTGAGAGAAATATCTCCACACCCTCACAAATGGAAGAGTGCCCTTCATACAATGGGGGTCTTGCCTCTAGCAAGTCATTCTCCTGATTTCTCCCCCTCTAGAAAGATAGAATGATCTTTTGTTTCATGGTCCCCCTCCATGCATGCAAAGTGTTTGAAGTTTTTTCACACCATGTGTCACATTGGTTTTCATCAATCCCCTTTGCAAATTTTTTTGTGACTGCAACATATGATCTCTCATTTGCATGAAAACATGAAATAGAACTCTGAAATCAATCATCATGAATCATACCTTTGAGTTGCAGCGTTGCTCCTCCAAAGGCCTCAACTCTTTCCCTCCATCCTTCTTGTAGTATCTATGGGCAGTGTACTACGCTGTGGATCTGCATGTGTGGCTGAATTATCACACCCTTGATGAGAATAGCTAGGGCTTGCTCCACCCACAAACCCCTTTCAGAAAATTTCTCCAAATTTTCTCTTTCATCAGATTTTCAATGATCTCCTCATTGGTCTGGAAAAGAAGGGAAACCTCCTCTTCCTTCATTCATCTTTCCTTGTTTCCTCTGTCAATCTCCTCTCCTTGGAGAGAAGCTCCTCTTGATGATGGAAATAGATCTTGGGCATTGGCTGAGCCAAGATCATGCTCTAATACCACTGTAATATTCCAAATATGGAAATCTCTGCTCCATCGGGAATATCTTCAGATATTCCAATTTCCTTCTTCAGTGAGCTATCACAAGTCCATTTCAGAGATTTAATGTTGAGGAATTTACAGGATATGAATCATTCCAAAGAAGGGAGAGTTCCTAAGGCTAGCTGGCCCTTCACAGACTCTATCTATGGATATGAAATATTCCACCTCAGGAATTTCTGCTACAGAGTCCTTGAGGATGCTGTATAGGGAAGCTGCTGCATAAATAAGACAAACCATTGTTGGCATGCCCTAGAAAAACTCTAATAAAACTCCTATGAATAATATGACGTCAAAGAAATAAAACTAGATGGGTTATTCAGATCTCCCCAGTCTAGGTCTCTAATACAAGGCTCAATGAGAGAGCTACAACAATACATGAACATAACCAATAACTCTGCAAATCTGAAATACACCATAAAAGGGAAATGTATGCATACATGATTATATTATGATATATCAGCAGAAATATACAAGAAATATTTGAGGGACAAGCCACTCAAGCTTGAAGATCCAACCTCCAATGAATAAGCAATGAAATAGAAGAGTAGCTGCAACTGCGCCATGTATATGAAGGTTGCTAGAAATTTCGGAGCAAACCAAAACGTGAAAACTGAGTTGTCACTACAACTGAACCAAAATAAGGATGAGGCTATGCCTGATCTGAAATTTGATTTCCCTCCTCTGATAATGTCTCTAATACAAAGGGCTGATCCCTTTGTCTCAGAAACACCCTCCTCTGAAGCTCTAGAAACCCCTCTCTCACCGCCTCCTCCAAAATAATGCAGTTTCCTCCATGGACTGCGCAGTGGGAGATGATGGAAGTGTGGCCTCATGCCACTGATCTGAAATATAGCCCGGAAATCCTCCTTGCAGCTCCTCCAATGAATAGAACACTCCTCCACGGAAGAAAACAAGACAAGAGAGACTCCATGAGTTTCTCTCTTGCTGCACCCGACAACACAACATCCTCTATGTTGCAGAAATAACGCTGTAGAAGATGAATGTAGTTGTGGCCAATGCCGGATTGAGGAAATGTAGCTCAATCCTCATCCTTCCTTGAGGAAGAGATAGGGATTCTCGATCGGGAACACCTTAGTGCCCGAGGGCACCATCACCCTGCTAAACAGCCCGAGGATGCAAACTTATGCAGACCCAAGTCTGAAACTCTAAACCATAACATGTATCCAAATGGGCTGCCATATCCTCCTTATAAACACAAGGAAATCTTCTCCACCAAGGTCCCACCAATTAGGGTTTCCACCCTCATGTGAATCTCTTCCCTCCAAAACTGCGCAGCTTCTCTAGGAAGCCTCTTCCTCCTTGGGCAACGCTGTTGAATTTAGTCAAAGGTGACTAATCAAGTGAGTTGGGTTCCATTCACACCTTTGGTGTTTATTTCAGCTACTTTATTCACCTCCCTTTCACATTAGGAGTGTTATTTCTTCATATAAAAGGGGCTAAGGTGTCTCCTTCCCCATTTTATTAAGCAAAAATAAAATGTGCAACTATAATGTTCCATTTTAGCTTGAGGCTAAAATTGGGAACATTACATGCAAGTACAAATCAAGATCAGTTAAGAATCACCATGATGACAATGTGCAAGGTGAGATAGTTTTTAAGTTTCCTTTGATTAATGACCAAGGTAGGAACAAGATTGTCTCTACAAGAATAGCTTGCTTCTCTACAAATTCTTGGGAATCGTAGCATGACAGTGTCAAAAACAATAAGAGAAGGTCGCAAGAGTCAAGGAAAAAGCTAAGTTTTGTGAAAAGCTCAATTTGATGAAAATGGGAAAATTTCAATGGATAGAGACTGAAATGGTGAGGGAAATGTACCCTCATCCACATGATCAATATTCAAAGAGATTTTGGGGTCCAAAAGGCTTCTAGTGGGGAGGAATGATCAGGTGCTCAGTGTGAAAGCTCAAAAATTAAAGTGCTCAGAATTGAAGGGAAAATGAACAAAAGTAAAGAGCTCATCGCCAGGAATCTGGCGCAATTCATTTCATTGAAAACGAAGTCCGGATGAAGGAGATAGAGCCTGTTATTCGTTTTCCTAAATATCTAAAATTTTTGCAGAAGTGAAAGGTTGGTGACATGGCAGCCTAGTCAACAAATTTAAGTATATTCAGGGAATATTATTCAGTTTTTCCCAATGACACTATGACAAGTGTCACTGCAATATTCACTAGTTTAGTTTAAAGGTGAATTTTTTTTATGTGTTGCTCCTAAGGTTGAATTCATTTTTTTTTATATTATGGTTGGGGAAAGCCCAACCAAAGGCTGACATGTGGTGCAACCAATGACCACCACATGCCCCCTCTGGTGGACCCTATCCAAAATTCAAATTTCATTTTAACATGGCCGAAATGTTTTCCATATATGCCAAAGTCCTAACTATATGCAAAGTTCGATGGTCGAATTATATGAAAAATACGATGGTCAAATTATATAAAAAGTGCGAACTATATGAAAAATCCGATGGTCGAATTATATGCAAAGTCTGATGGTCGAATTATATACAAAGTCCGAGTTCATATATTATAGTGGCACATTTTAATACATACACCAAAGTTTTCATAGTTCAAAGGTTGCATTTTATTAAATGCCAAAGGTCATATTATAATGCTTTTGGGTGGCAAAAGTTTCACCACAAGGCTGGGTGGAGGTCGGGGCTCAACCCAACGACCTCCCCCACACCACTCTCAACTCTTACCAATACACCATGACCGCATTTCTTAATAGCATATGCGGAACATATATATTTGAATTATTTGGTTACAGGGGCGGAGGAATAGAGTGGGCCAACCCCCTCCCCATGAGACCATCCACCATAACCATGACGCGGAGCGGAGGTTAAGAGTGCAGATTTAAGTGTTAATATGAGGTTAATTACCCCTAAACAAGGATTAAGCACTAATACATTTGTAATTTGGATTATTGTTTAGTCCACCATTAGCATTAATTAAACTGCAGATTAGTTTGGCAGGCTTTTTCAGTGGACCTCCAAAGTAGGTGCCACCTCCATAATTAATAGGGCTAACTGAAGTCTTCTCCAGTTTTGGAGGTAGTTTACTAGTAAAATTTTTTTTGGCCATATCTTTTGCAATTTTCGATCAAATTGAGAGAAAGAAGAGTCATTTCTAATATATTTGGACATTATGGACTCATTGAAGCATGTTTCAGGAGCTGTAGGTGAATTTAAACAACATTTTTTTCACTTTTGATCTAATACAGAGGCCCAAGCCATGGAATCTAGACCAAGGAGATGTAGCCCAGGAGGGGTGAACTCCTTCATCAAAACATTGTTTTAATGGATCAATTGTGATGATTTATTGTACTTGTTATTACTACTATTCAACCTTTGTTGTTCATGCTTTATGCTCTTGAATTTAACTTAAAAAATCAGCTCATTTACCTGTTTGACACTCATAACCACCAAGGAAACCTATGCACATAAAGAAAAAGATCAGAAAATTAATTTTAAATCTAAAGATGAAATTAGCACAACAAAACTAAAATTCAAATCCATATCACCCCTCCTCAAGGCAACCCTTATCCAGGTCAAAGCATGTCATATGCATATCCCCAATCGCATCAACAGATGCTAGGGAAAGTTGTTGCCCAACTTGTTTATACAAATTTTGCCCCTACTCCATATTTTCCATATGCACTGCCTAATGCTCCAGCCCCTCCGGCACCAACGCCTCAACCTCCCATGCCTCCTCAACCTCTACTACAACAACACCCTCCTCCTAAAGGTCAAGTATATGCTCAATAGAGTGTGACCAATCCCCCCAATGCCAAGAAAAAATAATAAGGGGAAAGGTAACTAGAACTAGTAATCTCAAGGTAATGAGGGTAACCATAGTCCACCACCTAATGAACCCTAGGGGAAGCAACAAAATCCCACAACCGAACAATAAGGGGGACAACCCAAGCAAAACAAGGCTCTTTGTACGAATAATCCTTGTTCCTTTTGTGACGTATATAGGAATTATACTCATGATTGTCCCCTTTTAGCTTAGATGATTCAAGTATGAGAAGCTCATGTAGTCCTCCCTAGAGGACAAAAGCCTATGGATATTATTCCTTTGGCTCCTAATTCATCTCAATTGATAGTTCTTACCAATCCTTTTCCTCAGCAAGGATATCTAGATTCCTAACCTACACAAGGTCAGGAAGCTCCCCAACTTCCATAATCTACTCACCATGATTATCATATTCTTATGATGAATTATAATGAGGTCAAAACTGAACAAGTCAACCTTCAGACTCAATCATGCTAGTATGACAAGCCACTTGCTAAGTCTATGACTGAGTCCCAAACTAAATTTTCCATCGAGCCTCCTTCACCATCAAATGGTACCTTATAGATCCCTCAGCCTAAGGAAGAGGTCATTCCCAAGATCCTCAAAGGTCCATTACGTCAAAATTTTTCTTCAGTTAAAGTTTCCCATACCTATAGCATAGTTGATTAATTATCGCAGCCTCATGTCGCCATGTCAACACTAGAAGTCCTCTAGACATGCCCATCCCAACATAAATCTCTACTCTCTGCTTTGGGTGTTGTGGATCCTTTTGACGATAGCATGAATGTATTTGATGTTGATCAATCAGAGCATCCCCTCGTTCTTTCATTTGTTGCATTTAAAATACTAGTCTCCATAATAAATTGCACTATTCAATGATGTATCATAAATGAAGGCGCCTCCACCTGTGCGATGGATGCTAGTGTTTGGAAGAAACTTTGTTCACTTGACCTATCCCCATCAACCATCACTCTCCGTGCTTGGGAAGGTCATCCATCACAACCCCTTGGCTTATATCACAACTGTCCTATCACCGTTGTCGACAAGACTATCTCAATTAACATTGAAGCCATTTATTACCCATTATATTATAACATTATTTTGGTTCGTAGTTACACCTATGCCATGTCATATGTCGCATCTACGGTTTTCCGTAAGATGTTATTTCCTCATAACAGAAAGATCATCATCGTCCATGAGTTGAAATACTATGATCCTAAGGCTCAAACTTCACCTCAGTCCCATATATCATCAATGACTGGAAATATTATTATCTCATCCCTCACCAATGTCTTTCCTAGAGTTTATAAATATTCCGCTTTGCTTGGTGCTTATTATGGTCCACCACCTACCACTTCTGAGGCTTTCATGTCTAGTGTTTGCATGCTGCAAGCATTACATGATGCTTACAAGTAGTCTGGTGCGCCCATACAACAACCAATGCCTTCACAACGTTTTGTTCCCAACTCAACCCAGCCTTAAGGTATAATTCCTCAAGGACCACTTCCTTCTTCTGGTGTCTCTCCTAGTCCTTTCCAACGAGGAACCGTTCCTCCAGATCTTAACCATCCAGGAGCAATTCCTCTAGGCCATTATCCTTCAAGGCATATACCTTTCTTATTCTCCCCAATTGGAATTTTTTCTATCCTTCTCATGGCTATGTTGAGTTTACCCAACATTACCTTGGGGATCCCATTGTGGTACATTAATCCCCCCACAAACACTCCCCCTGACCAACTTAAACCTTACATAACTTTAACCCTGGTACAACCTATTGTTCCTTCCCCTTCCTTTGCTTTAGTTCCATAATAACCTCAGGAGGAATATACTCTCGTTGTGAAAGCATATGGTGAGGGGGGAAAATCCCATAAAAAGGGAACCAAAGACAAGGCACCCCAAGCAACTCCAACTCCTCCTAAGCCTCCAAAGCTTACCCCTTCATGTACTTTGTGTGATGTTGTTGGTCATGCCACCAATAATTTTCCTGAACTCCCTTATCTTAAAAATGTGGTTGTTGATACCTTTCCTAACTCCAACTTTCTGGAGGTCCATGTCACCTTACCCAAGTTAGATAAGAAGAACAAATCATTACGCACGAATCACCCTTGTGATTTGTGTGATAATTATGGCCACTATTCTCACCACTTTCATCGCCTCAAATATTTTCTCGATACGCGTCATGATCTTCATGGAATAGAGGACGCTCATAGTGAATCCACCTCTTCTCTACCTACGGATTTTGGTCCCATTATAGCGCTAAAACAAGAGGTCCCTTAACCACACATTGTGATCCCTCCTCCCGATGTCGAGATGGAGGATAAAATTTCTCCTATTCTCTACCTATCATCATCCATGGGATCGATGTATGGGGAATCCCTTGGAGTTTCCTATTGTGATTTTTTCAAACCTTATTCATTGAATACACCAGTCTCAACATCGGTAGATATCCCATCTAATAGTCATTCATCCCCTCCTGTTGGCAACACGCATGTGAACCTTGTCTCTCATGACAATGCTTCAAGTATTTCCTCCACATCATGTGGTCTCTCCTCCTCCCATCCTCCCATATTTAATTCAAATGAAGACATCGTGGAATCCATGACCACCCTTGATTATCCTTGGGATGATATGCACCATCGTGTGTATTTCATTTCACATCAAACCCATGATCAATATGTTGTGGATTCCACAATCATCCTCACCTCAATCCCCTTTCTACCTCCTCATCGGTGAAAGTTTCTATCTTCTCGGTGTTGAAACTGTCTATCATCATCGTATCATCCATTCATTATCTTCTTACGCCTTTTAGATGGATCCATCATCCACACTTCATATCGGTTATGCCAATGGTGTGAGTCGCTTCTCTAGGAATCTTTCCTCAGCAACTTGGGCCATTTTCACCCCTCTGAATTCATTAGTTCACTCCAATAGTGTATGCATTAGATCTGCCACCAATAACTAGGATGAATATGATGTTGTGATAGGTTTTTTAGCTGATGCCCTTGATCGTCACATCCTTCACCTTCATGTTCGTATTGATTCCTTGCTACTTGTCATGCAATTGAATGGCATTTATCATGTGCATAATCCAGTCCTATTTAGAAAATATATACGAGTTAAGCTTTTGGCACATGAATTTGAATTCATTACATCCAGTCACGTTCCTAGAGCCCAAAATCACTATGTAGATACCATTGTAAATAACATTCTAGATTTACATTAATCACATGCATATACAAGAAGGCAACCATAACATCAAAAAATGGTGAACCACAATCATCACAAAAATATGCATAACCATCTTATGTATCATAATATCAAAGATATAAGTATTTGGATTCCACTACTCTAAATACATCTGACATGCCCATAGCATGTTACAATACCAAAAATGGGACCCACATGTCCCTATCCTTAGTCACTACAATTTGGTGGCTCTTGAGCCAATGAATCCATACAACCAAATCGTAGGTCTCGAACTACCTGACCGACCATAGCTATGAGTTGAGTGATACCTTGCAACTATGAGGGAAGACTGGTGCACTCATCCGTATACTGATCTTCTAACTCATGCCACCCACACTCTATCACCCTGGTTAGTAGCTAGTTGAACCTACAATGGAGGTCCTCTAGTAGAACATCACTGTCTGACATTTATCATGACGTCGATCCACCCTGATCTACATCCCCAGGCACTGCGACTCGACTTGTATATCCTGCCGATTTCGCTGGTTCTATATATATGCATACCACAAGTTTGGAAATTAGTACCACATATATACATTTTCTAATATTTACATGCAACCCAAAATATAATAACTGTCACTTACCATCTGGACCCCACACTTGTCTTGGCGGTAGTGGCAAGTCAGGACCCCCCTGATATTTCATGCCACTATATGGATGTTCATCTATGTATAATGATATTTGGTCCCAATGTGCAAATAACTCAGGTCAAAACACTTTGTAATATTTCTAATAGCCCAAGCTAATGGAAATATACAATTTTGTTTCATTTTCCTATTGCATGAATAAATGTGTAAAGGAGGACAAGAAAAACTCCTAAAATTAGTGAATAAATCAATGCCCCATGTGAAAAAGGCTAAAATCCGGGCTACCTTAATAAAGCACCCTTATGTGTGAAAGGGATTGAGACATTTGACTGGGTCAACATGACCAAATCAACAACACTGTCTAGATGCAGTGAGTCTCCTTGATGCACAACGAAGTCTTAGTTGGAGGTGGCACATGTGAAAGGAGCTAAATCATTGAGATGGTTTAGGGTTTTGCAAGAATTTTATCTTATAAAAGGAAGAGGAGGACAACAGAAAAGGGTTGTTGAACATGTTATATTTCTGAATATATTGTCTGTTTAAACATATATCATTCTCTTTCTATTTAACTGAGAATAGTGATGTTTAGAACTGGGTGTTCCTGATCGAGAATCCCACCTCCTTCCTTGAGTAGCTCTTGGAGGATTTTTGCTGATCTTGTCCACTATTAAGCATTTGGCCAAGCTTCATCTTCAACTACAACACAGATCCTGTTGAGGGTTTGGTTTTCCTTGTAAGCTGCAGCAAGTGGAGGCTAGATCTACTAAGATCTAGGCCATTCTAGTGCCTCTTTTCAGTGGGAAAGCCTTATATCCCCCTGGTAAGAGAGTATTATATCTTTGGAGCTACATATTCAGATCTTGGCATCAAGCCAAACCAGTACTAGAGCCTACAACGTAGCTTCCCTTCCAGGATTGCGTTATTTGCAAGTATACAGTTGATGGGTGTTTTGGCACACTTTTGGAGGAGAGATCTCCAGTGTTGGGGCTCTACCCTTCACCGTGGTGATCCATGGATTACAGATCTAATCCATGTCATGTTCAGATATGATTTTCTTATTATTGTATTTACTCCAAATTTTTTTTGAATATTACTACACATCTGCAACTTTATATCTCAGATCTACTCTTTGTATTTCATGTTTTGCTCAAAACCCCAAGGGGAATTTTTAAAGGAGCTCATCTAGTGTACAAATATGATATAGATCTAATATTTTGTACATAGATCTTCTCTAGATCTGAAGTGTAATATACAACTGCTACAACTCTTTAAAATAACGCTGTCAAGCCTTTTTGTAGTTTAATACATTGTTGCAGCACCTCTTTTTGAGGGTTTTCTTCATAAAAGTCTTCCATTTTCCTCTTGTACACTATATGGGCCACATTGTAAATGTGATTTGCTGATGTATAAGTGATTATTGAGCCTCCATTTTGGCCTCCTACTCTTACTTTTCTGAACTGCATTATTTTCTGAGCAATATTGTTTAATATTGCTGCTTGTTCCCTTTTGGGGATATTACAGTGGTATCGGAGCAATCATCTTGGCACAACCTGTGATTTAATTTCTTAAGAAGCCAATATGTATTCAGAAGAAGATGAGCCTCTTAGTGACAGAGAGAAGAGGTATCTAAAGAGAAGATAGAAGAAATTTTATTACACCAATGATGATCAAGACAAGGGTAAAGCCCCTGAATCTGGAAGTGATGTAGAAGGAAAGGACTTTGCAAAGATCCTTTTGAAAGCCATGCAAGATCTTGATAGAGAGATCAAAGAGATGAGAATGGACAGAATCAAGGAATCTCCTAAGAGATTTCATCTTAGAGAAAGCTCTGGCATGTCTCATCACTGGAATGATCAACCAGTGAACCAGCCACAAGCTCCACAACGCTCTACCATGCCTACCATTTTGGTTGTGGAAAATGAAGGGCCTTAAGAGCAAGCATCCCTTGAAGACTAATTTGAAGAATATGTCTCAGAATCAGAGATTCAAGGATCACTTGAATTTTCGAGAGTTTTGTCACCTCAAGGACAAAAGAAGACCAAGGCATCAGCATAGAGATGGTGGATTCACTCAAAATCATGATCGACATCACTCTATGGGCAGATTCTTTTTACCCAAGTTTGATGGGTCATCCACTTGTTCTGCCAAAGCAAGGGTAGAAAAAATTTACATCTAATTTCAGTTGAACAAGGTCCCGGAGATGGAAGCTATCAAGATTGGAATGCTACACTTTGAAGGTGAAGCACACAACTGGTGGTTCCATGGCTTGTCTACATTGGGTCATGCCAATGTGATTTCTTATTTTGAGTTCACTAGAAGGCTGGTGGAAATATTTGACAGAAAAGATCTAGAGGCACCTTTCATGAGCCTTGCAAAGTTGAAGCAATCAGGTAATACAAAGTCTTATATTTCTGAATTTTTGAGATTATCTGTGATGGTTCCTGATTTGTCTGTAGCAAGAAGGGTGTACATGTTCATCAATGGTATAGATGAACCTTGTCATGGGTTGGTAAAATCTACCAAGCCCACTACCTTGCATGATGCCATTGAGAGGGCTAGAGACCTTCAATATTTCTTGCTAAAAGCAAAGGCAAAATTTCAGCACAAGCCCTCTTTTCCTTCTAAAGGAAAGGAAGAGAGAGTCGCTCCTTCAAATGAGAGCTCATACAAGAAGCCTTTTGATGATGAATTCCGGAGATATATAAGAAAGAAGAAGCTATGCTTCACTTTCCAAGAACCATGGGTACCTAGACATAGATGTGCTGCTGGTAAAGCACATTATATAGAGGTCCTCTCAGATATTGAAGAAGATGAAGATGATGAACCAAGAAGGGGTCACAACGTTGACAATTTCGAGGGAGATCCAACACCATCAGGAGATGGGAATGGAGCATTTTCTCCTATTGGAGGAACTCTTGCATATTTGAGAGGAGTACCTAAGTACTTGATCTTAAGATTTCGAGGTTAAATCATGAATCAAAGGGTTTTTGTATTGACTGAAAGTGGGGCTACCCACAATTTCATTGATGCCCATCTTGTGCAACAGAGGGCAATACCCACTTATAATTTTGAGGGATTCTTTGTTTTGGTCCCAGGAGATAGAAAAATGCAATGCATGCATTATGTTTCATCACTTTCAGTCACCATGGGATCCTACACTTCGGTGGATCACTTCTTTTTAGTTGACATACCAGACACCAATGTTATCTTGGATGTTCAATGGTTGATTACATTGGGGAAAGTCACCATTGATTGGGAGGCTTTGCAAATGGAATGGGTGGAAAAGAATACTGGTGAAACTCAAATGATCAAAAGCATGCATAATTACCCCTCACATAACACTGCCACATAGAAAACAGAGATGGATTTGCACAGTGGAAGAAAGGACCTCACAGTCCCATCTATTATGTTCATGAGATTTTTGCATGGGACACTCTTATCTAGTGACAAACCACCTGGGAGGCCACCTGATTCAGTTTTGGTGAGACATCTCTCACTACATGATGCTCCAAGACCAGATCTAGGTGGGATGGGAGCATTAGAAGACATAGCTACAACACTGGGAGGCTTGGGCAAGCACAAGAAGGAGGGATATTTTCTTCTCTCATCATCATCACCCACCTTCATTTCTAATTCTGTGCTGTTGGAGGAGAATAAGGGAAGGTATGTCCTTCCAACATATAACTTTGGCATAGGAGATGTCAAAGAGGAGATCAGAAACATGATAGACATTCCTGTCGATGCATCATCAACACTGTCATTGCTGGGGAGTGTATATCTATATTGGAATTCCCAGCT
The DNA here is from genome assembly GCA_034641835.2 of Pinus albicaulis. Classification (NCBI taxonomy): domain Eukaryota; kingdom Viridiplantae; phylum Streptophyta; class Pinopsida; order Pinales; family Pinaceae; genus Pinus; species Pinus albicaulis. The sequence continues at coordinate 1,268,469,259 of CM076584.1, forward strand.
GTTGGTGAATTATTCCAAAGATCTTCACATTCGTATGATGCTTGATGACCAACTGCATGAAGAGGGCTATCTAGTCCATGAGGGAGTCATCTATCATCATGATAGGGTCTTCTTTCCTAGAGCCTCCAAGCTCAAGGAGAGGATGCTACAAAGGGCCTACAAAGAGTTCTGTTTCAACCCTACCTATTCTATGAAGATCTACAACACTATCATGGGATGCTTTGCATGGGAAGGGTTTGAAGGAGAGATACATTAGCATTTTCAAGAATGCATGAACTATGTGGAGTTGGGGCAGCCATATGACTCTATGCAAGAGTTATTTCATCCATCTCTTCCTTCTTTGGAAAGAGGAGAAAGATCCATGCACAACTCCTTGTATATGAATGACATTGTCGGTGAAGGATCTGATCATGTAAATAAAGTTTCATTTTCTAATTTTTCATATTCTTTCACCATTTTTATGCAGGCCATGACTCCAAGTAGGAGTGATGTATCAAGTAAATCTCATGGCAAACATTGGGCCACTAAAATTTCTAAATTTGGCCACTCCCTTGTTGTGAAAAGGGAGATTCTCTTTCATGATGAGTGCTTTCCAAAGGCACCAAACATATCTCACACTTTCAGCCATAGTGAGATGAGATGTGCAGCAAGTAAGTGGTGGGCAAACCGCTTACCACACCTTGATTTGATGCACGCAGGAGATGCACTGTGATGGTACCATATGTGGGACTATGACCCACCTCCTCATGCTCAAATTTCTGTTTTTTTATATGTAGTTTTGCTTCCATACCTTGATGATATAGTTGTAATTTTCATGGGTATGTATGGAGGGAGGATGGGAAGCTTGTATGTACCATATGGGATGGAGACTCTTTATGTACCTTATGCTACATGTTTTAGAGAGAGAATTTGTTCAACCATGTTTGTTTCAGTTGAATTCTTGACTCCTTGTGGGATGGACTATGTACATCTCATAATGACATTGGAGGAAAAATTCATGAAGGATTGGATTGGTGAAAACTTAGCTTATGAATAAATCTTGATTCTTGATGGTGTCACCAATGGAGGAGGAGAAGTGTTGCAACACTCACCCTATCAGTTGCTTGAGGACAAGAAACATTTTGGAGGGGAGGACTGTAGTATTCCCAATTAGCCCAAGCTAATGGGAATATACAATTTTGTTTCATTTTCCTGTTGCATGAATAAATGTGTAAAGGAGGACAAGAAAAACTCCTAAAATCAGTGAATAAATCAATGCCCCATGTGAAAAAGGCTAAAATCTGGGCTACCTTAATAAAAAACCCTTATGTGTGAAAGGGATTGAGACATTTGACTGGGTCAACAAGACGAAATCAACATCGCTGTCTAGATGCAGTGAACCTCCTTGATGCACAACGCAATATTAGTTGGAGGTAGCACATGTGAAATGAGCTAAATCATTGAGATGGTTTAGGGTTTTGCAAGACTTTTATCTTATAAAAGGAAGAGGAGGACAACAGAAGAAGGTTGTTGAACATGTTATATTTCTGAATATATTTTCTGTTTAGACATATATCATTCTCTTGCTGTTTAGCTGAGAATAGTGCTGTTTAGCACTGGGTGTTCTTGATTGAGAATCCCACCTCGTTCCTTGAGTAGCTCTTGGAGGAGTCTTGCTGATCTTGTCCACTATTAGGCATTTGGCCAAGCTTCATCTTCCAACTACAACACAGATCCTGTTGAGGGTTTGGTTGTGCTTGTAAGCTACAACAATTGGAGGCTAGATCTACTCAGATCTAGGCCATTCTAGTGCCTCTTTTCAGTGGGAAAGCCTTCTATCCCCCTGGTAAGAGAGTATTAGACCTTTCAGGCCAAACCAATACTAGAGCCTACATCGCAGTATCCCTTCCAAGACTGCATTATTTGCAAGTATACAATTACAGGGTGTTTTGGCACACTTTTGGAGGAGAGATCTCTAGTGTTGGGGTTTTTCCCTTCACTGTGGTGATCCATGGATTGCAGATTTAATCCATGTCATGTTTAGATCTGATCTGCTTATTATTGTATTTACTTCTGAAATTTTCTGAATATTACTGCAAATCTACAACTTTAGATCTCAGATCTACTCTTTGTATTTCATGTTTTGCTCAAAACCCCAAGGGGAATTTGTAGAGGAGCTCATCTAGTGTACATATCTGATATAGATCTAATATTTTGTACACATATCACCTCTAGATCTGAAGTGTAATATACAAATGCTGTATCTCTTTAAAATAACGCTGTCAAGCCTTTTTGTAGTTTAATACATTGTTGCAGCACCTCTTTTTGAGGGTTTTCTTCATAAAAGTCTTCCATTTTCCTCTTGTACATTGTATGTGCCACATTGAGCCTCCATATTGGCCTCAACTGCATTATTTTCTGAGCAGTATTGTTTAATATTGTTTCTTGTTCCCTTTTGGGGATATTACACACTCATATGACCCCCTCCTCCACCTCGTTGCAGTATCTGCCACTAGCGACACATCCTAGGCTCCTTTGGGCCCCTATCACAGATCTGTACATGTGGACGGATGGTTGGGATCATCTCAAAGAAGAATGAGCACAAAACTATTCCAAATGAATAATTATCATTGGTATGTCACCTGCATAATTTCATATGTCATTTCAATGACGACAACAACATCTATTCCCACCCATGGTAGGTCCCTGCCAGTGCTCTCTTCAAAATTATCATCTACCCTCCATTGATGTGATGAAAGAAATGAATACCCAAGATCTATAGCATTGTTGCGATTGTAGCTCATGTCTCCAAAATATCTAAGTCATTGATCTGGATATTCGTGCCCTTTGCATGAAAACCAGGTCTACAATGATGATCCACAAACTCATAGATCTGCCTCCCACGAGGTAGCACTAGTTGTATCACCCCTACCATCCCCAAGGGGGGAAGTCCTATTAGAATATATATGTCCTAGATTTTCAAATCGATCCTATGGCCCTGTACCACAAAGGCCTCCTGATCTGGGTCCTAGTAGCTCACAATCCTCGACAAAAAGGGCTCACCTTCCCTCATCAATGGGTTCTCCAAGAACTTAAGAACCCCATACCGAGCCAAAACACCTTTGACTATCGGATTCCCTTGAATCTTAGCATGAAGAGTATCTAAATCTCATTCTCACCACACAACCTTTAAATCTTCCATACCTGCAAAATACCAATTTTTTTTTTTTCAGTTCAGTGTAAAAGGTATACACTTCTGGTCATTAGCTTCAACTCCTCGCATATAACCAGGACTTCTTTTCCTCCCAGCACAGAGCATAGTTTTTGCCGACAAAACTCTGCTAGACACACTTTTTAGCCTAGTTTATGCATTCCAGAATGCAGAACAGGGCCCCAAAAGTGCATTGCGACTATGAGGCTCAGCAGGGGTCCCCCACAGAGAGATGACAACCTAATTAGGAATTCCAAACCACTGGAAATGAAGAGTAAGGTTAGGCCATCTACCTATAATTCACAGATCCTGATTTCAATGGTTGGTTTGTCCGCTACGATCTCCACAAGATTTAGGTCCTTCTCATCCTCTACAAATTCTCCAAAACTCACTATGCAAATGAATTGGATTTGGAGGAAAGAAGCCCTTTTATAGGAAAAACCCTAGTTTTTCCATTGTCCATTGTGACCAAACCATAGCTCATTTTGAAAAACTATCAGCACTGTTGGAAATATCTTACCAATTTTTATAATGGGCCTTCCTTTGTTTTTGATAATTTTAGACTTCACTCGGAAGCCATTTTTTCCACGAAGTTTGAATTTGTCACCAATTAAAACCAAATTTATTCATATGATCCATCTGTACTTTGGTACCACTTTTCCTTGGAACTTTTCAACTCATGTGTTGATTTTCATCATGAGTAGGCATTATTTACTCATGATTTTTTATGGTCCCCCTGTGCCTATCCCATGTGGCAACATCATCGAGTCACCCTTGCATTCATGGAGTTTGTTCTGAGTCCCATTGAGTCTTGTTACAGTATTCCATCCATATTTGCATTGCATTCATCCCTTTTTTATCCTTTTGGCCTCCAGCTATCCTGTTCTGTCTTTGAAAATACTGTTGAGATTCAACAAGATGATGAAGCTTAGTGAAAATCAGTCACCTTCACTAAGTGGGCCCACAGGCTATTTTTAGGTGTAAGTCTATTTTTAGACATGGTGATCATATTTTAGAAGTTGCAGGATGCTATTTGTGAATGGTTGGTCAAGTTGAAAAAATAGATGAAATTCTATTTTTAGAATATTGGGTGAAGTCTATTTATAGATCATCGATCTAAAAATATATGTGTCGATTATTATTAGCCCTTAATAATAATCAGACTCTAAATATCAAATTATTCTCTTGGAGCACTTTATTTCAGTATACAGTTTTGGAAAATCAGTGGGTTGAAGGAATTATGCAATTCCTAGGGTTTATTTTTGGCTCATGCATGAGGACTTAGTTAGAACTGAAGTGGCAAAGTTATGACAGAGTTGGAAGAGTAGTTACATGAGTTGTTATTCAGTTTAACTCAATTGAGTGAGTAAAACTCAGTTGATCTAGTTGTATCTAGTTTAACTGAATGATACACTAGTGAGAGTTAATTGAATTAATTAGTTAATTAATTCACAAATAATAACTCACTAACAACTGAATAGAAACAATAGTTAACTACAGTGCATGTCAGTTCTAGTGGAGACCCAGTGGAGAGATAGGTGAAAGGGTGAGATGGAATACTTGTTGTGACTATAGTGATGCATTGATTGCATCACACACACATTGGAGTTGCAAATGAGGATTGCGCAATCAAGGCAAGGCAGATTCGAATTCATTCAAGGGTCTTCTTCAGCAGGGATTGCGCAGTGGAGGCAGGCTATCAAGTGGCAAGAAATCAGTGCATGGATTTGCAGATTTCTTCATGTTAGTGTGTGACGATCGATTGTACTGAGAGCTTGATGTACTAAGCTTTGTATGAGATTGTTACATGATCTCCATGATACATAATATATGATAGTTGGGGTTTTTAGCTTTAGGATTTCCCGTTAAACAACTGTGTTATGTGAAATTGTTTTTATTGCTTCATGTGTTTGCAATTGAGTTTTGAATTTTTGCAAAATATTAATAGTGGAAGGATTCTGTATTTAGCAAGAAGATAAATATTGTTATATTAGGAGAATCTAGATATATAAATGCATATGTTATATAATTTATACATGGTATCGGAGTAGTGTTAATTCTTGAAGATTGCAATTGTGAAAAATTGCCGAGTTTGTGCTGGTGGACAATTTGAATTTGCTGCAGAAATTTCTTGGCGCGATAGTTGAGTATACATTGAAATGTATTTCAATGGGTTGCGATTGGAGTATGCCCTTTAGGGAAGCTTGAATTACATAGCCTATAAGGATAGGATGGAGGTGATGCTGGAAAATAATGGACTGAAGGAGTTCATCGATAGCGATGTTCCTAAGCCTGGTTCTAGCGATGCTGTATTACTTGACGCATGGAAAAAGAAGGTAGCAAAGACAAGAAGAATTATGTTGGAAGGTGTGAAGGACCATATTGTGTCTATAATTCACGAGAAAGCCACTCCATTTGCAATTTGGAAGGCTTTGACAGATTTGTTCCAAAGCAGCAGCAACTAGAGGAAGTTGGCGCTGAAAGATAAGCTCAGAAAAATAAAAATGGAGAAGGGAAAAAATATTCCAAAATATCTCATGAAGTTTGTCCAATGTAGGGATGAAATGGGAAGTGTGGGGATTATTGTTGATGATGATGACTTGGTGAGCTTGGCTCTCCTTGGGCTTCTGATGAGTTGGCATAGCTACAAAGCCTCTATCAATGGACGGGAGAAACTGTCGGGTTGGGAGTGACTTTGGTCGGATCTTGTGCAGGAGGAGATAAGGCGAAGTACAAGGGATGGCTCTTCATCGAAGAATGAAGATGAAGATAATTGTGCTTTGGTTGCCAAAGCAAGGAAAGGGAAAGGGAAGAAATTCCCTTCAAAATCCGAGGTTAAAGGAAAGAAGCAGGATTTCTCCAAGGTGAAGTGTTTTCACTGTCATGCACATGGGCATTTCGCCACTAACTGCCACGGAAGAAGGAGAAAAAGAAGGTTGTTGGAGCTGCAGTGGGTGAGGCCTTAGCCTCACAATTTGAACTTGATTTCTCCTTGATCGCATTCTTGTTTTCAAGCTCAATGGGATTAGTGTGGTATCTTGATAGTGGTGCGTCTTTCCATATGACGGGAGACAAGGAGTTGTTTAGTGACTTGGAGGAGAAGGATCTCCAAATGCATATAGAGATGGGAGACGATGGTCGATACAGTGCGACTGACATTGGGACCATTACCTTTGAGAGGGATTTAGGTAATCCATTTCTGTTGAAAGATGTTATGCATGTTCCAGGTCTGAAGAAGAACTTGGTCTCGGCCACAATGTTGGAAGACAGAGGTTATGATGTTGTTTTTAGTGATGGAAAAGCTTTCCTGTGACATAAAACAATGGGTCAAACCAAGAGGATAGGGATTGGAGTTAAGAATATCTACAAGCTGGAGGTAGATGGTTGCACTGCAATGATGGGAAAAGCAAAAAAAGTGGTGAGTTGGGATGAGGGCGAATTATGGCACAGGAGATTGGGCCATCTTCACCATGGCGATTTGAAGATTTTGCAGCAGATTTCTACTATGCTTCCCAAGGGTACTCTTGCGCATTCAAATCAGTGCAAGGGATGTACTATGGGTAAGTTTGTGAAGACCACCTTTCATGAGAAGGAGAACTGTACTTCGGTGATCCTGGAGAGAATTCACACAGACATGTGTGGACCTTTCTCGTTTGCTTCAACAGAAAAACACAGGTATTATGGTATTTTTGTTGATGACTATTCTCATAGATGTTGGATCTTCTTCATTTAGAAGAAGAGTGAAAAATTCTCAAATTTCTGTGAGTCCAAAGCATTGGTGGAGAAGGAGTTGGGGAAGTAAGTGAAAGCTCTACAGAGCGATAATGGTGGTGAATACATCTCGTGCGAATTCAAAGAATTCTGTAGCAAAGAAGGAATTCGAAGAGAACTCAAAGCGCCTCATAACCCATAGCAGAATGGGGTCACGGAAAGGAAGAATAGAATGATCGTGGGTGCTGCGTGAGTGATGGTACATGCCCAGGCCTACCGATGCACTTGTGGGTAGAAGCATGCAACACTGCAGTTTATGTGCAGAACCATTGTCCTCATAGAGTACTTGGCATGAGTACACCTGAAGAAGCTTTTACTAGTAAGAAGCCTGATATTTCTCATTTGAAGATTTTTGGCTCATCTGTTTACATTCATGTGACGAGGGATGCCAAGAAGAAGCTGGAGCCGACTGCAGAAGTTGGGATATTTGTGGGGTACATAGAAAAACCCCATAATTATTGTGTGTATTTTCCAAACAATAGAATGACTGTAGTGTGACAGGATATAAATTTAAATGAGGTGAAAGCCATGAAGTTGTCGCTTGAGAGGGAGCTACACTTGCATGCAGAGGAGGAACTACTTGTTCCCAAAGATGAGCCTCTAGATGTGGATCAGCCACAGGAGGAGATTCATGGAGTGGAGGAGTTCACTCATGCAGAACCAAACATCAAAACTAGCAGAAAGAGTACCACCGAAGCTTGATGCGACACAAAATGTAGGAGTCCCTACATCACAACGCAAACAGAGACAATCACCTGACCGATTTACTAGATACATGGCTGTCATGAGCAAGTGTATCATGATAGAGCCATATTATTTTGAAGAAGCAGTGCAGGAACCCACATGGGTAGATGCCATGGTGCAAGAGTATGACTCCATTGTCAGAAACAGTGCTTGGGAGATTGTTCCAAGGCCGGTGGGTAAATCAGTTGTAGGATCAAGATGGATCTACAAGGTAAAGCAAGCTACTGATGGGAGCGTCGAGAAGTATAAGGCAAGATTTGTTGCCCGGGGCTTCTCACAGACCGAGGGGATTGATTATGAAGAAAAATTTGCACCTGTCGCATGGTATTCTTCCATAAGGACCATCCTTACTCTCTCAGCGCAGATGGGTTGGCACATTCATCAGATGGATGTGAATACTGTGTTCCTTAATGGGATAATTGAGGAAGAAGTGTACATTGAGCAACCTAAAGGATTTGAGATCTTCAACAGTGAGTCACATGTGTGTAGGCTCAAAAGAGCACTGTATGGGCTAAAGCAAGCACCACGTGCTTGGTACACTCGGATCAACAGCTATTTCACTGGACTTGGCTTCACCAAGAATGAGGCGGATGCAAACCTATACCAAATTGTGGTGGAGGGTAAGCTTTTAATCATTGTTCTTTATGTTGATGATTTAGTACTAACGGGGTGATGAGTAGTTGATACACTCATGCAAGGCAGATCTTGCAAAGGAGTTTGAGATGAAGGATTTGGGCCTCCTTCATTATTTCCTTGGATTGTAAATATGGCAGCAGGAAGGTGAAATGTTTGTGTCTCAAGGCAAGTATGCTCGGGAGATACTTGAGAAGTTTCACATGCAAGGTTGCAAGCCTATTGATACTCCTCTTCCAGGAAATTGGAGGAAAGAGGATGCTACATCGGAAAAGGTAGTGGATGCCACTGTTTATCGACAGTTGGTGGGTTCGATCATGTATTTAGTTAATACAAGACTAGACATATGCTATGCGGTGAACCAGCTTTCACAAGCGATGGTTAAGCCTACCAAGCTCTTTTGGAAGGCATGCAAACATGTCCTGAGGTATCTCAGGGGCACATTTGAGTATGGCTTATGGTACAGACAAATGGATGAGGTGAAGTTGCATGGCTTCATGGATGCAGATTGGGCAGATATCCCAACGGACAAAAAAAGCACATAAGGAGGGGTTTTCAGTATCAGATCTACAACAATTTCTCGGTACAGTAGGAAAAAAAGATCTGTGGCACTCAGTTCAGCGGAAGCAGAATACATGGCAAAAAATCAAGCTGCATGTGAGGCTATCTAGAGTAGGAAGATCCTGGCTGGTTTGTTCGGTTCATATTTAGATACTACAGTGATACATTGTGATAATTAGAGTTGCGTTATGTTAGCCACCTATGAATTTTTTTTCAAGCAAACAGGTGGCTAAATATTTTTCTGAGCCTTCAAGAGATACATTTCCTATGAAAATCTCTCATTCTTGAAGCCTCTGTGTGTCCTTTTCCTTTGAAAATATCTTCACTGCTGTTTCCATCCAAAAAAGCCTCACTTTCTGTGAAAACTTTATGCTCAGAAAAGCCTCCATTTGCCCCTTGTATCCCTGCAAAATTCCCCATTTTTACCCTTTTTCCCATTTTCAAATTTTCCCCTTTAACCCTAAAAATCCCTTCCTAAGCCTACTAAATCATCCCATCACCCCTTTAAACTTTAAAAACACCCTTTTCTTGGCTTAAAAATCCCTTTTTCCCTCTACCGAAAACCTCTTTTAAGCCTTAAAAACTCTGTTTTTATGCCAAAAAACCCACTTTTACCATATACAGGCTTAGCCCCTTTCGGCCCAGCCCCTAACCACTTCCCCTCCATGCACCTAAGCACTAAGGCATAAGGTGCTTATCGCATCAAAGAGTTGGAGCGAAGCGCTTTTTCCTTTGTAAAAAAAAAACTTCTGATGCGAGGTGTATTTGTTCTGTCGATCTTAGAAGCGATATACGCTGTTGATCTGAATAGATCTAACAGTTCCACACCTGTTTCATCATGCCCCATCGTGATTCTTTGTAAACCATCCGATGGCCATCTCCATCGTCGATTCACATTTAAATCTGACGGCCATCGCAGCACCGCGCTCATCGCCAATCAAAGATTTTAAAATGTGCCTCCCTCCGATGCCCCAATTGGCTGATCCCCAATTGGATCCTGGCCATTGAATCCACAAGAAACAATGGCTAGGATTTTATCTCAATCCATCCCGTTTCCCCGATTGGCCACCCTCCTATCCAATCACAGCCGTTGATATTCCACCGATCCGACGGTCCAGATGCAATCACTCCTTCATCCCATCGGAGTTTTGGCCCCTGCCTCCTCTGCTTCCAATTGAATCATAGCCATTCATCCCTTTCAATCCGATGGCTTAGATTCCTCCTGCTCACTAACCAACTCCTCCGATTTTTATTATCCTCTGCAGATCTCAGCCGTCCATCGCACTGATTGGATGGTTCACAATGAAACCACCTTTGAACGGCCCCCACCATACTGACCACGCATCTCCTTGTATCGTGCTCCATCTCCTGCCGTCGGATCTCACAGTCCCAGATCCAACGGACAACATAAATATCGTGCATTTTCTGTGTCTGGGCTTTAACAGTTCAAATTCACATGATATAGGTAGTTTTTATTTCGCCACGTGTCAATCGGGGACCTATATCGTGTTCGAAAAGTTAAAACCTCCTCCCCCCCTTTTCATCGCGCGAAAACAGCTGTTTTTCTTGGAAAACCACTTCCCCTCTTCCGCATCTGGACATTCTTCCACGCAATCCCGACCGTTGATCTGTGTAGATCAACGACCCTCAATGCATCTCATGCTTCATTCATTTTTCCCCATCGGGTGACCTTAGAACTTCATCGCGTCATCTCAACCGTCGATCTCCTCCTGAGATCTGATGGTAAATATTAAATCGCCCTCCACCCACACCTGGTCCTACCATTCAAACCCATTTCATTGCATTTTCACGCATTTCCTTTGTATTTTGTCTGAAGGTCGAGATCGAATGTTTTACATTAAAAACCTTTTCTTCCGCCCGCATTAAAATTTTAATGTTTTACATTAAAGGGTTATATCATTCCGCCTAACATCACAACTTTAATGTTTTACATTAAAGTTCATTGCATATCGCCCAACCTTCTAAATTCATTCCTTAATTCAATCCCCACCGTCGGTCATCGTTAGCCCCTCTGGTCTAACGGCCAAGAGCCATTCCTCCACCAAATCTCCATCAGATCAGGTTTTCACCATTACACTGCATTTTTCACCAATTTTCCCTTGCGTCCATCGTTTTCATCTCTATTGCACTGCCATTCTCACAGCCTTCCACTACATCCACCATCAGTCTGCATGGATTTTCCTAACATTTTTGTGTGTTTTGCAGGGTTACAGCCAGTGGAAACCACCATGGCTCAGAGTCACTGTCATAGTGACATAGAGCGCAGAGAAGGCCATTTTCAGAGCCTGAGATTGCAGAGTGAATGCCTGGAAAGGTGTTTGAATGAAACATCCCATTAAATAACCAATGTTTAAACTCTATAAAACCTTCAGCGCCATTAAAGTTCCATTTTCACAGACAGATACAGTCAATGAAGCGACAAAGAGTATCAGTGAATAATTAAGAGTTTAAAGCCTGTAATTGAATATTTTAAGCTTTAATTCAATGTTTAAAGGGAAAATGTACCATATTGAAGACCTTGTGATTAACACAGAAGGCCTAATGAGGCCTAACACATAGAAAACAATATTATCAGTGTTTCACATCAGCAGAAGTTTCCCTCCTGAGAAAGGACAAAGTACCCATACTGTTTTCATTCTACATCGTGTTCCTGAGAAGATTTCCACCCTGACAGAAGTCCTAAAGCTACCAGAGCATTTTTTATGCAGTATGGTAGACCTCAAAGTCATTTATCTACCTTTTCTATTCATCAGAGTACTACAGCCCAAAAGTACATCAAAGAACATACCTGGAGTAAATATCAGCCTGTCGAAGACCACTCTTTCATCTTAAGAGTACTGAAGATTAATGGATAGATATTAAGACAGAATGGGCCTCGAGCCCTCTTCTTATAATTCTATTTTAATGTTTCATTTAGTGTTTCATCTACCTCCTCTGCCTCTTTTTCAGCTATAAGAACTTAAGAAAAACATGTTGTAAATGTTGTTGTTGGTTGTTGATCGGATAACTGTGAATTGTAAGCTGTTTTCTCTTGAGACATAGTTCTTTGTGTAAAGTTGTAAGATAGGCCGAGGAAGATGTTTTCATACTGAATATCAAGCTATTGGAAAATTTTGTACATGACTGGTGTTGCTCTTTAATATGACAAGCACATTTCTTTGGATCCTGATTTAAAACAGTGGTGATGTTTCCTGCCTTTGTCTCTATTTTCCTTCTGTAATTAATTACATTTCATTTCTCTGGTAAGAATCAGAAATCTAGCTTAGGATATACCCTTTTATGGTACCTTAATGCTCCTGTTCTTCTTACCTTTGATTTTTTCTACTAAATGTGTTATCTAAGAACTAATTCAAGATAGATTAACCAGTGTAGTAGCTGTTTTTCACTGCTAGCTGATGTATGAATTTATGAATCTATTCTTAGATGTTCTTGTTGGGTTTTAGTTGAAAGAGTTAGGATACCGGGAGTTTAGAATGTTGATTCTGTCTCACTAGGGCCTTTTTCAATCAATTTAACCTTTCTAAGTTCCCTTAAGTTGAATGTCGAAGCATTGAAAGTTGAAAGCCTTTCTTTGATCTTAGACCTTCTTCTTTGTGTTTAAATCTTGAATGTTTCTTGTTGTTTGAAGAGTTAACCTTTTAGGAGTTGGATCATAGGCGTTTAATGGCATGTCCTGTCCCTAGATCTAATTCCTAGGTGGTCACCTTGGAGGTTTCCTTGTCATTCCCCTTCATTCCTTCTAATTTCATACCACACTATCATCTTTAAAGATCCACTGTTTTAGATGACTATCCCAATTGAAAGCTTTGAATACTGAATAACAAGTAAACCCTTTCATGACTCCATTGCCCAATAGTCTCAAGTGTTCTCTAAATTATCCCTCCTTTACCTAAAATCCTCTTTGCTCATCCTTTGTCTTGTATTGAACCCTTCTTTCCTGTTTCCCAACAACCTAACCAACAAACAAACAAAACAAACCTTGTGCCCTATAAATAGCCTTATACCTTCAAATAAAGCTCCAAAGACATACACCTTTTCCTTCATAGAGATATCCCTCTCTAGACCCAGGAGGGCCAGATCCTGAGGTCCCAAAGCGGTTTTGATGTTGTATCATCTTTTGGTATTGCCAAACTTGCCAAAACATGGGAACTCCAACATAATGGCGACTCCACTGGGAAATTTTGAGTAAAACACACCGTTAAACACTTCAAAGACTCAAAGAAGACCATAGTAGCCTTATTTTGGTGGTTAATCACTGTGGTGGACAATATACCTTCTTGAAACAGTCTAAACCTTCCACCTAGCGACTCCATAGTTCCTTAACGATTAAAGACTCCACTGGTGATCAATAAGCTTGCTGATTATCTTGGTTTTCATAAGACTCCACTAGAAGACCAGAATTTATCACAACATCAACCATAATAGAATTAACAAGTAGGATTAAGCTTCTGTGTTTAAAGACAACATTTTGTCTTCAAGAACCATTCATTCAAGAGCTTATCCTAACCCAAACCCACCTGAAATAGTTGACAACCCTGAGAGCATTCTTAGGAAATCTCCCATCCCTAGAAATCCAACTATTTCCAGACACATCCATAGAGCTAACTCTACACCAAAAGACTTTACAACTCTATCAGACACTCATTTGGACCTAGAATCACCAAGCAGATTACCTAGAACTAGGTCATTCAGTGCTCTAGACTAGTCATTCCTTGAGCTTCCTAGTTCACCATCTCACAGTGGTCAACACATTAGGGATGGAGAGACCCCTCCATCTACACCTCTGGATATTCCTTTCATTCAAAAATTGGGGCTCTATCACCCTAAATCAGCTCAAAAGAGTGTTGCTAGTCCTAGTATTCCTGTCATCCATATACCTGCTGCTCAATCCAATCCTTTACCCCCTCAGAACATCATCATGGAAGCCTGGTATGCACCTCTGGTGTTATCTCAGCTTCTAGTGCCTCTACCCAATGATTATTAGTCAAAAATCCCACATTTCACTGCAAAAGAGTCTACAACGGCTCAACACCATGTAGATAGGATGGAAGATTCCTTTGACTATATGGAGATAGATGATGAGACAGTCAAGATGAGAATCTTTTCCCAGAGTTTAGGAGGAGATGTGAAGAAGTGGTTTAAAGGCATACCTCCTAATAGTATCCATGATCTTCCCTCTCTATATCAATCCTTCATAAACAAATGGGAAGTCAAGACCAACCCTCTCCAAATCCTAGCAGAATACAAACCCTCTCCAAATCCTAGCAGAATACAAGAATCTTAAAAGAAATGTAGGAGAGAGTTTCCATGACTATTCTACAAGGTTTAACATCATTTACAACGCCCTTCCTCCACACATGAAACCTCCCTAAGGTATGGCTTTAGTGAAATATCTTGAAGACTTTGATGCTGACATGGCCTACCAGCTTAGGGAGAGAGATTACAACACATTGGAAGATATGCAAAAGGGGGAAGTGAGCGTAGAGGCTAATATTATTGAAAAAAGAGCCAGAATGAGGTCTGAGAAAAAGGTAACATATAGGGATGAAACATCAGCATCCACATCCGATCCCAAGTATGACAGTCTAGCCAAAAACATGGAAAGGCTAGAGAAAATGATGGAGAAAATGGCTGTCACAGTTAGTAATCAAAACAGAAACCAAAATCATAACCAAAACTAGAACTTTAGGAGAAACAATCCCCCAAACAGACAGAGAGACTTTGATAAACAAGTCATACCCCTATTTCAAGAGAATTTCCTTGGTGAAGATGAGGGGATAATAGAAGAGTCTGAGGGAACCAAAATAAACATGTTGGAAATAGAAAACTTAATCCACAACTGTTCCACAGAAGATGATCAGACCTCGCACTCCCATTAGGATGAGGAAAGGTTAGAATCTGAGGATTACAGGCTAGGATTTGAAAATGCCATCATGCAGGTCAGAGAAAAGTATGAAATTAGAAGCAAAAAGAGCTTAAACACCTCCAAACCAAAATCCTCTGAGATTACCATTAAGAAAAGACTTGAGAAAACTCCTAAGGTGATTGCTGAAAGTAAAAAATCAGCAGCTGAGAGTTCTGGGAAGAAAAAAGAAAAAGACAGCCAAAATGCTGATAAACAAAGTCAACAAACTAGCAGCACTAGCACTGCAGCTAATGCTCCTGATAAAATAGCCACCAGCACTGTACATAGTGAGAATCAGCACACTGATTCTGCCACTAAAGTAGTGGCTAACAAAACAGAGTTGAGTCTTACAAAGAGTCAATCTTCCTTCAGTTTGGAGAGTGAGATTGCTAAAATTAAAATTTTTGTCGCACTCTCTGAGCTGGCCACTTAGGATGTATATAAAGGCCAAATTTTGAAAGATTTAAATCTAGGTGAAAACAGTGACACTGTCAATCTAAGTGATGACCAACCAGCCCTTCTGTTTGGTCCAAATATAGAAGGGAAGTTTCAAGAAGGGGTAGTACCTCCTTTTTATATCAGCCTCAATATCCATGACAAGATCCTTCACAACGCAATGCATGACTCTGGGGCATCACGCAACCTACTGCCTAAGGTAGTTATGGAAAGGTTAGGCCTAGAGATAACCTGTCCTTATAAAGATTTATATTCATTTGACTCTAGCAGAGTGAAGTGCCTTGGCCTAATCAAAGACCTTTGTGTGAACCTGACCCAGATTCCAGCCAAATGTATGGTTATGGATGTTGTGGTGGCAGATGTGCCACCTAAGTATGGCATGTTGCTATCGAGGTCATGGGGAGCCAAGCTGCAAGGTACAATGCAGATGGATGGGTCATACGCCATAATCCCTGTATTTAGCCAGCTTAGGAGACTATATAGAGAGGCACAAATAAAGTTCATGGTTAGCAGCCCTGAAAAGCCTGAAAATTTTCCTCTGTACTCTGTACACACAGATTTGGATTCCTTTATCCTTTGCAACAATGAAACCATAGACGAGCTAGAAGACAGAGATGCAAAAAATAGGGTAGAGCCCATGGATTTTAACATAATGGCCACTCTAGACTTAGAAGAAAACGAAGAAGAAACCTTTGGACAGTGCACTGAATCTGAGACTCAGAATGAACAAGAACAAGACTACAAACAACTAACTAGTCATCTCTCTGAACTACATACACATCTTGAAGAAAAAACACTCCACACCACGGTGTAGACTCCATATTATAGCATGACAATGAAACCCACGTTAGGAAGGAAAATGATGATAAACCTGAAAATGATCCCTTATGGAGAATGAATTTTGATGGGTCTTGCACTAGAAAGACTACAAGAGCCGGAGTGTGGTTATATAACACTGAGAATGAATATCATAAGAGTCATGCCTTCAATATGAACTTCAAATGTAAAAACAATATCGCAGAGTATGAGGCCCTTATCCTAGGCTTGAATCTATTGAAAAAACTAGGAGCCCATAGGATAGGTGTACACGGAGACTCTGAGTTAATCATAAAACAAGTGAACGGAGAGTATACAGCTAAACACCCTAGGTTGAGAGTGTATAGGAATGATGCTATGGATTTACTAAAAACCGTTGTGGAGTATGAGCTAGTGTTTGTTCCTAGGAGTTAGAACATAATTGCGAACGGATTAGCTTGCATAGCTAGTTCATATCATAAGTATCATAGTGATAAAAAAATCATCATTCAGATGAAATATAGACCTGCAGTGCCTGATAATGAGAAATATTGGCAGGTCTTTGAAGGCGACAAGCAGATAGAGGATTTCCTGATTGGCAGGAACGAGTTTGAATTCTCTGATTCAGACTCTAAATCCGATGAAATCTGCTTGAGTGAAGAGCCCCCTGATGAAGAAAAATCACCCCATAACGTAGAAATAAACACGTTAACTGAAAAATTGGAAATAAAACTAAAGAATATAAGAATGCAGATAAAGAGGAAATAGAAGTGCTGCTGTCAAAATATAAGAATATACCTAGAGGACTGGTGCCTTTAGAGGACCTTTTTGATTTTGACGATGTAGCGAAAAAACCCACTATAGAACACTCAGACTCTGACGTCGAGGAATGCAACATAGGCACCGAAGATAAGCCTAAGATGATTAATTTGGCTAAGTCCTTGCACACCGACATGAAAAATAAATATATTGAATTTTTTAAAGAGTTCATCGATGTGTTTTCCTGGAGCTACGAAGACTTAAAGGCCTACGATACAGACATTATACAACACAAAATCCATTTGAAAGAGAACCAAAACCCCTTCAGACAGAAACTTCGCAGAATTATCCCAAAACAACTACCTCTAGTCGAAAAGGAAATCAAGAAGATGTACGAGGCAAGAATTATAGTGCCTGTGAGGTTCTCTGATTGGGTTTCCAACCTCGTAGCTGTGAGAAAGAAGACAGGTGAGATCAGATTGTGCATTGATTTTAGGAACCTTAACAGAGCCTCACTTAAAGACAATTACCCTTTACCAAAGATGGAACACATCCCATAGAGGGTAGTTGGCTCAAAAAGGATCTCCCTATTAGATGGTTTTTCAGGCTATAACCAAGTTTTAGTACTCCCAGAAGACCAACTCAAGACAACTTTCACCACTCCGTGGGGCACTTTTATGTATGTAAAAATTCCTTTTGGACTAATGAACTCTGGTGCAACCTTCCAACGAGCAATGGACATAGCATTTTCAAAGGAAATAGGGCACTTCATTGTCATCTATCTTGATGACATAACGGTATATTCCAAGACTGATGAGGAGCACCTAAAACATTTGAGAAGAGTTTTTGAAAAATGTAGAAGGTTCGGTCTGTCTTTAAACCCCAAGAAGACTGTATTTGGTCTGCAAGAGGGCAAGCTCCTTGGCCATATTATATCAGAGAAGGGAATTAAAATAGACCCACAAAGAGTTGAGGGAATACTTCAGATTACCCACCCGAGAAACATAAAAGTGTTGCAGTATTTTATTAGGAAAATTAACTTCTTAAGGAGGTTTATTCCCAACTTAGCTGAGCACCTCAGAGATATGACAAACATGCTGAAAAAAGGTGTAGGGGTTAAGTGGATTGTAGAGGCTAAAAAATCTTTTGAATTAGTTAAACTTTCACTCACCCGGGCACCTGTCCTAATTAGCCCAGATTTCTCAAAATATTTCCTGATATTTTCCTTTGCCTCTGAGCATACAATGGCTACAGTTCTACTATAGAAAAATCCAGAGGGAATGGAACAACCTATTGCTTTCTTTAGCAAAGCTCTGAGGGATACACCCTTAAAATATAACATAATGGAAAAATAAGCCTATGCCTTGGTAAAGGCCTTGAAAGACTTTAGGGTGTATATACTGAATTCTCACATCATAGCCTACGTGCCAAACATAGTGGTTAAAGACATTTTGTCCCAAGATCCAGATGGAAAGAGGGGCAAATGGATTGCTGTAATATTAGAGTATGACCTGGAAATAAAACCCACGAAACTGATCAAAGGTTAAGGCTTAGCTCAACTAATGGTTGAGTATAACTTGCAGGCCCTTGACATAAACATGGTAGATGCCTTGAATGAACATGAGGGATTGACTGATCCTACTGTTGAAGAACAATTTCAAAACTCTCCTTGGTATTCTGATATCCTGTATGTGCTCACAAACCTCAATGCCCCTCCTGATTTATCAAAGACTAAGGCCAGATTCGTAAAGTTAAAAGCCAGAAACTATTGCATATTGAATGAATGTTTATACTGGAAAAATGAAAATGGTCTATTGCTTAAATGTTTGCCTAAAACTGAAGCAGAGAGGATTAAATAGGAGTTCCATGCAGGAGAGTGTGGAGGCTATTTAAACTGGAAAGCCACTGCTAACAAAATACTCAAAGCTGGCTATTACTGGCCTACACTTTTTAGTGACATCCATAAAATGATAATTGCCTGCCATAAGTGCCAGATTTTTTAGGGCAAAAGAAAGCTCCTCCCTTTACCATTACAACCCATTATTGTTGAGGCTCCCTTTCAACAATGGGGCCTAGATTTCATAGGAGAAATACACCCTGCTTCTTCTGCACAACACAAGTGGATCCTTACAGCCACAGACTAATTCACAAAATGGATAGAGGCCATACCTTCTAGGAATGCCACAGATTCTGTTATCATTAAATTCCTAGAAGACCACATCCTCTCTAGATTTGGCCGCCTAAGAAATATAATCACTGATAACGCTGCTACTTTTGGATCCAAGAAAATGATTGATTTTTTTCACAGGTATGAGATAACACTTGGTCATTCAATTGCTTATTACCCACAAGGTAATGGGTTAGCTGAATCATCAAACAAGAGCTTGGTGACCATCTTTAAGAAGCTGCTAGAAGAGAATAAGAAATCATGGCATAAAAATTTAGTGCATGCTTTGTGGGCTGACAGACTAACAACAAAGGAATCCATTGGAATGTCACCATATCAGCTTGTTTATGGAACAGAGGCAATGTTTCCTACCAGCCTTGGGGTACCAGTGATTAAACTAGTCCAAGAGATTCAGACAAAAGGGGACAGCATGGTAAGGAGGATAAATCAAACAATTCATCTCCAAAAAACAAGAGAAGAAGTCTACAACAGAGCCTTGAAAGTGCAGGAAAATATAAAGACGTTGTTTGACAAGAGAACAAAAGCTTGTGACTTCAAAATTGGAGACAAAGTTTTAAAATGGGACTCTAGGAAAGAAGACAAAGGAAAGCATGGAAAATTTGACAGTTTGTGGCAGGGTCCATACATCATCCAATCCACCATTGGTCCAAATGCCTTTTTTCTGCAAGATCTAGATGGTACAGATCTGTTTGGGGGTCCTATTAATGGCAGGATGCTCAAGCATTACTATTGCTGATTTCCAATTTCCAGTTTGCATTTCCATTGTAAATACCATTGTTGTGTTTTGTTTTCAAAGAAAAAGAGAAAATGTTTCAAAAAAGAAAGAAAGAGAGGTTCAGAAATTCTCAAAACTTGAACCTATGAAGTGAAAAATATTGGCTCTAACATGATCAAAACCTGAGCCAAAGGAAGTAAATAATTTGGACCTAAAATGCCCAAAATCTGGACCAGCAAAGAAGAAAGAAGAATCATCTCTAACAAGCCCAAATCCAGAGCTGAAATGAAGAAGAGAAAGTGACTCTAACAAGCTCAAAACTTGAGTCACAGAGGAAAGAAGGATACTTCTAAGTTTCAAGATTTCAAGCCTTCAAGATTTTGTTTTCGAGTTGCTGCAATTTCAGTTCGTGTGCAACTGTCTTCATGCCATGGATCCACAACAAACCAGACTGTCTAATCCTGGTTTGACTATTTTTAAATTTATTTTGTAGAATTTAGAGAATAAATCTGCTAGACAGTTTAATCCTAGCAGATATTAGATTAGGTAGAGAAGCTATGAGACCAACCGCTTAATCTGGTCTCATGGAGAAATAAGGGTAGAATTAGATTAGTTTGTTTTCTGCTTTCAATAAAAAAAAATGATGAAGAAGGTCTGCAAATTCAAATGCACCTTGAAGAAAAAATGTTAGGATTGTAGGATGGGTAGGTAGATTGTTTGGGGTATGTTTCCTGCTGATTAATATCCATCATTTTTGTAACATCTGAATCAAATAAGAGAAGAATGGTTCAAGGATCAGGCATCTAGCCTACTCCAAAGATTATTTTCTGAATTCTTGACACCTTCAAGAAGATGCCATCCCCAGGTGGAGCCACTTTAGCCACCTATGAATTTTTTGTCAAGAAAACAGGTGACTAAATATTTTTCTGAGACTTAAAGAGATACGTTTCCTATGAAAATCTCTCATTCTTGAAGCCTCTGTGTGTCCTTTTCCTTTGAAAATATCTTCACTGGTGTTTCCATCCAAAAAAGCCTCACTGTCTGTGAAAAATTTATGCTCAGAAAATCCTCCATTTTCCCCTTGTATCCCTGCAAAATTCCCCATTTTTACCCTTTTTCCCCTTTTCAAATTTTCCCCTTTAACCCCCAAAATCCCTTCCTAAGCCTACTAAATCATCCTATAACCCCTTTAAACCTTACAAACACCCTTTTTTTGGCTTAAAAATCCCTTTTTCCCTCTACCGAAAACCTCTTTTAAGCCTTAAAAACTCCGTTTTTAGGCCAAAAAACCCACTTTTACCATATACAGGCTTAGCCCCTTTCGGCCCAGCCCCTAACCACTTCCCCTCCATGCAAATAAGTGCTAAGACCAAGCGCTAAGGCATAAGGTTCTTATCGCATCGGAGAGTTGGAGCGGAGCACTTTTTCCTTTGTAAACAAAAAACTTCTGATGCGAGGTGTATTTGTTCTGTCAGTCTCAGAAGCGATATCCATCGTTGATCTGAATAGATCTAATGGTTCCACGCCTGTTTCATCGCACCCCATCATGCTCCTTTGTAAACCCTCTGATGGCCATCTCCACCGCTGATTCACATTTAAATCTGACGGCCATCGCAACACCGCGCTCATCGCCAATCAGAGATTTTAAAATGTGCCACCCTCTAATGCCTCGATTGGCCGATCCCTGATTGGATCCTGGCCGTTGAATCCACAAGAACCAATGACCAGGATTTGATCTCACTCCACCCTATTTCCCTGATTGGCCACCCTCTGATCCAATCACAGCCATCGATCTTCCATCGATCCGACGGTCTAGATGCAATTGCTCCTTCATCCCATCAGAGTTTTGGCCCCTGCCTCCTCCGCTTCTGATTGAATTGTAGTCGTTCATCCCTTTTGATCCGACAACTCAGATTCCTCCTGCCCACTAACCAACTCCTCTGCATTTTCTTCTCCTCTGCAGATCTCAGCCGTCCATTGCACTAATTGGACGGTTCACAATGAAACCACCTTTGATCGCCCCCCACCTTACCGACCGCGCATCTCCTTGTATCATGCTCCATCTCCCGGCATTGGATCTCACAGTCCCAGATCCAATGGCCAGCATCAATATTGCGCATTTTCTATGTCAGAGCTTTAACAGTTCAAATTCGCGCGATATAGGTGGTTTTGTTTCGCCATTTGTCAACAGGGGACCTATATCGCGTTCGAAAAGTTAAAACTGCCTCCCTCTCTTTTCATCGCTCGAAAACGACTGTTTTTCCTAGAAAACCACTTCCCCTCTTCCGCATTTGGACTTTCTTCCACGCAATCCCGATCGTTGAATTGTGCAGATCAACGGCCCTCAACGCATCTCGCGCTTCATTCATTTTTTCCCATCGGGCGACCTTAGAACTTCATCGTGTCATCTCAACCGTCGATCTCCTCCTGAGATATGATGGTCCATATTAAATCACCCTTTGCCCACACTTGGTCCCACCATTCAAACCCATTTCATTGCATTTTCACGCATTTCCTTTGTATTCTGTCCAAAGGTCGAGATCGACTGTTTTACATTATAAACCTTTTCTTCCGCCCGCATTAAAATTTTAATGTTTTACATTAAAGGGTTATATCATTCCGCGTAACATCACAACTTTAATGTTTTAAATTAAAGTTAATTGAATATCGCCCAACCTTCTAAAGTCATTCCTTCAGTCAATCCCTGCCATCGATCATCGTTAGCCCCTGATCTAACGGCCCAGAGCCATTCCTCCACCAAATCTCCATCAGATCAGGTTTTCACCATTACACTGCATTTTTCACCAGTTTCCCTTGCGTCCACCGTTTTCATCTTTGTTGCGCTGCCATTCTCGTAGCCTTCCACTACATCCACCATCATTCTTCATGGATTTTCTTAACATTTTTGTGTGTTTTGCAGGACAGGCGGTGGAGACTGCCATGGCTCACAGTCACTGTCATAGTGACAAAGAGTGCAGAGAAGGCCATTTTCAGAGCCTGAGATTGCAGATTGAATGCCTGGGAAGGTTTTTGAACAAAGCATCCCATTAAAGAACCAGTGTTTAAACTCTGTAAAACCTTCACCGCCATTAAAGTTCCATTTTCATAGACAGAGACAGTCAATGAAGCAGCAAAGAGTATCAGTGAAGAATTAAGAGTTTAAAGCCTGTAATTGAAGATTTTAAGCTTTAATTCAATGTTTAAAGGGAAAATGTACCATAGTGAAGACCTTGTGATTAAAACAGAAGGCCTAATGAGGCCTAACACATAGAAACAAATATTGTCAGTGTTTCACATCAACAGAAGTTTCCCTCTCGAGAAAGGATAAAGTACCCATACTGTTTTTATTCTACATCGTGTTCCTGAGAAGATTTCTACCCTGACAAAAGTCCTAATGCTACCAGAGAATTTGTTATGCAGTATGGTAGACCTCAAAGTCATTTATCTGCCTTTTCTATTCACCAGAGTACTACAACCGAAAATTACGTCAAAGAACATACCTGGAGTAAATATCAGCCTGTCGAAGACCACTCTTTCATCCAAAGAGTATTAAAGATTAATGCATAAATATTAAGACAGAATGGGCCTCGAGCCCTCTTCTTCTACCTCTGTTTTAATGTTTCATTTAATTTTTCATCTATGTCCTCTGCCTCTTTTTCAGCTATAAGAACTCAAGAAAAACACGTTGTAAATGTTGTTGTTGGTTGTTGATCGGATAACTGTGAATTGTAAGCTGCTTTCTCTTGAGACATAGTTCTCTGTGTAAAGTTGTAAGACAGGCTGAGGAAAATTTTTTCAGACTGAATATCAAGTTGTTAGACAATGTTGTACATGACTGGTGTTTCTCTTTAATATGACAAGCACATTTCTTTGGATCCTGATTTAAAGCAGTGGTGATGTTTCTTGCCTTTGTCTCTGTTTTCCTTCTATAATTCATTGCATTTCATTTCTCTGGTAAGAATCAGAAATCTGGCTTAGGATATACCCTTGCATGGTACCCTAATGCTCCTTCTCTTCTTACCTTTGATTTTTTCTACTAAATGTGTTATCTAAGAACTAATTCAAGATAATTTAACCAGTGTAGTAACTGTTTTTCATTGCTAGCTGATGTATGAATTTATGAATATGTTCTTAGATGTTCTTGTTGGGTTTTAGTTGAAATATTTAGGATACCGGGAGTTTAGAATGTTGATTCTGTCTCACTAGGGCCTTTTTCAATCAATTGAACCTTTCTAAGTTCTCTTAAGTTGAATGTCGAAGCATTGAAAGTTCAAAGCCTTTCTCTGATCTTAGACCTTCTTCTTTGTGTTTAAATCTTGAATGTTTCTTGTTGTCTAAAGAGTTAACCTTTTAGGAGTTGGATCATAGGCATTTAATGGCATGTCATATCCCTAGATTTGATTCCTAGGTGGTCACCTTGGAGGTTTCCTTGTCATTCCCCTTCATTCCTTATAATTTCATACCACACTATCATCTTTAAAGATCCACTGTTTTAGATGACTGGCCCAATTGAAAGCCTTGAATACTGAATAGCAAGTAAACCCTTTAATGAATCCATTGCCCAATAGTCTCAAGTGTTCTCTGAATTATCCCTCCTTTGCCTAAAATCCTCTTTGCTCATCCTTTGTCTTGTATTGAACCCTTCTTTCCTGTTTCCCAACAACCTAACCAACAAACAAACAAAACAAACCTTGTGCCCTATAACTAGCCTAATACCTTCAAATCAAGCTTCAAAGACATATACCTTTGCCTTCATAGAGAGATCCCTCTCTGGACCTAGGAGGGCTAGATCTTGAGGTCCCAAAGCGGTTTTGAAGTTATCTCATCTTTTGGTATTTCCAAACTTGCCAAAACATGGGAACTCCAACACGTTAAACTCTCAATTAATCATGTGTTTCATGATAGATATAAACATATTGATATCTGATATCATCATATCAAATATTGTGTGCAGCAGAAGATCATGTTGCTTCAATACATTCCTATGGAGGATCAGGATGTAGAGATTTTGACGATGGCACTCGACAGGCACAAATTCGAATACCATAGAGGCAGGATCGGGGTGAAGGATAATCCATATATTGTTGAGAGGGAGTGTTAAGATTCAACAAGATGATGAAGCTTAGTGAAAATCAGTCACCTTCACTAAGTGGGTCCGCAGGCTATTTTTAGGTGTAAGTCTATATTTAGACATGTTGATCATATTTTAGAAGTTGCAAGATGCTATTTGTGGATGGTTGGTCAAGTTGGAAAAATATATGAAATTATATTTTTAGAATATTGGGAGAAGTCTATTTATAGATCCTTGATCTAAAAATAGATGTGTCGATTATTATTAGCCCTTAATAATAATCAGACTCTAAATATCAACTTATTCTCTTGGAGCACTTTATTTCAGTATACAAATTTGGAAAATTAGTGGGCTGAAGGAATTACACAATTCATAGGGTTTATTGGTGGCTCATGCATGAGGACTCAGTTAGAGCTGAAGTGGAAAAGTTATGATAGATTTGGAAGAATAGTTACAGGAGTTGTTATTCAGTTTAACTCAGTTAAGTGAGTTAAACTCATTTGAGCTAGTTGTATCTAGTCTAACTGAATGAGACACTAGTGAGAGTTAAGTGAATTAATTAGTAAATTAATTCACAAATAATAACTCACTAACAACTGAACAGAAACAATAGTTAACTACAATGCATGTCAGTTCTAGTGGAGACCCAGTGGAGAGATAGGCGAAAGGGTGAGATGTACTATCTGTTGTGACTATAGTGATGCATTGATTGCATCACACACACATTGGAGTTGCCAACGAGGATTGTGCAGTCAAGGCAAGGTAGATTCGAATTCATTCAGGGGTCTTCTTCAATAGGCATTGTGCAGTGGAGGCAGGCTATCAAGTGGCAAGAAATTAGTGCATGGATTTGCATATTTCTTCACGTTAGTGTGTGATGATTGATTGTACTGAGAGCTTGATGTACTAAGCTTTGTATGAGATTGTTACATGATCTCCATGATACATAATATATGATAGTTGGGGTTTTTAGCTTCAGGCTTTCCCGTTAAACAACTATGTTATGTGCGATTGTTTTTATTGCTTCATGTGTTTGCAATTGAGTTTTAAATTTATGCAGAATATTAACAGTGGAAGGATTCTGTATTTATAAAGAAGATAAATATTGTTAGATCAGAAGAATTTTGATATATACATGCATATGTTATATAATTTCTACAAAGCCTCCATCTGAGTAATTGACCATCCCCTCCGGAATCGAGTCAACCACTCCTAGGTCAACCATGCATATCATGGTATGACAAGGGAAGTCGTCAACCCACATCTCCTTTTATATACCTCCATTATAATCCTTGGTCTCAGTCCATCAGTGACACTACTATGATCCCTCGTGCCTTAGTTGAGGATTCCTCATTGCCTCAACACTAGCGGGCCCTCTTCTGTCGAATTAAATACATTATTCCAGAAGTATGTTTTAGAGGGCGATGTACCTTGGTTCCAGTTGTCATCATTTTTTTTGGCCTCAAATCAAGAAAAGGAAATCATCATTTCCCTTTGACTTGGTTGTTTCTCACGTGCTCGAATCCAACTCATTATCGCACGATTGAGAATCGTACATTTCATGGTCTAGTGATTCAACCGATTGTACCACTGATTCCCAGGTGTGTGTGAGATGTTCTAGACCTCATGAGGGGGTGGCCCTTCAGGTAGCCCCCCATATGCCTAGATTTCCTCATATTATTATCCAGCCTCAGATGCATTTCTGTCAATTTTATGGGTTCGCTTTTAGCCGCTTGGAGTGCCCACAACATGCAGCTCTCCTTTAGTTGATCCATTCAGATCTTCAGAACAATTTCCTATTTAGCAGGGATTATTTGTTTATGATCCCCCTCCCCATGTCAGCTTGAGGGGAATTATGTCTCATGTACTCATATGTTATTGTATTCAGTCATAGCCTATGTTTTTCTAGGTGCATTATGTATATTGGATTCATTGTTTTATGTCCTGGCCCATTGATGCCAACATATCATGTATCATGTAACATGTACTTTGTAGATATATCCCATATTGCTGGGCTCACCATTATTCTGTGTACTTAGTTATCTCAGAAAGTATGGGTATGCCTCCCCCACCTCATTTGACATCATGTACTCCAAAATAAAAGGAGACTTATATCATTTTAATAGGTCTTTCCCCTTCCATTATCGTCCTTCCTTGATTTGCTTCAATTGTATCTCTCTCTCTCTGACTCCCCTTTGGTGTCTCGTGGAAGTGTAACTTACAACGTATTTCGGTCATACGATTTTCTCCTAACACTCGTATGTTGGGGAAAATCTAGTATCACCAAAAAAGGATCAACTAGCCATCTCTAACTAGGCGGATCAAAATACCCCATGTAAGTTTAATTTTACCATAGTAAAATCACTTTCACTATGATAAATAATTTAATAAACCACTTTTATTAAGTTACTTCTGATTAAAATTAAAAATCCCCATGAGAATAATTAAATAAATCATTATTTATTTAATTTTCTCTAGGAATAATTATTAAATCATTGTTTGATAATTAATCCTTGTCACATTTGACTAAATCACCTAGGAATAATTAAACAAATCACACTTTTTTTATTTTTCCTTAACTCCATTCTTGGAATAGTTGTTAAATCATTATTTAATAATTATTTCATTTTCACAACTTTCTTAATATCCGCGAAATAATTAATAAATCAGTTTATTTGTTAATTATTTCTAAATAAAGATATTTGACCATTTTAAATATCTTTCCCCTCTCCAAAAATATAATAAAGTATTCCTAATGGTAATACCTATATTTTGGTCAATAATATTTTATTATTCTCCATTTTCAAGACTAACCTAATACTTTGTTATAAATAAGAGGGTTTTTCATTCAATCTTCACCATGATCATTATCATCGTCACAATTATCATCTCCACAATTTCGAGCTCCCACTAGAGTTCTACACATTGTTTGGGTTTCTACATATTGAGAGAGGAAGATCTAATACTGAAGCATCAAGGAAATCAAAGGACCCATCCCAAAGAGGGGGATTTGCGACCCTTTTGTAAATCTCCTTCACCAGGTGCTATTAATAAATGATTTATTTATCTAAATGCCTTTCCAAATTTGGGTTATTACATCGGATTTATTTTGTTGTTTATTATTTTAGACTGCATACATCTATTTTTCTGTAGGTTTTTTTCACATTCTTATTGCAGATCTGTTAGGTCTCCATAGTTTGCAAGATTGGTAAATACAAAGTTGTAGAGCCTACATGAAAACCACTTTGGGATTCTAGGATCTAGCCCTCCTGAATCTAGAGAGGGATCTCTCTTATAAGTGCAAAGAATGATTTATCTTTAAAGGCTTTGGTATGATATTAGGCTAGTTATTAGGAACAAGGGTTTTTTTTGTTTGTTTGGTTGGTCAGGTATGATCTTTAATTGGATGGAATATCACAAAATGAAAGAGTTCAAAAGGTGAAGATGCAAGTATATTGAGAAGTGGTCAACAAATATTATTAGTATGAAACAACTTTAAACCATTGGGCAATGGATTCACAAAAGGGTTTAATTGTGCAACAATTTCAAGAGTGGTCCAAGGGGCAAGTCATCTATATCAAAAGATCCTTTAGATTAAATGATGGAATGGAACATTAAGTGTTGAGAAGGTGGAAAAATTCAATAATTTCTTATCAAATTTCCATACAAGAAAAGCCTTTTTAAGAAACCGTTTAAAACCAACCAAAGGACAGGGCTAACCATAAACTTCTTTGGACAAGCTTGTATTAAAGCTAACTTATCAGAAAACAATCCAGTAATCTCACTAGAATACTTTCAGAAGGGATGAAAACAGATAATAAAACAAAGTGCAGCGTAAGATCAAGTCAGATGCATTAAAATCAAGACTTGCTTTCAGCATACTCTTAGGGAAAATTTCAAACAACCTTTGGAGAAAGGACTAGAAGACAGGGCAAACCATCAACTTTCCTAGTCCAACTCTACTTAGCATGTAATAAAAATATCTTTCAAGAACTTGATTTCAAGTTTTGCACATCAATACATGGACTAACCAACATTCCTTGATAATGTTTACACTTAACTTAAGTCATTCTTAAATACACAATTTGGAGGAAAACATAAAGATAAAGCTTATCAGTGAGAGTAGGGTACTTTAACAGCAAATCCTAGCTCTATATTTGTTGTTCTTTATCAGATAAAAGTGAAAAAAATGGCATACATGAAAGGAAAACAATAATAGTAAGAGGTACTTTACCAATGATATAGACCAGGATCCCAAAAATCAGCTTGTATATTGATTGTCAATCCAGTTACATACTTCAAGTCCAATGTTTCATCAGAGCAACAACTTCTCTTCTCAGCCTAACTTCTTCAATAACTTAACAGAGCTTCAGAGCTTTAGAGTTTATTTACATTCAAGAATGATTCGATACAGCAACTATTACATCAAAAATCCAACAACCAACCCCCATCTCATCTTCTTCAGAAGTATTTATAGAAGAAAGAGGAGGTGGGATGAGAAAAAAGATCTCTAGTTCAATTAATACAAGTTAATGCTTCTCTGCCTTTGAGGGGCTCAATAGAGAATATCTCCGATGTTTCCCATGTATTAATTTGTTTTCATTAAGTATTTAGCCACTTGGCAGGTTTTGTTGACTTTAAAACTCTTTTGGTAGGCTGGCAGTAACTCTGGCTGCTTTAAACAAAATATCATTGACTAAGGTAATAACTAGGCCTTCTTTTGATTAATTGAAGTTATAGGTGGCGCTTTTGGTAGTTGAAAGGATATTTTAGCCTATGATGTGGCAGTGGAGGCATCCTTCACTGATATGTTTTTTTGTTTTACCTTTAAACACTTTAATCTGCTTTTGTCTGTGTTTTAGGCTTAATTAGGCCTTGATCTTCATCTTTGGGTATTTTTCCTTTAACACTGTCTTTAAATCTTTGAACCAGAGGATTAAAACCTTGATATTTAGGTTTAGGCCTTAATCACCCTTTAACATTGATTTCTTCACTCTGATACACTTTGTTTGTTTTGTATTCATACACGTGGCTTTATGCTGTTGGAGGGTTTCTGTTAAACCCTGTATCATGATCCAGATGATTTAAATCTAGATTCAAAACTCGCAGCTCCTTTTTCCTTTGATTTTAAGCCACATAATCATTATTCTGGGCCTTTTTGTCACTTGATCGTGACTGGGAAAAACACAGAGCAAACACCTTTAAAACCCTGCAAAACACACAAAAACTTATTATAAAATCCTGCGGAATTGGGTTAAGATTGCTTCAGAGATTTAATGGAAGGGATGGAGCTGTGCGACATGGAGGAATTTGCAGCAAAAAAGGAGAAAAACCCTTGGTGGAAGAGAAACAAGTGCAAATGGAATTTGGGTGCGACAGTGAATAGGAGCCATTGATTCAGAATGATCAACGGTTGAGATCCTTTGATGAAATCGTTTGGGAGAATGATGGAGGGAAAACAAATTGGGATCGGGATATAACGTGGGCCGTTAGATTAGAATAATGAATGGTTGAGATTGCCGATGAAGTCTTTCAGGAGAAAATTAGGCGAAAAGTGAATGGGGGCAATATTAAGTTAGGACTGTCCGATCTCAGAGATCGACGGCCAAGATCAAATCAGGAGCTACATTGCGGAGGGGGGGAGCGGTATAGCGGAAAACCATTAGTGGTCTTCGCGCGATGTTGGAGCGGTTTAAAATTTTGGCCAAAAAAATGCGATTCCATACACCTTTTGACACGCGTCTTTTCAAAACCACCCATATCGCGTAATTTTGAAACATTAACCTTCAGGCGCAAAAATTATGCGATATGCAGTCCTGGTCGTCGGATGAGGGGCAGCAGATCGAACGGCTCGGGTTGAGCGCGATCGATGATGAGTTGCATGGGCGGAAGGAGTAGTGGGCCCAGTGATGACGTGTTATCTTGTCACGTAGTGGACGGGTGGAAAGGGTCATCGGGTTAAGTTCCGATTGTTCGATCTTTCAAATGGACGATTAGGATTCAAAGAGGAGATGGATTATATGAACAAAGGAAAAGGTAAGGCAGGGGATCGAGCGGAGATCAGGTAGCCCCGGTTAGGATTTTGTTTAAATCTGTGTTTGTCGCGAAACAAAAAGTATAGGAAAGGTAAGGTTTGAAGGAATTTAGCGGAGAAAAATGAGGAAAAGGGAGGGCCCACCTTTTATAAAGGGCAGAAGGGAAGAATCAATGGGAGCCATTAGATCATGAGGATTGATGGTCGAGATCTATCGATGGGGGAGAAAAAATAAGGGTGGGGTTTAAAAGGTAGAAGTAATGTGGGTAGTCGGATTTAAGAAGATCAATGGCGGAGATTTCATCGCAGAATCGCATCAGCGAGAGGAAAGGGCAAAATGGCGATGCAATGTGCCGATGTGATTAAGCGCAGACCGTTCAATCTAAGAGAGATCATCGGTCAGGATTAAATCGGTGGAAGGCATCAGCTGAAGGCGAAGGGAGCCCATGATGAAGCGCGGGCCGTTAGATAAGGGGAAATGAACGGTGGAGATCTCATCGGAGCATCGCATCGGCGGAGGTGAAAGGATAAGGGACTAAGCCTTTGCGATATGCGATTATGCAAGGGTCGTCCTATCTAAAGGATGATCGACGGTCAGGATTTAATCAGCAGGCGTGATTTCAGAGGGCTATGGGAGGATCACGATTTAATCTTAGCCGTCGGTTCTTGTGGATTCGACGACTGAGATTAAATCAGGGGATCGGCATCGGAGGAGAAAAAAGAAAAGGATAAGGGAATTTGTGATTTCTGATTGCGATTAGCGCTCGGTCGCGGCTCCGGGTCACATAATAAAAAGGGGCTGGGGCTTAAGGCTGAAAGGGGCTTAAGGCCTTATAGAAAAATGAAGGTTTTTAGGCTAAAATGAGGGTTTTTCAAAGGTTTTTGAGGGTTCCGATAAGGGAGAAAAGGGTTTTTTAAACCAAATGAAAGGGGGATATAAGGTTTAAAAAGGGTTTTGGAATGGTTTATAAGTCAAATGAAGGTCTTTATGGATGAATATGGAGAATGAAATGGAGAAGTGTAATGAGGGAAAATGGAGCTTTTAAGCAGTTTTCTTTGGTAAACAGCAAGGTTTTTTAGGATTAAAAGGGAAACAACAGTGAA
Organism: Pinus albicaulis; assembly: GCA_034641835.2. Lineage (NCBI taxonomy): Eukaryota > Viridiplantae > Streptophyta > Pinopsida > Pinales > Pinaceae > Pinus > Pinus albicaulis. The sequence continues at coordinate 1,268,501,206 of CM076584.1, forward strand.
GATTAACTCAAAGAGTAAATGTCATCATAATACTTTAAGAACTTACAATTTGGTCATGAAATTGTTTCTTGAAGTCTAAAAAATATCTAACCACCATTTGATATGACAAATTTTTATAGGTGGCTAACAAGATCTAAAAGTATAACCAACCACAATTGTTTTTAGGGTCACTAGTCACCTGTGACTTACGTGAGTGAGTTTTCGTACACATTCCAAGAAATTCCATACTGACAGGATTTGCAGATGCACATCGAGATGGGGGATGATGGAAGGTACATCATGACCGGGGTCAGTACAGTAACCTTTCAGAGGGAGCTGGGCTCCCCCTTTAGGCTCAAGGATGTCATGTTATTTCCATGCGTAAAGAAAAATCTCGTATTTGTTGTAGTTTTGGAAGACCGTGGATATGACGTGATCTTCAACAAAGGAAAGGCATTCCTGAGACACATATCCACAGGACAGGTGAGGCAGACCAAGGTTTGGGTGAAGAACTTGTAAAAGCTAGATGTGGAGGATTGTGCTACATTGAGAACAAAGGAGGAGAAGGTGCAGAGCCGTGATGCCGGTGAAATTTGGAAATGAATACTTGGCCATTTTCATCATGGCACTCTGAATATCATGCAGTAGATAACCACTAGGATCTCTAGAGGAGAACTTGAGTAGCAAGATGTATGCAAAGGATATACTTTAGGGAAGTACACAAATCCCACTTTCCATGAGTGAGACAACAATGTGCATGCAGTCCTAGAAATGATACACTCTAATGTTTGTGGAACTTTCTCGACAACCTCCACTGCCGGGCACATGTATTTTGTCATTTTAATTGATGAATTACTCACAGAATTTCTTGATATTCTTCAGGTGGAAGAAGGAGGAGACTCTCTCATTGTTTGTGGAGTTCAAGACACTATTGGAGAAAGAAAGAAAAAAGAAAGTGAAGCCTCTCAAGTGCGATAATGAGGGTGAGTACATTTCAAATGATTTTAAATTTTTCTTCATAAAATAAGGCATTTGATGAGAGTTGACAACACCCCACAACCAACAACAGAACAAGGTGGATGAGAGAAAGAACCACATCATTTTGGGAGAAGTGAGGGTGATGTTTCATGACAAAGGCTACCTCTACACTTATGGGCTGAATCATGCAACAAAATCATCTATTTGAAAAACCAAAGTCCACATCATATTTTGGGCATGATCACACTAGAGGAGGATTTCTCAGGGAGGAAGCTGGATGTGTCACACATCAAGATATTTGGAGCCTCTGTTTACTTCCATGTATTTAAATATGCCAAGAAGCTAGAGAAGACAACAAATTTGGGGATATTTGTGGGTTACAATGAAATTCGCCACAACTATCATGTGTACTTTCCATCCTTCATAATTAAAATGGTGCAAAGGGATGTAAAATTTTATGAGGAGAAAGCCATGCGGTGCTCTCTTAAGAGGGAGCTTCAGATCCCACCAGAAGAGGATCTTTTAGCTCCAAAGGAGGAACCTCAAGAAGTTGTGGAGCAACCACAAGTCGAGGAGTAGAGAATTGAGAAAACCACTCAAGAAAAAACATCCAGAGAGGGCAGGGAAAGGACCCGAGAAGGTGAGAGACTTATGCAGGATGTGAGGGAGAATAGGGGTGCTCCTTAAAATCAACACAGACAAATAAGTTCACCAAATCCATACACTAGAGACATGGCTCTAATGACTAAGATTGTAGATATTGAGCCATCCTCCTTTGAGGAATCAATAGAGAAAATTGTATGGGTTGATGCAATGGTGGAGGAATACGAATCCATTGCAAAGAACACTTTTTGGGAATTGGTCCCAAGACTAGTAGAATAATTAGCTGTGGGATCTCGATGGATCTTCAAATTAAAGCATGCAGAAGTTGGAAGCATAGAAAAGTAAAAGGTAAATTTTTTGGCCAAGGGGTACTCTCAGGTTAAAGAGATTGACTATGAGGATACCTTTGCTCTTGTAGCAAGGTACTCATCCATCAGATCAATTCTTTCTTTGGCTACACCTATGGGGTGGAAGATCCACCAGATGGATGTGAAAATAACATTACTCAATGGATTTATTGAGGATGAGGTGTATATCGAGAAACTAGAAGGCTTCAAGACTTTTGATCAAGAGTCTCATGCGTGAAGACTCAAGTGATTACTGTATGGTCTCAAGCAATCACCCCATGCTTGGTACACTAGGATCAATAGATATCTCACCGGTTTGGGCTTCACCAAAAGTGAAGCGGATGCAAATTTGTATCATATCTTGGTAGAAGGTAAATTGTTGATTATTGTCTTATATGTTGATGATTTGATTTTAACTGGTGATGAACAACTAATAAGATCTTTCAAGGAGGAACTTACAAGAGAGTTTGAGATGAAGGACATGGTTCTCATGCACTACTTCCTAGTATTAGAAGTGTGGCAAGGAGATGGGGAATTGTTTGTCTCTTAGGGAAAGTATTCAAACCAGATACTTCAGAAGTTCCACATGGACATATGCATACCCATTGAGACTCCTCTAGCGACTAACTAGAGGAAATAAGATGCCACTTCAAGTGTGGAAGTGGATGCTATTGTTTACCGAAAGTTGGTGGGTTCACTCATGTATCTTGTGAACACACGACTAGACATGTGCTATGCAGTTAATCAATTGAGCCAAGCCATGGTTTTATCGACCAAATTATTTTGGAGGGAAACTAAGCATGTTCTAAGGTATGTCAGAGGCACTACCCAGTTTTGACTATGGTACAAATGGACAGAGAGAGTGAAGCTGCATGGCTTCACAAATCTAGATTCGGCGAGAAGTTCATCAGATCGAAAAAGTACATCAGGTGGAATTTTTAGTGTTGGGTATGCAAAGGTTTCTTGGTACAGGAGGAAGAAAATATCTATGGCACTTAGCTCGAAAAAATCAAAATACATGGCTTCCAGTCAAGCAACTTGTGAGGCTATATGGATGAGAAAGATACTTGTTGGATTGTTTTGTCAGATGATGGATACCATTGTGGTCTACTGTGAGAATTATAGTTTCCTCAAACTCTTTGAGAATCTTGTTTTTCACGATCGATCCAAGAATATAGATATCATGTACCACCATTTACGGGACCACGTGCAGAGGAGGATAATGTTGTTGCAATACATTCCAAAAGAGGAACAAGATGATGATATTTTGACAAAGGCTTTGTCCAGAGGGAGGTTTGAGTTCCATAGGTGTAGGATAAGGGTGGTTGATAATGCCTTTCTTGTTGAGAGGGAGTGTTGAAAATTGCAACAAGAAATTCTCAATTTGATTTTCCCTTGATTAAATTGATAAAATTTGAATTTCCACATCAACATACAACTTGGATGATGTTAACTTGTGTGACACGGATTGTGTCTCCTACTTTACTTAGTAAATTTGAGTTGGAGGAGTTAGAATTTAGTTTAGCATGTGTGATTTCTAATTTGTAGAAATCAAGGTCATTTATCTAAGGTTGTTTTCAGTTAAACTACTTCCAACTGTTGGAAGAAATAGTGGAGGGTTAAGTTGTGCAATAGGACTTCAGTAAAACTCAATGATCATATAGTTAACTAATCAATCAACCCATTATAGCTAGTGCATGCAGGTAATTAGAGTTACCCAGTCGAGATGGAGATTCCAAGGAAGTGTAACATCAACTATAGACTAGTTCTGAGTGTACGAGTGTTGCATGCAGTCAGAGGAAGGACATAGAGGAATTGCGCAATTCAATTGAGGGAATTTACTTAAAAATAGGGGATAACTCCTCCATGAGTATTGCAAGGAAATAGGAGCTCAAGACAAGGAAGAAATTGATTAAGTTTGGGTCAGAGGTATTCAGTGAGTAGAGAGATAGGTTGTGCACTTGCAGGGTGAACTCATTTGAGCAAATCAATTATATTACATCACTTTTCCTATGCTTAATGTAAGAGGCATTAGGGGTTTTAGCATATTTATTTCCCTAGATAAAAAAACTTGTTGCATGTATGTGATTTCTTATTGCCTGTCTGAATTTTTTTTTCTAAATTGTGAAATAATGTTCACAAAATAATAGAGTTTGTGTCTTGTGATTTTGGTTAAAAATTCATGATCAATTTCAAATCTACAACATAATTTATATAGTGAAGAGTGGGACAATGAAATTGAAATGTATAATTCAAATACTCTGTATTGGTCTGTTGATGACTCTTCTTGGTAAAAGGAAAATAGGAAATATTTGAAACAAGGCACCTTACCCTCTAAGTTATCAACCAAGTAGAGACATGCAATCAGGCTCAAATCAACTTAATATCAATTGATAAATTATGCCATTTTCAAAAATTTCATAATGGAGTCTTATTACGATGCCTGGAATCATCAAAGGCAGACAAAATTTTGGTTGAAATCCATGATGGATTGGCTGGAGGTCACTTTGCTTGCGATACTATGGAACATAAAATTATTCTAGTAGGATCTTATTGGCCTACTTTGTTCAGATATGCACATGCTTATGCTTAGAAATTTCTTGTATGTAAAAATTGTGTTGGGAAAGAGAGAAGAGCAGTCACTCCTTACAACTAGTCAAAGTTGAAGAACTCTTTCAACAATTGGGTTTGGGTGTTATTGGCAAGATTTTTCCACAATATTCCAAACCACATTAATATCATTCTCACTACCACAAAATAATTCATGTGTTTGGATGGATCCAAACATCTCAAGAAAATAAATGATTAGGTAGTAACACAATTTCTTGAATAACACATTAACCAGGTTTGGAGTTCCAATGTCTCTTGGTTTTTATAATGCTTCTTATTTTTCATCAATGAAATTATCTTAATTTTCTACAGATAAAGGTATTGTTTTAAGGCACTCCTCCAATTATTATCTATAAGGAAATGGTTTAGTGGAATCAAGTAACAATAATTTGATCCGAGTTATCAAGAAAATTGTAGTTTACCAACAAAAAAACTGACATAGCGCTTTATCTAATGCTCTATGGATTGACCATTTGAAATCCAATTCCGTGCTCAAAATTTCACGATACTTCCTCGTATATGGAAAATAAATTTTCCTCGCTCTAGACATTATATTCCCAAGTTACAACTCTCACAATAATCACATATTTGATCTTGTCCATCATTCAAATTCAAATCAATACCTTGCTCAAGCTTGAAGAAGAAAGACAAAAGGCCCAATCTAAATTTTCCACCCAGCAAGAGAGAATTCAGAGGTGGTTTCATAGGAAACCATAAAGAGTTTCAAGTCAATGAACTTGCATTGAAGTGGAATAAGCCCCATGAAGACAAAGGCAAGCCTTCCAAGTTTCAATCCCTCTGGCTTGAACCATATTTTATACAAGAGAAACTTGGTCTTAATACTTATGATTGCAAACTTTACACGGGGAGATAAAGCCCCTCCCTTTCAATTGTGAGTATTTGAAAACCTACTTTGGATGATAGCTCTTTGAGCTATTCTACCTTGTACATATTTCAATTATTGCCTTTCCTTTTGTTTTTTTCAATTGTTCCTTTGTTTTACGTTCGAATGAGAAACCATTGTGCATAAATAAATGGGTTTTTCATACATAAATAACTCACCTATGTAAATAAATAAATCATGCTATAATGGAGTTGTAAATGGGCTTGTAATAATTGTTAATTAGTTGGCTAATAATGAATATCCATTAATTTATCGAGTCTTAAACATTTGTATGAGCTTGCATTGTTAATATTGAAAATAATAATTGAGTCTTGTGGGGAACTCTATTATTCTTGTAAAACCTAGAAGTTTAATAGAGTCTCTGAAACTAGTTTGGTCTTGAATAAATGAATTATGTGTTCAAATACATCAACCCATTGGTTGGAGAATAGATGGGGAGAAAAGTGAAATTGTGAGAAAACCTATTTAAAAAAATATTAAAGTCTCTAAAAAACAAGGAACAACCCATCTACTTTATAAATCTAAGTCATATCCCTCATCCACCCTAGCATCAAATTCCCTAAACTAATAATTCAAAATTTCATACAAATAAAATCAATAAAAGGGTAAATACATGAGAAAGGCTTCTCACATTTGAAGGGTGTTGGCTTGAGGGGTCCTGACCCATAGGCCCATGTAGATGTGGCAAGAGCATGGAAATGAACCATTCCTTATGCTGGTTATCATCGTAAACAAATTATCCTTCGCTGATGGTGCACTTCAACTATTGATCCGCTTCCAAAACCTATTCCTTTGGCCCCTTCTTGATATCTTTTAATTCTATCACGCACTATGAGTAGGACTTCGGCTTCTAGAATTGTTGTTTCAAAGCGTCCTTAATTTTCACAATAGCAGGATTAACATTCTGAGCTAGATATCCCATGAAACAATCTAACACGCAACCTTCAAATTCCATATCCAGCTACACTCTTGATAACATCAGTATTAAAATTTTGTGAAGTCCACACTGCATTAGCCACAAAACAAAACCTATCCATGTCATCATCTCCCACACCCTTAAAGGTGGGTAGATTCATATGCATGGCCATATCTTTTGTAAGTAGCAGTGGTGATGGGGTAGGAGAAGTCTTACCCCTGCGCGAGTTTGACTGTGGTGTAGCAGGAGGGCCACCTTCAGTGTGCATAGCATTGCTACTTTTTATGTCAGGTGAATTTTTCAGAGGGATGTATATAGATCAGTCCCCTCTCTGATTAATTCGATAATATTTTCCATTGCGCGTAGTGCTTTCTAGCTTTTCTTGGGTCATTCACTCGGTGTGGCTGCACAAAACACCCTTTTCACACAATATCATCTTAATCAACAGAGGAAGGGTGTGTATGAATTTACCTCTCAATCCTTTGAAGAATAACCTTTCAACTTCAGAATATGGCACAAACTGATCTAGTACAAATTATGTCACAAACCCACCCAAGATGCTGTCAACCCAGTGAGCTATAGTCTGGGTGATGGAATTATAAACCCGCTATAACTGTTGGATCAATTCATGTGTCCACTGAGTGACCTTGTTGTCCTTCCAACAGGTTTGGAATTCCACTAATATTGACAACCACTACTGTAATTCTTGCGCAAAGTTCATGAAGAAGATCTCGTGCACCTCTATGAAAATATACTTTTGTTTCCAATCTTCAGTAGACAACTTCTTACTTCTATTTTCTTTAAGGGAAAATTCTTGAATTTTCTTTTCAAACTGATCTTCTAATTCAGGTTTTGATGGCCACCACATCACCCAATCTCTCTCAAAATGATCCCGGTCTTAGCAACAAAACCATTTTTTGGATTGAGGGGTCCTGACCCATAAGCCCTCCTAGATGTGGCAAGAGCATGGCAATGAATTATTCCTTATGCCCCTCATGAGTAATAATGGGTCAAAGGGTAGAACTAGGGGCCACAAACCACAGTTTACGGACCTTAAATGAGTGCAGGCTAAAAGTATAATTAGGAGTCTAGATCGAGTCAATAGGAGAGATGACAATAATGTTGATCTAACTACATTTTGATATTTTGAGCAAACTTGTTTGGGTTAGAAGGCTCCTGCTGGCTGTGTGCACGAATACCTTAGTCCTACTATGTGCGGACCCCCCTAGCTATGTGCGCGGGTAGAATGAAGGTGTTGTAAGGGAGATTTGAATTGTTAATGAATAAAGAACTATTTTGGATGATATCTGAGTATCACATGCATCTATCACTTGCTTTATGATTTGTTGCTGCATGTTATTTCTAGTTACCATGTATCCGTGTTTTGGATCGGTTGTGCGACTGTATTTTACCTTAAATGAATGATGAATGTATGTATCTATTGCTATTGAACATTATTGCCATGTATTAAGGACTATTGGAAGGGATTACAGATCTATAGCTGTGTGTCGGAAGGATAACCTGTGTAAACTGATCTGAATATGTTTGGTTAGGGTTTCTGGTTAGGGCTTTTGTAGCGAAGGTCCGATCACAGTTGTTTTAGATATGAAGACACCCACATCATTTAACTCTCTCTCAGGGTGTGGAAACCTGGTTCCATCACCCCCCCATACTGCTTCAGGTGAGACTTTGACTTGCGAAAGCAAGTCAATGCCAAAAGGGCCAGTAGTAAGAGGGTTTTGTTGGTTAAACTTAACTTTGAACCTGGGTAAAGACCCCTCAAGCCAACATAGGGTGATGCAAGGAGCTTTTTTAGTGCTTTGAATGCTCGTTGGCAGTGAAGCAATTATTTTTCTCCTTGAGTGACTCTGTCGGGGCTATAGAAGCTTGCTAGAAGTGGAGAAAATCCAAAAAATCATATTAATTATGATAATTTTAGATGCACTTGCATAATATCTCCATTTCTCATCCAAAATTTTGGTGTATGATCTTTGTTAAAATCGGCGTGATATGCCCCAAGATCAAGTTAGCTAACAAAGAAATGAAATATATCTAATCAAATTCAAGCAATAGCACAAGTTCTACCCACAAAGTCAAATCAATACTTCCAAAAACATGTTAATCTCTATTTTAACTAAAGGCTAAATCAAATATGCTAAGTTTCTACTAGTGATTCGCTAATTGTTGTAGCAGTTAAAATAGCCCTAAATTTTCCCGACAAGAGGAAAATTTAGGTTCCCGTCACCCAAAAAACTAAGGCATCTATCTGACGAAGACCCTAAGACCATTTTTTACCCTTGAACCACAATAAATTAGGAGGTTATATGTTAGAAAATTCATAAAATTTGATGAATGGCGCATCACAACTTTTCATTGCATTGAAAATCCATATCATACCAATGCAACCACAATCCATGACACTAAATTTCACCATAAATATCTTTGTAATGCATGGCTTACCAAAAGCACTCAGATAGCGCATAGTACTCTCACACCCTTGGGCATAAAGGTTGTTGAACACAATTAATGTACATTTTATGCACTCCCCACAATTTTTTTTTATAGATACCCCCCCTCTATTTCATTTTGATTGTGATATATTGTCACACGTATTCCTTGGATACACGTGTTGCGCTGATTGGTAACACATATTTGTCACCCAAGTTTGTGTTGCGTTACCTGGAGTTGTAATTCTCGTGCTTTTCCATGCCACATTTTAGGTTGGTTTTGTACATCCTCTTCTTGCATCTGTTTTTGTCATTAGGTTGTAAGCGCTACCCTAAAATTTTGGCACGATTGTTGATTTATCCAAACCTTGGCCTTTCAACTTATATATATATATAGTAGAACCTTTATTTCTCAAGCACTTAGACATTTACTCATTCCCCTTTACCATCATGCCACAATTTCACATCGTGTTGTTGCATTACTACCTTACACAACCTTAACCATATACTCATCATGATGCATGAATACTTCATCATGTCACATATTTGTTGAGTAATAAAGGTTTTAGTGTTGTGTACAATGCACCCATTTTGAATAGCATTTGATGAAATTATGCAATGGATCACATCATATACATAGTTGTGTTCTGATCCATCCCCAAAAGGAGCACATTACCAAGTCGTGTTACACAAGAAATATTTATAGTGTGATACATTGATTCGTATTGCGATGTATTCTTGTTTGATAACATAATTTTTTCCTTGCGTCACAAAGCCTCTCTTGTGTTCAGACTACATTTCTCTTTTGCGTTGTGCTCCAATTTAAATTTAAATTTCTAAGTTACTTATTCTAATCGACATCTATGATCTTCCATGCTTGGTATATTTGTAGTATTTCAACATATAATCATCTGAAGATATGGCTTCTCCAAAGAGAAGATCTTGGTAAGACCCTGTGGAGGAAGAACCTGAGGAAAGTCCTATCACATTGAAACCCAAGGAGAGTTGACACCTGAGTAAGATATTGAATGTGAAATACAAGCAATGATTATTGCACAACAACTAACCTTCATAGAAAAGGATATAAAGCTACCAAAATAAGTGTTGGAACAACATTTGATGGAGCACACTAAGTTTCTTACCATGGTCACTTCATTATTTCGCTAGATCCAAACTGACTTGAAGAAAATAGGACCAAATACATGTGAATACAAAGTCATAAATGAAGACTTAATTTCGAGAAAATTTCTATCTCTTGCAACATATTATAAGGTTTGGCACACTCATGTGACCCAATAATTACATGTCCAAGTGAAAGCCTTTTCAATTTTTGGGTTGGGCCCAAGTTAGATGTTTATTTTATTCAAAAAATTATTTTGGAATGTTGATGTAGTTATGTAAAATTAAAACAAAAGTAGAAAATAGAGTGAAATATAAATAAAAAATGAGGGTAGGTGAAAAGTCAAGGAAGGTGAAGAGTCTCCTCACCTTTTTATAAATATAACCCCCTAGTAAGGAGGAAGGGATCCCAATTTTTGGACCTCTAGAGAAATTTTGAAAGGGAAAATATTGTAATCACCTTAAGGACTAGTTTTCAACTTTATGCACTCCCACTATTGGGATTTTTGAAGAAAATTTATGATTTGGAAATGAAAGTTCAACTATAATAACTAGAATCCTGAAGGGCCACAGTAAAAAATTTCGCATCATGTGTTATTTGTAACAACCCTGGGTTAAGTTTCCGTGTAAATAAATAATGTATGATCATTATAAAAGAAAAAATCAAACCAAGGTCATGGGACACGTATTCCATGCTGAATAAAGGGAAAAACATTACATTGGGATCCACTTGTGGTTAATTATTTATTGGCTATGGAAATTGGCTTTGGTAAGAGGAGAAAGGCAATAAATGGAGCTTAATTATTACAAGCTAGCAATGACATGAGACAAAAATATAAAAGAAATAAAGGAAAACGAAAGAAAATCCACTTCAGAAGGTGTGGAAGAGGAAGACATAAGAAAAGGTGAAAATAGTAAAATAATATGCATGTAAGGGAAAATGAAGAAAATTAAAAATAAAAGAAAATAAATTGGAGAGAAAACATTCTAGCATTCTCTTTTGGGAAAACAGTGGAAAAATGAGAAAGAATCTACAACATAAAAACACTAAATAACTAGCGGGCACAAGGAAGACAATAAAGACAAGAAACATACTAGAAAGGAAAGAAAACAACACAATAGTAATTTGAGAGGTAGCCAAGAATAAGGCTTGAAAAATAATCTTTAGAGGCAATTTTACAGCTAGCATAAGGCTTGAACAACAATATAAAGAAAGTTTTAACAACATTAAGCAAGGGTATAAAATAACTGATGATTTGTAGGTAACAATGTGCATGTTTGATTATGTTGTTGGGATTTGAATGCATGGTTCATACATTGGTTTATTGGTATTTTTTTGTTGTCCTTGACATGGGATTTTCCTAAATTAACATTCATGCACAACCTTGCCTTATTCCATTTCTTGGATATCCATGATGTAGTGAGTTCCCTATTTGGTTGAGATTTGGATGCCAATAGATTTTGGATCCTAGTTGAGGTGGTATTAGGAAACTCCCGAGGGTTGAGGCTGGATATGGTTTTCTCTAGGAAGCTCTTTCTAGGTGGGTAGAGACAGGAAAATTACTCCGGGTATGGTGAAGAAATCCCGAGGCATCAAGGCTTGTATTGGTTTTGGTGATTTTTGGACTTGGTATTAGATGAAATCACCATGACTCGAGGTTGGAGGTGGTTATCCTCTGGATTCCCTATTTGGTTATGTTTTGGTGTATCCCATGTAATCCCAAATTCAGGCTTGGGATATGGCACCGGGGTGATTGGGATGGAAGAAAGGATTGGTTCAGCCCAATATATGGTCGGGTGGAACTTGGAAGTCCCTGACTTGGTTGGTACTATGTATATGTTAATATGTGTTATTATTTAATGAAGATAAATGAGCACAAGTTTTGGTTTACTTTGTTGATTATGTGACTAGTTTTTCATGGCTTCATTCTGGTTAAATGCTTGTTACATGCATGGTATATTTATTATTATATGAAGTTATCTTGTTATTAATATTGCTCATGGTTTATCGGTTCTTAGATGTTTTATATGGACATATGATCTAAATCATGGTTTATTGCAACTAGAACAAGAGAGAAATAAGCCTCCTTGATGAATCTATGAAATATCTAATGAAATAGTGAACAAACTATTCATCCATGACTTACAGGTAATATGGTAAAAAAAAGTTTTTAAAAATGAATAACATGTGCTATGAAAGTTAGACCCCATTTCTGTAACTACATCTTGGAAGTTGGGTCATGCATAATAACTATCATCTCATGTTTACCCTAGTAAGTATGTTAAAGTGGGTAAATGTGGGGTGGGGTGTTATAAAGTGGTATCAGATCATGGTTCATGATTCATGGGGAGTTGATGACATGTTCTCGATTTCTTTAGTTTATGAATTGACCAATGTGTTGTTGTTAATGTGTAAAAGGTGTTGGAATAACATGCAGTATAAATGATTCAATACTTGTAGTAACTAGCATGCAATATTCTTTACCACACTGATATGATTTTGTTTATATTACAAGATTGTGCAAGTTAATATGTGCATGTGGACATGCACAAATTAATGAGTAAAATCACTTTCATTTTTTGTTATAAATTTTCTTATGTGGAGTTTCCATAGCTAAAAATTGGTCCACATTGAGGTTAAGTCCCACTGGTAATATGGTTAAAATTTCAGATATTAGGTTGCAACATTTTAAGAGAATTGAGCAGTGGAAGTTGAGCCTTTTGCATGCTCCTAAAATCAGGCCTCAAACAGTTCATGTTGGAATTTATATTATAACTTTTATTCTGGGTGGTCTCACGAGCTAAAATTTTGTCCATAGTGAGGGGAAATACCACTAATAATGTGGTAACAATTGAATATATTGGATCACTATATTTTAGGAGATATGACCAGTGGAATTTGAGCTTCCTGAATGATCCTATAATTGTGCACCAAATATGATTGTGTTGGTATTTTTGTTATAAATTTTCATATACGAGGTTCCAAAAGTTGAAAATTGAACCATAGTGAGGGAAAATCCCTCTGATCATCTGATTCAGTTTCCATAAATTTTGCTTCTACAGTTTAGGAGATATGCATTGAATCATTCACCATATTAATTTGCATGTGAAGTGTTTGATGAAAGGCTTAAATGGTTCAATGATTCATTGCATAAAAACTATTTGATAAAATTCCCAAATGAGTATGTTGTTTGTGGTTGGGGATAGAATTTTTGTGTAATAGTATTATTGTAGCTGATATATGTTTATTTGTATGAAAAGAGTTTATTATATTAGTTTGCATGTAACGTTTTTGAAGAATTGCTTAAATGCAAATGTAATAGTATAGTAGTTGTTTGAAGAAAATGTAACAATATGGTAATTGTTTGAAGAAAATGTTGTTTTGTGGATGGGATAATATTTTTGTGTGATAAAATTGTTGTAGATGATCTATGCCTATTTGCATACAAAGAATTTGAAGAGTTTCATGCAAGGTATTTGAAAATTTGCATGTAAATAAATGGAAAAGTGGCATGATTATGTGGCATGTTTTCAATTAGTATGTTACAAGTGGAATAAGTGAAATGTTTTTTATTTAATCTCATACAATTTTTTTGACAAAAGGTATACAAGAGAAATTCTACTCAATTATTTGTATACAAAAAATTTGAAGAAAGGTTTACTTGCAAAGTGATTTACAAAATGTATGAGAAATGAAAATCAAGTTTTGGCAAGTGTGGTTAAATTAAGTAGAGGTATGTGACAAGTGATCTCATGTGATCCAGGAGATATTTGTACTGAATATATGTTCATCTGATATGTTTACAACTGTACTTTTGAGTTTGAATTGTTAACTTTGGAGACCTCATTTCCATAATTGAACATTGGAGATCAGGCCATTATAGTAGTTGCCTTCTACCTTAGTGTGGACCATGGGTGGTAAAGGGGTATATGATTATGTGAAGTTATTTTGTTGTATATATGAATATACTGACTTTATTACTTAAAGATTGGTTTGAGTTGATGCAACAAGATAAACATGCAGAATGATGACTAGATTCCCTAGAGCAGCCCAACAAGGATTGTAAAAAGTTCATGACTAAATGATGAAGTCAAAATTAGGAAGGGGAATTTCTCAACTTAAATCCGGATTGTTTATAATTTTATTTAATGTTTTGAGAAGTTGTAATAAGTTGATGAATAATATAATATGCATAATAAAATTCCATATACGAATTATTATATATATGCATATCCATCAAATAGATATTAAATAATGATATGATAAATGCATGAATGTATGCTAAGTGCATAAAGTAATGGATATGCATGAATAAATACTCTCATTATGTTGTCATAACATGATTAAAATGAGTAAGAGTGGTTAATGATGAGCGACTAACCATGAGTAGGTTGAAAACACGATTCATAAACCACTAAGAGTTTTGTATGTTTCCTTGAGGAACCGAGGTTGTGGAAACTAAGGCGCCAATGAGAGAATGACACAAGAGACAGCTACACTTTTTGATATGCATATTGTGAAAAAGTTGTGAGTGCATTAATGAGAATTTTGCTACTAGTTAGTGGTTTTCTCTAGATATGTGTTACAAGAACTATTGATTATGTCTCTTGAACTTATGCACCCTTAAAATGTTGTTTGAATGTTTGATTAAGCGCAAGATATGAGTGTGTAATTATGAGATTTCATGAAGGAATTATATTGTTTTAAGACAATTGTACTAACACAATATGCGCTGAGACAACATATATGCACTTGAGTGCAAGTGGGTGCCAGTTGTAGCATTATGGCTAATGACTATGAACTGATTGCGTAATATGTCCTGGTTGTTAGTATTGGTAAAAGGATGATTTTAAATTTGATGATGTTAGTCCTGGTAAAATGATGATTTCAAATTAATAGACATTATGACTTGATCCTTGGAAAATGTGTCTAACATGTGTAAACAATTTCAAAGAAACATTCTTGGTATTAGCATGCCAAGGTAACAATTGATTTGATTATGTTGATATAACTAACACCTAGGTGAATGTGATAACACATAATAAGACTCAATTGCAACAACATAAAAAAGTAAAAGAAAGGAATGGGGTGAGAATTCCTTTGGCTATTTTTGGAAACCGTTTTTCCAAATGAATGTGTGCTTTTCATGAATACAAGGGGTTCTCTTAACCTTGAAATTGTATGACATTATGTGAATATGTGCTATGCTCTTGAACTTGTTGATGATTAAATGAGTATATGTGATGCCATTGTATTTGATATATTGGTGTCAGGAATCATTCTTGTGGAAGAATGATTTATTATGCTTATAAAAAAGGATGAATATATGATTAGTATGGTTGGGATAACATAATAAGGTTATCTGATGAAATTCATTGTTTTGTGAGGAATCTAATAAGCAAGTGGGAATTCTTGGTGTAAATTATTTCTATTATCATGTGATTATGACATTCATGTGCCCATGTTTATATTATGTTTATGACAAAATAATACTCACTATGATGTCAACATGTATACTAATTAATAATTATAATTCTTGGTTAAAGGACTGGACATATATGCCACTAAGAGTTGAGCCTTGGGGTTGATAAACCACTTAGAAGGCTGGTTGGGTCAATGGGAAATAATGGAAAGTGAAATGGCAGCCATGAAAAGGGCACAAACGAGGTTCTCTAAACCTTTAAATTACTTGATATGTATATGAATATGTTTTATGATCATGAACATGATTGATTATTGAAGTTAAGCCATTGTGACTGAGAATTTCTTGTCAAGGATCATTCATGTGGTAATGATGGTATGGATGGCATGAAAAGATTCTTGGTTGTAGGAGGAATTATTTGGGAAAGAGGTAGCCCTAGATTATTTATGATTTTGATATTATGTGCTTATAATTATTCCCATGTCTATGCTATGAACATGGAATGTTGAAGGATACATCAACATAATGAAAGAAATGTAATCTACGACATGTTTGGACAAGAGTGGATAATGGAAAAATCCATAAATCCATGATTTGGGTTGTGGATGCACACAGTAAGGCATGGGAAAGACACTAGAGGAAATGTTGCCTAGTAGAGACGATGTTGTCTCAGGATGTGCAATACTACTATTGCGTACATGTTGTATTCTGTCGTATGTATTGTGTATGTGTTTTGTTGTAACATGTGTATTTTTTCCATTGGAACATGCGTATTTTTTGTGTTGTATCATGTGTATTCATTGTGTTCTATCATGTGTATATGTAAATGTGTTGTTTTGGACGCTTGTGTGTGCATATGTGTTGTATAATGTGTTTGGACAGACAGGTGGAGCAAGGAATTATTGAAGAGAATACAAGAGAAGTGAAGCAGATTGGTTCTAAGGTTCCCTAGAAGTTGTGGGTTGGGATAGAATCTTTGGAACCCTGTAAAAACTTAGTTTCTAGAGACCGTGGGTTGAGAGATAATAGTCCTTGGATCCATAGAAAACTTGGTAAGATAAAAAACTTGACTTAATACTACAGAGGTCATTTCTGAAGATTTCCGTGTTTATGCTTTGATTTTAGTAGTGGATTCTGGAATTCTCGGGAAGGAGGTGAATCCCTGGTACTACTATTGAGGGTGGAGATGTTAGCCTCTGGATTCCCTTTTTTTTATTGAGGGTGGAGGTGTAAGCCTTTGGATTCCCTTGTTACTAATTGAGGGTGGAGGTGTAAGCCTCTGGATACCCTTGTTACTGATTGAGGGTGGAGGTGTAAGACTTTGGATTCTCTTGTTGTTGATTGAGGGTAGAATACATTTTTTTATTTGTTGGTGGAAGTGCTAAAAAATGTAGCAAGACAAGCTTAATTTGACTTTAGCCTTAGTCAAATTAAGTAAATTCAATTTCCACATTAACATGATAACTTGGAGATAGTTAACTAGTGTGGCATGGCTCTTGTCACTAAGTTAGCTCAATATATTTGAGTTAGAGGGCTTGGAGTTCAGTTATGCATGTGTGATTGCTAAATTTTAGTAATCTAGTTCAATTATTTTCAGTAGTATTCAATTAACTAACCTCTAACTATTGATAGAGTCAGTTGAAGATCAATTGTGCAGTGGGACTGAGCAGTCTAACTCAAAGATCTGTGAGTTAATTAATCAATCAATCAAAAATAACTAATGCATGCAAGGAATTCAAATTCCTTAGCTGAAGTGGAGATGAAAAGGTAGTGTAACGTCAATTATAAACTAGTTTGAGTGTACATGTGTTGCATGAGGTTAGGTGATCCATCCTTGGGAATTGCACAATCAATTTGGAGGAAATTCCTATTTTTTAGGGGATAATTTCCTCGAGATTTACACAAGGAAATAGGAGGCTTGGTGGGAAAATAATTGGCTAAGTGTTTGCCAAAGTTTGTCATCGAGAAGAGAGAACAATTATACCTTTTCAAGTTGAGATGAGAGTTGGAGCTGACAATTGTAATAGTTTCTCTATTCAACTTATTAATGCAAAGAGGCTTGAGGGGTTTTCCCTAGCTGTGTTCCCTTAGAAATCAATGTGTATATTTGGTTTTTCTTGTTGCATGTCTATACATGTTTTTCTAAATTGTGATTTCCATTCCACAGATTAGTAGAGTAGAATTGTGTCTCTTTTTTTTAGTTCGAAATATTGAGCAATCATAATTTCTATCAAATTTCTACAGGAAGAAAATGTACATATGTATATATGTATATATCATTGTAAATACTGTATCGAGTTGTGTGTATAAATTTCCATAAGTAGTATGTTTTTCATGTGTTTCAACATTTTTTCCTTGCTATAAGAATCATAGAACATCGAGGACGATGTTCTCCCAAGGGGGAGGGGTTTGTAACAACCTCAGGTTAAGTTTCCATGTAAATAAATAATGTATGGACATTATAAAAGAAAAAATAAAACCAAGTTCATAGGACACGTATTCCAAGTTGAATGAAGGGAAAAACATTACATGGGATCCAGTTGTGGTTAATTATTTATTGGATATGGAAATTGGCATTGGCAAGAGGCAAAATGCAATAAATGGTAATTAATTATTACATGACGTGAGACAAAAATATAAAAGAAATAAAGGAAAATGAAAGAAATTCCACTTGAGTAGGTGGGGAAGAGGAAGAGACAAGAAAAGGTTAAAAATAGTAAAAGAATATGCATGCAAGGGAAATGAAGAAAAATAAAAAGAAAAGAAAAAAAATTGGAGAGACAACATTCTAACATTATCCTTTGGGAAAAAAGAGGAAAAAAGAGAGAGAAGCTACAAGAAAAAAGCACTATATCACTGGGGAGCACAAGGAAAACAAGGAAGACAAGGAAGGAAAGCAAGCACAACAAGAGTAATTCGAGTGGAAGCCAAGAAGAAGGCTTGAAAAATAATCTTTAGAGACAATTTTTTAGCTAGTAGAAGGATTGTACAATAACAAAAATAAGGTGTTAACAAAAACAAGCAAGGGTTGAAAATATATGAGGATTTGTAGGTAATAGTGTGCATGTTTGATTATCTTTCTAGGATTTAAATGCATGGTTCATGCAACGATTTGATGGTCATTTTTTGCTGTCATTGACATGGGATTTTCCTAGATTGATAGTACTATAAAACCTTGCCTTATGTCATTTCTTGGATAGCCATAATGTAGTGGATTCCCTATTTGGTTGAGATCTAGATGTTAATAGATTTTGGATCCTAGTTGAGGTGGTCTCAGGAAAATCCCAAGGGTTGAGTGTGGAGATGGTTTTCTCCGAGAAGCTATTGATAGGTGGGTGGAGATAGTAAAATTCCTCTGGGTATGGTGAAGAAATTCTGAGATATTCAAGCTTGTATTGGTTTTGCTAATTTTTGGACCTGGTATTAGGTGAAATCATTGTGGCTTGAGGGTGAAGGTGTTTCTTCTTTGGATTACCTATTTGGTTATGTTTTGATTTATCCCATGTAATCCAAAATTCAAGCTTGGAATATGGCATGAGGGTGACTAGGCTGGAAGAAAGGATTGGTTCAACCTGGTTATGTTTTCGTTTATCCCATGTAATCCCAAATTCAAGCTTGGAATATGGCATGAGGGTGATTGGGCTAGAAGAAAGGATTGGTTCAACCTAATCTATGGTCAGTTGGAATGTGGAAGTCCCTGACTTGGCTGGTACTATGTATATGTTAATATGTGTTATTTTTTATTGAAGACGAATAAGCACAAGTTTTGATTTAATATGTTTATTATGTGACTAGTTTGTCATGGCTTCATTCTGGTTAAATGCTTGTTACATGCATGGTATATTTCTTATTATATGAACTTCTCTTGTTATTGATCTTGCTCATGGTTGACGAGCTCTTGGATGTTTTATATGGATGTATGAGTTAACCTGTGGTTTATTGTAGCTAAAATGAGAGGATAGTAAGCCTCCTTAATGAATCTTTGACAAAATTAATGAAACAATTAACAAACTATGCATCCATGACTTACAGGTACTATGGTGACAAAATGTTTGTAAAAATGAATAACATGTGCTGGGAAAGTTAGACCCCACTTTTGTAACTTCATCTTATAAGTTGGGTCATGCATAGTAACTCTCAACTCATGTTTACCCTGGTAAGTATGTTGAAATGGGGTCATGCATAGTAACTCTCAACTCATGTTTACCTTGGTAAGTATGTTGAAGTGGGTAAGTTAGACCCCACTTTTGTAACTTCATCTTATAAGTTGGGTCATGCATAGTAACTCTCAACGCATGTTTACCTTGGTAAGTATGTTGAAGTGGGGTCATGCATAGTAACTTTCAGCTCATGTTTACCTTGGTAAGTATGTTGACATGGGTAAATGCGGGGTGGGGTGTTACATTATGGACTACTTTAGGCCTTTTCTTTATTGTTGTTAGTTTATATATGATTGTTGTGTATGTTTGGAAAGTTAAGGAACTATATACACATTGCACAAAATATTTAACCATGGAAAACCCCCAATCCAAGAAAACAAACTCTTATGAAATTTCATTAGCCTTGGCAAAAACCCTGGCCAATCTCGCCAAGTGAGCCTTCACCACTCACCTCCTTGACCTATCTTACAATAAAGTCTTCGGAGCCTTTTATAGGCTCCATTACATGTAATACCATGGGTGCACAATACCATGTCTCAAAAAACCACTACTGTTTAACTTGGTCAACCTTGACCCAACATTTCTCCCCTTAAACTTGACTTGAGGTTCTTTGACTAAATCCAACCAACCTTGCCCAGTGAGTTAGCCCAACCCTACTCACAGCCTCCTCAAATTTTTTACCCTAGGCATCTATTAACCCAACATCCCCTTATCACCTAGATATAACCTAAAATTTACGAGTACGAGGTCTAACATTTATATTTGACTTCATTATAATTTTTCATTATTGTTATTTTAGCACATCCTCTCAATATCTATTAGAAGTATCAGATCCGAGATCGATTTCTAGAAAACCGATCTAAACATCCATCTCGCACCTCGAAATATGGTTGTATGGCTATGGTTATGCGCATTTACCCCTTTTTTTTCATAGAGAAACCATATTCTGCTCAACCAGACACGGATTTGTTGTCCTGCCATCGTGCTTAGTTGTCACAACTTCCAACGAAGCGTTCACCACCATGACCACCGAAGCCTCGATCCTTGCCCCGTCCACATCCTCTGCCACAACTCTAATCTTCACCTGCAATAGCGTTGTCCTCCTCACCGTTGCTTCGACTATCACACATCACCAACGATACTCATATCTCCTTAGCCGACTGACTCACAATCATTTCTTTTCCTTGTGGTCTCTGCGCCGCTCTAGGGTTTTTTTACGTCCGTCAACTTCTGTATGGGAGCGCATACCTCAAATATCTTGCTGGCCATTTCTGATACACCCATTTGGCTCTCATTCACAGCCACCACAGTTATCCTCTGCGCCCTTGACTAGCAGATCGCCCAATCTAATAATCATCGGGTGTCCTGCTCTATTCACGACACAAAGAAACATATTGTTCTGCTCTCTTTTCGCATAAGATGTTGTTTGATCATCAAACTAGTGCCACAGTGCTTCGTGTTTCCTGCCTTATCATCATCCAACCATCCATCGACCATGTTGGATAAGCTTGGGTTACATGTTCCTAAGGGTAAAGACTGGAGCTCAATTCGCTCACACATTTCATTTCTAGAATGTGAGGCCTTCAAAGACACCAGGGAAAACTATGCAGTTATTCTGGCAGCTAATTCTTGGGATAAGCTATTTAGCGAAGAGTTTGTCGATAAGTTGGGAGTGGTCATTGTAAAACTTCACAGGAAAAGAGCCTAATACAAGAGTCAGATAAAGAAGCAATCTGTCCCATAGACTATTTTTAGCCTGGTGGACATTAAAAATTCTTTTTTTCTTTCATATCTGCACTGCTGGACATATCCATTGGCCTTAGTTACCAGAAACGGAACGGAAGCATTCGTTTCTTGAAAAAAAGGTTAACAAAACGGAACGGTACGGAAAACCCCGTTCTAGACCGCCGTTTTCGTTTTTCAATACATAAAACCAGTTTTTCGGAAACAAATGGTTTTTTTAACGATTTTCTCAGAAATGTAATGGTTTTTTTAACAGTTTTGTAATGGTTTTTGTAAAGTTTTTTTTTTTTTTTTTTAATGTTGGTCTCTTTCCAATTTGACATTGAGTGAACCGAATCATTAAAATGCCAAAAGTTGGTTTTTATAAGATAATTTTCAGAGATTATTTCATGATTGGCCTAGTTTAAATTTCCATTAACAATATGGGGGATTTAGGATTTTTTTAAAAGTGAATTTAATGTATAATTTTATAGAATTTATAACATTTAAAATTTATTTTTTATATAAAATTATAAATTTAAATGAAGAAGGTTACATTATATATTTTTATAAATTAGTATTTAAATAATTTAATGAATAGTTTAATATTTATTTCAATTTACTATTATAATTGATTAATGATAAAGTTTTGAAAGTTTAATGATAATTTTCTTTAAGTTGTCTTCAAACATTAGTTGTAGTATTTATGGTTCTCCATCCTTTCACTTTTTTTATGGAAAATGCCAATGGAGGGAGCCACACTCCTTCCTATATCAAGATAGTTGTAGGTAGTAGTAGTTCTAAACAACTCTGTACTTTTGGCTCTATTTTCAATGGAGATCAATTCAATTTTCACTATCCTATTTCCCAACTAGGGAAACTACAAACTAGTAGCAACTTTGCCAGATACCAAATTTGAGGTCAGATCAAGTCACATCGAGTATATATACAATATAAGTATATGTGAGATCATGTACTCATCCCAAAAATTTTATGGATATAGACTTCAAAAAAATCCCACTCTCACTGGGTCCAAATCAAGTGGAAATGGATGGCCAAATCAAGTTTGAATTCAGTGCCAAAGTTTCTTCACTATTGTATGTCCTTGTAGCATCAAACATGAGTATTTGAGAATGACCCATGTGAACAACACAAACTTTTCATGTCATGATGAATATTCGAGAATGACCCATGTGAGCAACGAAAGCCTATGAGCAACTGCGTATAAACCATAGTATTGGAGAATGCTAATCATATATGCTTTGTTTTATGTTTTTCACATTTTTTTGTTTTTTCTCTCTCCTCGTTTTTTGAATGTGCGAAACCTACAAACTACGTTTCTCATCCCATTGTCGTTTCTCGTTTCGTTTCCGTTTCTCGTTTTTGGTAACATAGCCATTGGCCCACATCTCCTCCTACGTAGGCCAAACATCTTTCTCCTTTTGTTGCCACTATTGACCCATTTTCTAATGTTGCGTTGTTGTTTGAAATGGTTGTGGCGGCGGTATTTCTCGACCCAATTCCTTAAATGAGATCTACTCATTCTCCCCATGGGCATAAAGCATCCTACTCATGACGTTGTTATTTGTTTCCAGTTAAAATTTTACCTTACAACAAATCCATGGTCTTATACACCACCAACAACAACAACTACTGCAATAACTCGTCCAAAAGAAAATACACAACTCGTCCAGTTATGACACACTCTCTAAAGTCTCTGCTTGCGCACAACGAAATCTTTCACGGGCTTGTTTCTAACCACAACTACTCTCTCCTTTAAAAGATCCTCGATCAACAAAAGCCTCTTCTAAAGCCCAAATACAACTTATGACTTTGATATCAAATGAAAAAAAGTTTAACCGGAGAGATATAAAATTTACCGAGAGAAAAATAAATAAACTACTGTTTAACTTGGTCAAACTTGACTCTAACTGCGAGTAAATTTACCAAACAATATTGGTTATTGATTGTAAACTATTTCACAATTAATAACTATAAGATTTTTAGCTATCAAATATCTCTGGATTATAAGTTTCTATCACTCTTTTATTGAGATAAATGCTTTTGATAAATTTGTTATAGTATTCTTTGTAAATATTCATTTAAATTATTTACATTGACTATACTTGCATTCAATCAAAAAATTAGTTTAGATTTCCCTCATTTAAATTTCCCTTTCATTTAAAATGAAATTCGTTAAAGAAGAAGATGGAAACCATGATGAAAAATTAGATGGGGCTCTCATCCAAAATTGTATGAAGCCTAGCTGGGGCCTCATACCAGAGATCCCTTAAGATTTTAAGCAGTGTATTCAGCCCCGTAAACACACACTGACTGGGCCAAATAGCCATTTTACAAATAGGAGCGAAGGAAAGCCTAACATTGTCCTCGATGCACACTCTTCAAACTCTGTAATTTGAAATGAAATCCTATGTAACTCGAAGTAACAACGAACTGTGGAAGGAAATTAAACCTATCTATCTGTGCATGGGAAAAAATGCATGGCCAAGGTTTGTTTATAGAGCTCATATACATACTGGTTATGCACACTTTATACTCTATTTTTAGAGGATAAATAGATGATATCATATGCATGAAAACACAACAAACATCAATACATACTCATACAAAATAACAATTATATAAGCAACACACAACATGGCATATAACCATGTAAAATAAAACAAAAAAACAGACTATAGGAACAAGGTATTACCATGCATACATATGATATTAACAAACAATATAATACAAGGTAGAAGTAGCTGGGTTGGTGGGCCTTCCCAACCAAATATGTTTCCTATAGCGAATATCTACACCATGCACAGAGCTACAAAAAGAACATGCTTACGATAACACCAATGAATTTCATATCATTAACTTGCCCCAAGAAATTACATTTCAGCGGAGTGTAAACACTTCCCACCAATTGAATCGATCAAAACAAAGTTACAAGAAGGGTATGGAAAATCAATCTCTCCTCCCTAACCTACTCTATGTTCATACATTTAAAAAAAAGAAAAAAAAGAATGGGCATACAAATTTTTAGGGGATAATATTCATAGATGGTATAATTTTCCATTTGTTTTTCTAAAAAAAAATTCATCAATTTCCATTTTTTATAAAATTTATTTACTGAAATTTTGTAATATAAAATTATTTTACCCAAAGGATCACCAAAAAATTATAGAGACAATGTAAAATCATTAAAAATTTGAATATTTTTACAAAAATATCAACAAATATGTTATAATTTGCATATTAGGGACAATAATATTTTCTAAGGTTTTTAAACTTTACAATAAATTCTCATCCTTAAAATTATCTGTGGAAAGGGGGTGAACTGGAACCAATTCCCACAAATTTAGATTCTCAAGTTATGATCAGTTTACATGATATTATTTGTGTGTGTTTTTGGTAGATCTTGGTTTGATAACAAATCAAGATTATATATTATTCAACTAACCTAAAAGCATTTGAGAATAGCTTGATTTGGTTTCTTTTGTTCATTGGTCACTCTTTTTTGGTGCAGTTTGGAAACATCCTCAACATGAATATCCCCTTTGAAAGAACCACATGTATCTCTCAATCCATGCACTTTTTGGAGAATTTGATCATGATTCACTAATTTGGGTTGTTATGAACAAAAACCATTTCATGTATCTTTTATATTCTTCTTCATTGCTCCAGAAATAATGTTTAAATTTCATTACTCAATTTAGCCTGACATAAGTTGTCTGAACTATAAAGCATGAGTTGGAGCCTTGTGGAGTTGACTTAATTGGAGCCTTGTGGAGTTGACTTAGGTATGAATTAAACAACACCGATTCATGTAAACATCCACAGGAACAAAATCCATGTTGCATAATTTCCTCTAGATCTGCATATATATGTTAACCTTGGAGGTTGGTTACAAGAACTGCATAAGAGCTAAAGGAAAAAAGCTAGAAACAAACATCATTAGTAAAATCAACCACAATAATCTCCAATTCAATAAAAATAAAGGAAAATAATTACAATCAACTATTTTAACTTTTTAAAGCTTGTCATGATATATTTATGAAGAAATGATTTAAAACTGGTAATAGATAGGCGAAGGAGTGAGGTAAAGTGATTGAAAATGGGTGTTTTGAATTTTGAAAATGATGACAAATTGGAAACTCGAGAAATCCTCCAAACAACAATGCAATTAGGGATATAAAATCCTTCATCCGAGCCTTTTTTTTCCATTTAAATTTGATAAAATATTATCGTGGCTACTCAAATATATATTGAAGGCAACAATTCTATCTTTAAAATTCGACATATTCCATATTTAGGAATTATGGTTCTTGAAATGAATTTTATATAGTGAAAAAATAAATAAATGTGGTACTAAGACTGGTTAAATTTCCTAGTAGTCCTAATTGGAATAGTAATAAATTTTAGAAATCAAGCCTTTTAATAGGCCTTGCATGTATGTGGTTGATTTGGGCTCTTGGAAGATATGTACATGTAATTAATTTATAGGAGATGGGTTTAGCACACCTAAAATATAAAGTTACGTATATCTATTTATATATACAGACATTTAACTCTACATAAACAATTGCTAGGCTCTCTCTCAACATGCATTGCTATTATATTCCCTACTTGGTTGAGTTTGTATGAGCCTCAAAAACCTAATTACCATCTAGACTTTGACTTGGAAATTTAAACATGGATAGTAGTGGAATTGAATTATGGATGCAATCCTAAGCCCTAACCCTACATGTAGATGATACGAGGCACATAGAAACAAGAATATTCTTTTTTTTGTGTCAAGATATGGATCACAAATCCTTGGACAAATCCCCAAATTACTTGCTCAACCCTCCATGAGTGGTTGTGGCCTAGTAGGGTTGCAAGTGAGTTTCCTCTTGATCTTGAATCGGGGCATTGTAAAATATTACCTCTTGGAATAAGATAATTCTAATCCATGGCTCCTTTTCTCAATTGAATAAGCTCAAAATTGGAGCCCAAACTTTCCAAACATAGAGGAGTTAATCCAAACCCAAAAATAATAATGACATAACAATACATTGTTTGGGTATTTAACTTAGAAAGTGATATGTTGTTGGTGAATCCACTCATTATAGTAGTATATCACACATAAATCCAATTTTTCTAGTGATAAAGGAACAAAAATGAGCTCAATTTCCACACTAGAAGATAATCTTGTTGGAGGAATAAAGCATGGAGCTTTATTTTCCTTGTCACTAGAGGAAAATATGTTTGTAGATACATGGAGAACAATTTTCCTTGTCACTAGAAGATAATATTTTTTGGGTGATAGAGCATGGAGTTTGAGTTCCCTCATCACTAGAATATAATATTTTTGGAGCAATAGAGTAGGGAGCTCAATTTCTCCTTGTCACTAGAAATATATGAGGAGCGACAGGCACAATCCATTATCAATGTATGATATACATTCCTAATCAATATGCTCAATTAATGCCCTTTATTTGACATTGGATAAGTAATTTATTTATGAAATTATATCGATAACATTGTCACCAAAAATAATAGGTTATGAATATATATATTTCACCAAGTTAGTGATAAAGGAAAACTTATATCATTGAGGATTATAAAATTTCTAGTGATGTATCACCTCGTCTATAAATTTTGTAAGTCATTGATCACTATGCAATAGAATTTGAACGATAAATCTTAATCACTCTAAGGATTTCAATTTAATAGGTACCTAAAAAATATATCATAGGGAATAATACTATCAATGTCAACGAAAATCAATTTTTTACACTCATAGACAAGTTTTAATTTGAGATGAGGAACTCTGAATTGAGCTTAGAAATGAAAAGATATGAAATCACACCTCCCTTGTTATATCTAAGGGATTGGATTGTTCAAACGCTGAAATCATCCTAATATTTCTCTTATAGGGAAAATTAAACTTTTGAAGGGACATTTTCATGATCTAAGTCTTTACACATGACTGTGAGTCCCATAAGAATTTTTAAAGCTTCAATCCTTTGGATATGACCTTGAACCATGGGTTGGGATACAAAAACCATTATTACTATGTCCAATCCCTGAAATAAGTCTATATTTATCTCATAATACAAATATTCCTTTTATAATCTTGTGCCATGAACTATGACCTCATGCATTGCATATGATATGAAAAACATCAATTATGACTTAAATCCTTGAATTTTTGGATCGCCAAAAACACCTTAAGACATGAGATTCATGCCTTAGGTGTCATTTATTCAATATGTATTATTTATTTATTTTAGTATTTTTCTTTAATCTTGAAAATTTAATATTTAAATGAATTTGGTAGGTTGTGTATAATTAATATAAAGTAAACTCAAATAATTAATATATCGTATGTATCTATTTAACATCACCTCATCCTCACAAGTGTGTGTGTGTGTATGTGACTTCATCCAATCCAATGATAACTAAATAGTTAATTGACATCGATTATCATCATTATTATGATTATGTTTTTATTATTATTGTTAAGAAATCTAGTGACGATGACTTTCCTTAAGTTGAAGATGTGTAAATAGGGGTACGATGTCCTTCAAAACTTATTACTTTGTAAAACTTGTTATTTTGGAGTGTTGGTAACAACTATAATCAATACACTATTGTGATTTAAACTCCACAATCATAAGGAGCTATTACACTGTGATCCTTGCCTAAGGTTCACCATATAGATATGTGTGATAGTGTGCATTTCAAACAATCCTCTAATATGCAAACAATAACACAAGATGCAAAGGAAAGTGGGAGGTTGTATTTCTTATAGTAATATGCATCATATAGTTAGAGTACCTAGCTTGAGGGTCACCAAGTATCCTAGCTTCCAAACACCACGCTGAGAACCTACATAAAGAAAATCGACCAACACTACCCAAAAATATTCCTGCATGGTTATGTTGGTATAATAACCACTATTGATAATTCATAAACAACATGAACACCATTTCAAAAGTAAATAACATCAAAAATATAGAGGAAGTGAATAAAATTTGTATTAAAATAAAATGTCATACATAAATGGTATACCTTAAGGCATAAGAAAAATTTCCTTGTTAGCTTGTAGTCTGGTCTCTACCTCTTAAAAGAATGGCCTCAAGAAAATAGCAGAGCTCTCGCGGTATAGTTTCTAGATATGGATCTAATTAGATATGAATAGGTCTAACCCTTTTCCTCTTTATAGGGTTAGATTATATAGGTTCATTATATCCTCTGGAATAATGTGTCTAGATACTTAGGTGCTTGAGAAGTTAGGAAAATTCTATAATAATAGAGCCCTAGCCAACTCATGCACAAGTAGGTCAAGTTGATCTCCTTGGGAATGACCAAATCTAGAACCTTTTTCTCAATTATGAAATAATTATTATTTCATAATTATGAATTTGTGAAAAAATGATAATGAAAAATTACTCAATTATGTAATTTCACCCTTATAACATGGAATAAATCCCTTGTAAGGCCCACTTAAGTAAAATCAAGGGTGAAAGGGGATGAATTATGGCCAACAACTGAGGTAAGTTGAGCTTAAATATTTCTCACTATATTGGAGTGGAAAATATGGTTATAACATAATCCTCCTAATGCATGAGGTCAGAAAAGAAACTGATGGACAAAATGCATTACATAAATATAAAGCTAAAAATGGAGGAAGGATACATGACTACAAAGCTGAATTGGAGGAACTCAAATGCTAAAGTCTCAACCCCGCTGATAACATCCATGAGTTGGGCATACCCATGCTTAGTCATAAAGAGAAACTAAACATGGTCACCCACTACATACTATGGATCCATGACATGAATTAATAGGATAAAACCATGAACGATACATAGTGGATCCATGTGACAAAGAAAAATATCATAGCCACCAATGCATACAATGCGGATCTATGTCATAGTATACATTAGTAGGACTATGGACACATAGAAGAGAGGCGCCCTAGAGTAGTACTAAACGTAGATAAATGATACATAACTCCAACACAAATTGGTAAGGGCACCATATAATAGTGAAATGTACCTAACCCAAAGTCTTCTAAACAATTATAATGGTAAGAATAAAAAAGATGAAAATATATGTGTTGATGTTGAGCATGGTAGAAACCACCTGATTATTGGTCATTGAGGTATACTATTAAAAAACGTGAGGGGAACCACCAATGTTGAAATTGGATGCCAAGGTACCTAGCACAATCCACTAAGTGTGAATAAATGAGATGAAGTTGAACACTTTTGGAGTCAACCGATAAAGAATTAATGAGGTAAACCTATTTTTGATCGCAAAGAATCCTACCACTAAGGATTGAAAGCTCCAAATTACTATTGGTTCCTATATCAAGCTCCTAGATAATGAGTTGAAGTTGATGGGAGAAGATAAATCAAAGGAGGGTTTGGATGTATCCCCCATCAATCGAAACAGAACAAATTGAGAGATGATGTGAATGGATGAAGTCATGAAGCACCAATGACATAGGGATGGATGACACAAAAAGGTCAACAAGGACTATAGATGGCCAACTTAGGCCGACACTTCCCTTGAACATATAACGCCATGACACAAAAGTGACTTGGGAGCATGAACTAATGAGCATAATGTGATGTCATGCAGCAAAATAGGAGGCATTCAAGCATGCTCCATAGTGATTGGAAGAGTAACCAACCAAAGGATTAAACACGCTTATATGTATGTTAAAAATCCTAGGAAATATAGAACATAGGTGTAAGGAAAGGACATAAAAAGTGCCATGTTCAAGGGTTATGCGACTAAAACTGCAATTTTGAATAGTAACTCACATAAATTTCCTTCCCTTTTTCTCTTTTTAGTCTCCTTCATAGTTTAATGAGCATAGAAGAGAAGACAAGTAAGATCAGTAGTTCCTTTTTCGTTTAGTTTTAACAAGACTGAAAAAGAGATAAAAGGATACTCAGTTCCTTTCAATTTTTAATGTGCATAAGGACAAAAAGGAAGCTTGTCCATGAGGAATGAGTTTGGTATAAAGGGTAGCAACTAGTTTCAATATTACAAAACCACCCTAAGCATAAGGAGGAATAGAATCTAGAAAATAAGACCACTCATTGCAGTGGCCCCTCCAGGAAAGAGAATAACACCAAGAAAAAGAAAGTGGCGAGCCGAGAAAGTATGAAAATGATGGTGAAAATAAAACCAAGGCTTATCAAAATGCCTAAGGCTGGCTAAAAATTCATGGTAATCATAAGGTATAAAATGTGGAATTATCTCAAGGTAATTCCAAAAGAAGATGAAGAAGGGAAAAATAAGGTCCATATTCCAAGTCATGGCAGGTCAAAGATGGGAATTACAAGAAGGAATATAATAAATGATTCATGGACACTAACATGTAACAAAGTTGCTAATATATGGTACCAATGTATACGAAAGCTCTACTGCTAAGTTACAACATGCAAAAAGAGACAAGTTAATATCACAACTTGATGAGGTCGAACTTAAGGCACAATGAATACGACAATGACGTTCAACTATCCAATAAAGATGGTAGTGAAAGAATTATCCCTATATGTCAGGTTCAAGAGAAACACACCTAAGGTCCTTTGGATATTGCACTAAAGACACCACCCTATCTTATAAAAACCATCTAGAAAGACTAGACCCATGGTTAAATCACATAATGAAAGAAATAAAACATGTAATAGTTAAAAATAGGACCTTATGTTTTTTATTTTTTTGGGTTTTATAATATTTTTTTATATTTTTGGCATATATTATGTACTACAAAATTTCTCACATTACACACCAAACCAAAACTAAAACACATATGTACAAAGTGCAACACAACCTAATAGGTTACGTCAAGTTGTGTCCACTATCAAGCACATGCTAAGGATTCTCATACATGAACTCATGGTGTTATGCGGAATTATGAATTACGGATAAATCATTCTTCCCTAGACAAGTGCTTATCTAGAACAACAGATTAAAGACTTTACGACTACTTTTCCTAACTATGAACAAACAAACATAATGAAATAAGAGGCTTACTTGGGGTCCAAGCGCTTCCAAAGTCTCCTTCTGTCGCTTTTGTTGTAGCTTCAAATTCCAACTGGCTGTCCAAAATATTTCCTGCAAGAATGAACACTAAACAACAAGAGATAGCAATAATACAAATGTTTATTTGAGTTTTTTAGCTAGATCAATGAATCATAAACCATATACATCAAATAAGAACTCATAATATGGAAAATCAAAGCTTATACAGACGCATATAGGGAAAAACAAGCTGTAATCTTTATTAATGGATAGAAGGGGAGGTTACAACCCAGTGATTGATTTGAAGTGACCATCTCCAGCAAAATCCCAGCCTCATCACAATGTATATCTCTCTAGGATCATGTTACGCAAATCAACTCCTCAATTGAAATTCCACCAGCATTTCTCTACTCAAATTCTTCCTTATCAAACACTAAGATCTGTGCTCAATTTATAGAGGAGCTGAAGGTAGTTTTAAAATCAATGAATTTCCAATAATAGGGAAGACATGTTCCCAATCTTGTAGATGTCAACTAGACACATGGATTCGAATTTTGACACATGTGAACTCTTCTAGAAGTGAATGGCCGAGTGGAGATTCCGGAACAATGAGAATTTCTCTCCCAATGTGACCAACATACCCTTGGATGTCGAGAAGTTCTTTGCAGAGCGGCCTTGAATGGGGCTACCTGCATATGCAATGCACTTAGTCCCTTTAGAGGCAGCGTTGATGAGCTCTCATATGATATATTATAAACTTCAAATCTTTGAAACCTTTGCAGATGAAAGTCATGAATGATTTGTCTTGTTCTTTGTCTTAGGGCATGTAGCAACTGAAATTATAGGGGATGATAGACCCTATTCATTGGTCCTGGAGATGATGTCCAGTTAACCAGGTCATTAGGAATGGCGCCCAAATTGACCTATCACAATTTCCCCCTAAAGCATGAAGTCATAATAATAATAACAATATTTTGATTGAGATGCTTTACATTGTGATGGGCTGGAGATGAAGCGGAGTGGCCACCTGCATCATTCTTACAATACATTACATCATGATATATCCTCTTGATCATAATTGCTGAGGGTATGCATTCCCATGTTCAACACATAAACAATCTAATAACATGTACATAATTTAGAAAGTTGTCTACATTGGAATGTTGCCCAATGCAGACATGCCTACAGATATAGGCTCATGTTTGGATGACGATCTATATGTAAGGTCACCGTACAAATGATGTGTACAAAAATCCTGAAATCATAGCTTGGATGGCTAAAACTAGATCCGGGGTATTCTTATCTCGTTCACTCAATCATTCATGTACAAGTCTATCCATGTGAATATATGATTTGTAGTCGAACATGGAAAGATACATTGTTTGATTACCAGCCAATGATGTGAGTTGTTAACAAACGTGAGAGAACCACCATTAATGTTAATGGACCTGAAGGTATTGCAGTACATTTCGTAAGGCGTGAATAGATGATTTGATGTCGAACACCAAAAAAAATATTTCAGTCAAAAGTCCAGAAGCGAGGATCTTGTTGATGCTGTAACAAGCCTCATGGTACTGGAATCTAATGTTTCTAAGTGAACTTCCTAGATAATGATTTGTCGTTGACAAGAATTCACCTTATTGCGAAACGGGAGTTACTGATTTCAGAGACAAATGTATGACTTGATATAGAAATTTTAAGGGATGATGGTCATGAGAATGAAGGTTCATGAGTATTGCAGAAGGATGAATATTCATTGGATAACTTCTCTTGAACATATCGGCGACACTGAGATGAGTTGGCTGCATTGACCCAAAACCGAAGTGAAGGTATGATGAAACATAGGTATGAATGAACCATCAAGAATATTACCCAACCCAAACAGTCACAGACATGGAGTGAAGTGTCATGTTCAAGAGCGACCTGCTATCATAAAAAGTTCTGTTCACTTTCCCAAATTTTCCCCGGTCATTTATCAACCAGTACCTCTTTATTTTTTAACAAGCTTGAGGAGGATAACATTTTCTTGATTTATAATTCAACCCTTAGGGCGAATAATGTATCACTATTTAATAATTTAACGAGTCTAGCGATGAGTGAAACTCGATTCTTGCCATGATCGACAAGCCTGTCGCTATTTTATGTTTTAGCAAGCTTAATGACAGTGATAGCTCTATCCTTTTTCATATTTAGAGAGTTTGAAAAAGAGGATGAAAGAAAATTCCAAAAGTAATTTTTCGTAAAGTTGTCGCTCAGATCTGAAAAAGTGTAAAATAATATATGAGAGACCCTCTTTAGTCATGTTCGACCAAGGTATTAATTTTTAGTAAATAATATATCTCAGTCCGGAGAAGGGTTAAACTTATACTGAGTAGATATCAATTCATTTACTTTTACGAGCTCGAAAAGACAAGTGCTCGGCAATATTTTCACATTATTGGAGTCTGAAAAGAGCTAAAAGAAGACTCCAAGGGTTCCTTTTTCACTGTTATCGAAGCTCGAAAAATAGATAAATGTGTGTTTCAAATCCTTTTTCGTTTTTAACGAAGCTCGAAAAACAAGGAGAAAAAGTATTCTTTGTGGTCAAATCATTCTTGAAATTAATCTGCACGACTAATAATTTCATCAGTTGTAAGACCCGTTCAAAACAACATCAAATGGATTAAAAATACCTGTTTCATGATAAAAAGCATAATAAAACCATAGTAATATAAATGAATTCAATTTGAAAATAATTAAATGACTATTAAAAAGTGTTTTACTATTCATTTTTACCATTCCAAGTTACCATTTGCATTTTGGAGCTCTGAACCTGATTTTTCCCCCGAACTTCAGCTGCTGATTGCAATCATTTTTGTGGATGGATTTCGTTGCCGTTTCATCCAAGTTAGTGCCATGAACCTCCTATTTCCTCCAGTAATCATTTCATTTCCAATTTCTACAACTTTTCAGGGTTTTGAGGTCCCTAGGTTAAATTTTTCCCAAAAAGAGGGCAACGCACCCTTGGATGTCGAAACCTGCGTTGCATAGCAAGTAAATTGAAGGTTTCTTGCATACAGAACGCACTGTCTCTTGTTAGGGACTACGTTGGGTGCAATATAGATTTTTGTTTTTTGCATTATGCCCAAAATTTGCCCAATTTTTTTCATTGAATGGAATGTAATGGTTCTTATGGTTGTATTTCAGGTTTCCATCAGATTACAATGACGATTACATGGAGGGAAAGAGAACATGAAGAACAAGATATGATTTCCCTAAATGATCCGGGTATAGTAAGAGCCCTAAGAGAGTGTGGACTGCTAAAGTACTTCAGGTTGTTAGGGATGAGGCAACAAATAGAACTATTGGAGTTCTTAGTTCGAGCATGGGATCCAGCTATCGAAGAATTTCATATTAAGAACCAAGTGGTTCCCATAACAGTCGAGGATGTATAATTTCTTATAGGTTTGTCGAGGAGAGGCTTGCCTATTTCGCTCTCAGGGTCTATTGTTGGAGGGGAGACTGTGAGAGATTATTTTTTGCAGCATTGTTATCTAGGGTCAGAGCCAAGCAAAGATGGAAAGATAAACATCTGGGATATTAGAGATTTTCCTTTTAGAACTATCCTTTTCACGATCACAAAAATTTCCGGCACTGTTACACTACATGTAGCGAATAGATCATATATGCAGTACACGCTAGAGTGTATGGAGCCAATAGTCTTCAACTGTTCTGAAGCTGTACTTTCTCATATAAAGGAACAACTGAACAAAGCAAAGGGAGGAAGGAAGAAGAATTTCAGTTATGGTTCAATACTCATAACCTTCGTTTTAGAATGGATTCCACTGATGCAGCCACAACATGTGACACTGATATGTCTAATCCTAGAGATACAAAAATGCAGAGATGGGTAGAACTCATGGGTAGGCATGCAGGCCAATCGACCATTGTGTTCTCGACTGCATTCTTCACCTAGTTCTGACGACAGATTTTCGCCATCGATGAGTATGCATACACAGGCGTTGATTTTCGAGGAGATCCAGATTTAGCATTACCAGATGGTGCTCAGTTGGGTGCAATGGGTAAGAATTTTTTGACCATGTTTTTGATTTTCTTAAGGTTTATACAATGTTTTTGTATTTTTTATGTTTTCCCAGACTAAACTAAATGTTTGATGTAATGAAGATGTTGGTCATGTTCAACTAGTAGAGGAACCAAAGCTTGAAGCAGATATGCCAGCAGAGAGGGTTGTTGGGAGAGCAGTCCTTCAGGATCTTGATATGGTTGAGAATCTGGCTGAGCTTCGGCAACACATAGAGGGTTTGACCTTCGGGATTCTGGATTTCTAGATCGAAGAGTTACCCATGCGACTACAACGACACACTATTGGGGTTCCTAACCGCTAGATGTAGTTACTACATAGGATAGCTAGATCTATAGCATGTTACCATGAGCACCACTAGTTTACTTTTGAAATTTTGCATACATTTTGAGGTCAGATGACCAATGTGTCTTGGGCACAAATTTTTGTAAAAACCTATAACTATCTATCTATATGATTTTAGCATTTTCCTATGTTTATTGTGTAATCCTATTCAATGATGTGAATATATATGTTGCAAATGTCTGTTTAAAACTTGATTAGCTAAAGAATCAGTCAATGTGTTCAAATTTCTGGAAATGTGTTGATATTGAATAAAATCAAAGTGTCTTTCCAAAGGTCGAACTCTTAGGAACAATCTATGCAGTGTTGTATTTCTAACAGTATAAACACTAGTAAGTTGTAATACCACAAGTTGTGAGTCTAACCTTATGATGATGCATGAAATGGAATCAGAGAGAAGTTCGATCAACACACTATACTTAGCGATGTTGTTCGTTGATCTACTAATACAAATCCCTTGAAAACTCACTAACTCTCCGTTCGGAGCGAAAATGGCCCATGGTGTAGAGGATAGATTCTGCGTACTACGACTAGCACCATTAGAATATCCAACAAATGGGTTCGAAGATTCAAACATCTGTGATGAAATGTAAAGTGGATTACTAACGTCAAGAAAACTCTAAAAAAAAACTAATATAGTGAATGAAAATCAACAGAATATATATACCATATAATACAAAAAATTACTACGCTCATGATTAAGCATAGTAACGTTTCAAATACAACCCATTTCTAGACTGCTCCAACGGAATTCCATCGTAATCAACCAACTCATAGGCACCCTTAGCAAGAACTCTTTTGACAATACAGGGGTCATGCCATAATGGCTCAAATTTTCTTATACCTATTACATCAGCTTCTTGATCGTAAATAAGGACCAAGTCACCCTCTGAGAAAATGCGAGGCTAGAAATTTTTGTCGTATTGTGCCTTTGTACATCTCTTATGCGCTTCGTTGGCCAATTGGGCTTCATGACGCGTTTCATCAAGATGGATGAGGTTAAAGAGACGTGCTTCTTCTAAGGTGTCAGGTAACAAGTAAATTGTGAGTTTTAACGACGGTATTTCACATTGGATTGGTAAGATAACTTCCAGACCACACACCAATTGAAAAGGAGTAAATCCAGTCTCGTTTCTCACCGAGGTTCTATATTCCCACAAGGCAGAGTACAGGATCAAATGCCAATTTCTTTTACGAACTCCTATCATTCGTTGAAACATATGTTTAAGAATCTTGTTGATAGCCTCAACTTGTCCATTTGATTGTGGATAATAAGGACTAGAATTATCATGTGACAATCCTAACTTGGCAGTTAATTCAATCATCATGTGGTTGCGAAAATGTTTTCCATGATCTGTAACTATAGCCTGTGGGACTCCAAACTGTGCAATAACATGATTAAAGAAAAATAATGCAGTTGTTTGTCCTGTGTTGTTGAATGTAGGCATCGCTTCGGCCCATTTGGTAAAGTAGTCAACTGCAAAAATAATATAACCATTCCCCCCGGACGAATGAGGGTTACAGGTCATGAAGTCAATACACCTTTTCGAAAATGGTCCTAAAGGGACAACATGATGCATTGGCGCTGGCGGTTTGCAGATTTTATGATAAAAAATATGGCACGCATGAAAACTTATGACCGCGAGGATGCAGTCTTGAAAAATTGTAGGCCAAAAGTAACCGGCGTGGAGTATCTTCTTCACGGTAGTGTATCCAGATAAATGTCCACCACAAGCCCCAACATGACAATCATTTAAAACCTTTTCGGCCTCCTCATGAGTGAGGCACCTCCTTAAAATGGTATCAACACCACGATGATAAAGTGTATCACCGACGATCAGATAATCTTTGGCTTGGTATCGAATACATCGTTGTTTAGAGCGAGAGGTATCAAGTCGAAAAGTTTTAGTTTGGATATAAATGATGAAATATCCATACCAAGGATCAGATGATCCAATCAGAAACAGAGACGCGTCAGGAATTGATGGTTCCGAGATAGTTGCAGTACTATCATAGGGAAGGTCACAGAGAAGTTCAGCCAAAACTAAAGACTTCTTTGACTTGGATTTGATGAATTCCAAATAAAATTCCTGCAAAATGACAATCCATTTTGAATATTCTCCCCCCAGAAATTGACGTGATAAGATATAATTCATGGGGTTGCAATCCGAAATGACAATGGTCTTTCAGAGAAGGATATAGTGGCGAAATATTTTGACAGCTTGAACAGCTGCCAAGGTTAGCTTTTCTACGTATGAATACTTAAATTCCGTATCATTGAGATTATGACTCAAATAATAGATCGGATGTTCAATTCCATCTTCTACTTGGACCAAAACCATAGCAATGGTCGTTTTAGCCACGACGTTATATAGGAAATAATCATTTTGATAATTATGGGGATACATTAATGATGCTCGGACAAGAGTGCCCTTGACAGCATCAAAATAAGCTTGCGCAACTTGGTCCCAATGGAAGGGAACCCCCTTTTTCAAGAGTTGAGTAAATACTTTAACCATTTCGGTGTAGTTTGGAATGAACCTTCTTAGGAAGTTAGCCTTTCCTTGAAGTTTCTATATCTGAAGTAAATTTGATGGTGCAGGAAAATCAAGAATGGCCTGAACCTTCAATGGGTCGATTCAAATTCCTTCTTTTGAGACTACGAATCCAAGAAAATGACCAGAACCAACACAAAACACACATTTATGTGGATTGAAGAATATTTTGTAGTGTCGGCAGCATAAGAAAATGGCTCTCAAATGCATCGGGTGATCAGTCTGATTTCGTGAATGTGTTGGTAAATCATCTAGATAAGGATGAACAATGTGCTTGATGTCATTGAAAGCATAGTCCATTGCTCTCTGAAAAGTTTCCCCAGCATTCTTTAAACCAAACAGTAGTTTCCTATAAGCGAATGTGACCTAGGGATAGATGAATGCTGTCTTATGTTGATCCTCTGAGCGGATATTGATTTTATTGTAGCCAGAAAATCCATCCATGAATGAAAATATTTCGCATCCAGCACAATCGTCAATAATATGGTTGATAAAGGGAGTAGGATAGCTGTCTTTTGGACAAGAAATATTGACATCCCAATAATCGACTCACACTCTAATAGTTCCTTGCTTTTTCATGACATGCAAAATATTGGAAACCCACTCAGTTAGCGGAATAGGGTAAATGAAACCAGCACGCAAAAGTTTTTCAACTTCTGCTTTGATGGCAATGGCTTTCTTCGGATGAATAGGACGAAGTCGTTGACGCACTGATTTGACATCAGGATACATATTAATAGTGTGTTCAACAATACTAGTATCTATGACTCGAATTTCTTCGTAAGACCAAGCAAATACATCACAAAATTCATGAAATAGAGAGAGATATGATTGGATTTCTAATCGAGAACAAGATACACCGACATGAATATATTCTACAACGCCAGGTTTGGTCGAAATATCAATAGAATTGGTTTCTTCAATATTTGACAGATTTCGCTCGGAATCGATTGCAATTTTTGATTGATGAGTGATATAGTTCACTAAGATAATTTTCTTCATAATCAGGAAGATGGGAACGATAATGATAATCTTCCCATGGTTCTCCTTCTGACATCATGGCTTCCAAAATATTCTCATCTGTCAAGAACATTGAGGAAAAAGGATCAGATGGAGTACCAAAATCTAAGGAATGATCAACCCAAACACTCGGCGACGTTGATTTCGGATTTGCCGCCCAAGCTAGATAGATTGATTGCTATGCCAGCTCAATAGGGCTGGGTGGCAGAAACTAATCCAACGTAAAAATTTCATAATCACCCGTACTCTCCCTTAAGCTAGATGGAGTGGAAGAGATCATGTAGCAGGTCTCTATACGTGCAATTTCTGTTGACGTTGCGGGCGGTAGTAATGCAAAGTTTCCCATGAGAGTGGAATCCTTTAAGAGTCCTACACCAATGTTCTGAAGTGCTATTTGGGGTGCGTGAACGAACAGAACACTTCCAGTTACCTGCGAAGCAGAGGTAAAGAAGGATAGATGATTAATGACTGTGATAGTACCTTTATGTGGAAATGCAATCATTCTAAAATATGTAGAAACAATTGCAGTCATTGCATATAACCATGGCCTTCCAAGTAGAATATTATAGTTAAGGGGTCTGTCAACAACCTCGAAATCAAAATTCACTATTTTCCCCCCTAGTTCAACATGTAGGTTATTAATAATACCACAAAGCTTATATGTACATCCATCGAAAGCCTTCAACGTCATTGATGATTGTGATAAGCGTGACAAGCCAAGTGAATTCCAAAAATTTAGAGACATAATACATGTAGATGCTCCCTCATCAATAATAGTGCGATGAACAAGGTGATTGAAAACATTTACTTGTATGGAGAAGGCCAATTCTGCTGGTAGTTGTGGCACATAGCCCGTATGATTAAAGACAACAAGATTAGAATTAGTCAGATCAATTCCACCAATAGCCGACAATAAAGCCTGTTTTTGGGAGGGAAAATTTTGTAATACCGCAAGAGCAGACATAGCTAAAGGGGATTGAGCCAAATATTCAACTATATTATAATTTTGAGTTGCTCTTGCTCGAGGATTATATGTAAATTTATGTATTACTCCCTTTGGTGGCTTGATTGTCAATTCAGGAATAGCATTAGGCAGTACTAATTCCGTAGACAGATTCATAGTCGAGGTAGTAGGTTGATCACTGACCTAAATACCATAATCTTTATTACGCGTTGACACCAAAATATTTGTTGAAGTTTTTGTGACGGATAACATAAGCACTTGGGAACTAGAAGCTGGATCCGTAGCAAACATATTTGTGTCCAAATTTGGAAATGGGTCTGTCAACACCACTAACGCATGGGAAGTCTTGATAATTTTGGAGACTTTAGCACTGTTACACTAAAATCTGTCATCCTGACATTTTACTATGAGTATGAGCTCATTATTACTCATACTTCCTCCTTTTGCAAGTCTAACATATCTGCTCCTCATATCAAGCTTTCAAAATCAGAGAAAAGTTCCTAAAATCCCCTAAATATTGGTATCGCACTTTCTCTATTCATTACCTGCGGTCCCGCACCTAAAATTCAGCTTGCCTGCAGAACCATACCGCACGTTCTTTGTGTCATGGGTGCAGACCTTTGTAAAACTCAAAAAGGCGAGAAAGTAAAGATAAAAAATGGATTTCAGATAAATTCTAGAAGATTCTAGATGGGAATTTTCGAGAATGGATACGCTTTGAGAAGGTTCATGCATCCCTCACTTGATGGAGCTAACCCCTTGATGTAAGGAGCTAATCCCTTTGAAGGAGGATTCTATCCCTTCATATTTGGAACAAGAAACCTCCTCTTTTCCACTATAAAAAGAGGCCTTGGGTAGCCTAAAAGGGAGTTCAAGCTTAAGATATTTGAAGTTAAATGCTGTTGAGATTCAGACTCAGTTAACTAAGACTTTCTGTGAGGTTAAATCACTCATCTCTATTTGTCTTGGTTCAAAGAGTGCAATGCTTGTCAAATTAAAAGAGATTCCTGCTTCGGACCCCAGGAGGACCTGCACAACATCAAGGCACAGGTTGTAAAGGTTTTCTTTATTTGAAGTTAATACAAATATACTCATTTCTCTCATTAAACTGTCTATTCATGGTTTATTTCATAAATTCCTTGATCATTATGATGAGTATGATTTATAATAATGTCTATATAGGTGCTATGTAATCTTTTTGCTTGTTTGTGACTGCAGATTCACGAGGAACGTTCTTTCAAGTGCACGGGAAGGACTTCAACGAGATCAAGCAAGCGTTGGACATAAGGTAGGCCTTACACCTATATAGCATTTTTATGAATCTTGTATGCTTAGAGAGAGATTAGTATAATTGGCTATTTGTTGCTAGTTACTTTTAGTACTAGAGAGATCGGTCTTGTCCGCAAGACGGATTAATCTACACAACAAAATGGCGACTCCACTGGGGAAAGAACTTGTTGTTTTTGGTTCTCTTTTATTTTTGATTTGAGGAAACATTTTTTCCTGATTTTTGATTGATACATATCTATCTGGGTAATTTAGATTTTCCCTGTTTTTGAAAATTTAGAAATATTTTAAGTTTTTCTTTAATTTTTCCTAGGACCGCACTCTGCCTTACTTAGACAGTGCGGGCAGGTTCGCACCTTCTGTAAAGGATACAGTGCGGGACCGCACCTGTCAAAACTGGTTACCTGCGGACCTTGTAAAATTTTAGAAAATCTCTAGATTAATTTTTCTAGTTTATTTTTAGATCTTTGGTTTCTGCCCAGACTGATTATTGTTTTTGTCAAGCATTTTTTGTGAATGAACTCCAACAGTGTTGATGTTTTGATGATTTTCTAGAAGATTTTGCAGTTTGGATTGTTTTTCCACTTGGTCTTTGTAGCGATTCGATCTCTTGACAATTTGCAGTATCTCAGATTACATTGATCTCTTTTTGTATTTTGAATCTGACCTGATTGTGAAAACATCCTATATTGAGAAATTAAGCCTTTTGTTTCTTTGCAAATCTTCGAAAAAACTTGGTTGAAAGTTTTGAATTTCATTTTTATAAAAACATATTTTGAATGTTTTTGATTTGTTTGTTACTCTGAACGAATAGATTCTTAGTTTGCTGAAAAACTAAGGAAAACATTCATAAAAAAAAATCTTAAAAGCTTTTACTCAATTTAGATTTTAGATCTCAAGATTATATTTTGTAGTTTTGAGTAGTTTTAGTTTTTGTAGCTTTCTTACGAAGAAAAATTGTTTTGTAGCTTCTAAGTTTGGAAAGGAAAAGGATTTTTCTTGTGAGATTTGATAGTTTATTAAAAAGACAATACTTTCTTTCAATCATTTTTCATGTTTAAAGAAGGAATTAAAAAGATTGCATTCTCTAACTCTTTCTTTACATAGCAAGTTCATTGAAAGAAAAAGAATTGAATATCATCATAGGTGCATTTTAGTGTTTTTTGGAAGTCGAGTCTTCACATCATCCAAAGTTTCATTTCCGCACCCATTGACTTAAGAAACAGCTCCTAAAAGTAACGCTTAATTTAAAATTCATCTAGTAATCTTTTTATTTCTAGGGTTCTTATCACCAACATAGCTTAGGCTAGTATCTTGGAGTAGGGAGTAATTAACTCTCCAAGGTAGCTAAAACAAACAAGTAGACAAATCTTGCGGTAGGAAGAATTCCAGTTGTTGCATGTATGTTCTAGGAAGCTCCTCTTAAAGGAGTTAAGCACAAGATCATATCTGAACCAGTGGGGTAATCAATCCTTCCTCATTGGGAACGATAGAAGATATACACGTATTAAAAACGGTAAACCTCGGATAGACCATTGTCGAGGAGCCAGGGGTCACTTGTCGGTAAACCTTGGATTGTTTCAAGGAGCCTTCAAGGGGATTGAGCTTTGTTACTCTGCCCTTGCGTGTGTGTCGGATCGTAGACTGTTCCCCCAGGTATATTTGTTTCAGTTGGTAACCTTAGAGGCCATAATCTTTAGGATTCTTTCCTAAGGTGATGGTGGAGGGAAGATCCCACTGTACCTGGAACAGAGGTCGACGAGACTCACTTGGACTCTCTGGGGGGTTCTCTTCACTTGAGATGGTTTTGTGAAGAAACTTGTGCCAGTCTGTTTCATTAAGCAGGTTGTCGGGGTAACTGTTCCAACCGCCCTTTTCGTGTTAAAATTCTACTAAGTTGGATTTCATCACCAACTAGTGTTTTTAGTACGGAAAGTTACCTGTTTGTGTGTGGTTTGAACTCTTAGATTTTTAAGTGA
This sequence comes from Pinus albicaulis, assembly GCA_034641835.2. Taxonomy (NCBI): domain Eukaryota; kingdom Viridiplantae; phylum Streptophyta; class Pinopsida; order Pinales; family Pinaceae; genus Pinus; species Pinus albicaulis. The sequence goes on from CM076584.1 coordinate 1,268,544,677, forward strand.
ATGATTCAATTGTTTGTTTCTTAGAGACTTTAGGTGTTTTCATTGAAGTTTTTCTTTGTTAGTGTGTGATTAGATAATTTTTAATCGTGGCGGAATTGCCGAGACAATCTCGGAGAATACAAGGGAAACCCCCTGAATATTCACCAAGTCAACTTGAAGGGCTTCGAGCTCTGGTACCACACAGTAGCCGTAGACTTAGGTCAACAGAAGTTGAAATTTTAGCTATAGTTATACATCCTGATCATCAAATACCTACAACAAAATACATTCAAGAACCGATTTCAGTTTCTTACTGAAAATATTTCTCCTTCTGGTGAATTATCTGACGAACCTGAAATCTCTGAACTTGAAACTGAATCTTCTGTGTTAGAAGCATCCTTAGGATTTATCACACCAACTTCTAGCGATCCAGGTTCACCTAGGGTAAGAAATATCATTACAGAAAATCTTCCCTCTGGACTTATTTCTATTGAAGAACTTACTAATCCAGACGAAGACATATCTCTTCCCAAATCCCCTCAATCGTTGAATCTTAGGGAGCGTGAATCTATTTTCTATAGCCCCATTCGAACTAATCCTTGGTATCTCTCTTTAACGGACTTTTTAGAGAATCTGGGTCTTGCTTTTTATCCACCTCGAATTCCATTTCATCCTACACCCAGAGGCTATTATCCAGCATCTTTTATGGCTGGAGAGTCATCTATGTTTTCTCAAACACCTGAATCATTTTTACATGGTGGTCCTTCTGTTCCTTCGGGATATCAGTCTTTGTCTGGTACTTTCTCGGGAGCAGCTCCTCAACTCATCAAAAACGTGTTATCATCTGGTCTTGATGGACTTAAAATTGAAACGTCGAACACAGAGCAAATTTTTATGATGTCTGGTAATATTCCCAATCCTCAAACTCAAGGCAGTCAGTTTCCTTCTGGGGGGCAACCTCAGGGAACTCAGTTACCGCCTGGTGGGCAACCTCAGGGTACTCAATTACCACCCGGGGGACAACCTCAGGGTAGATTTTTCCCAGGAAAAACTGTGGAATCATATTATTTTGGGGGGCAACCCCAAGGACAGTACATACCTCAGGGTTATCAACCCCAAGGACAATACATTCCTCAAGGTCAACCCAAAAATCAATATGCTCCTCAGGGTCCTTATCAACCCCAGCCTCAGTACGTGCCTCAGGGTTATCAACCTTAAGGGCAGTACCCAATTCAAGGTTACCAACAGCCTTCTGGTCAACCATCTGTTCAAGGAGCCGAAAATTTACCTCTTAATTATCAACCCTACGTTCAACCAGGTTATGGTCCTTACGTTCAACCTTCTATGGGACAATACCCTGGAACTATGGTGTTGGATCCGTCCCAATATCAACAGCCTTTGCAGCCTAATGTGCAGTTACCTTATCAACCTGGCCAGCCTTTGGTTTTTGGTTCAACCCAGCAACCTATTTAGCCATCTATCCAAACTCCTACACCTAGTTCAGTTCAGCAGGCTGGGCCTAGTACACCTCAGACTCCGCCTCAAACTGCTGCAACTGCTGCAACGTCTGTTCAACCTGTCACACCTGTTTCTGGAGTATCTGTAGCACCGACTTCTTCTATCCCTGTATCCGTGCAAATCCCTCAAGTCTCTGTACCTCAATCAGGACCCTCCATTCAGACTACAGTTCAGATGCCTACAGGACAAGCCGGTATGAGTACAGTTGTTACATGTCAACCTCAATTTACGTATCAACCGTACCAGGGACAGCCACAATTCAGTCCCTATGTACAGAATCCAAGCTATCAGTATTAACCGTACCCTGGTTATACTTATCAACAACCTCAGTATGGTCCGGTTCATCCTGGTTATCTAGGAGGTTACACAATACCTAATGCAAATCCGATTCCTAGTTATCCTGGGTATCCGCCTCCTGGATCTGCTTTGGCTTCTCAAGGTTTTCGAGACCCTAACCGTCAGTTACCGTTTATCGCAACTTTGGACTTACCTGATTTGACGCGCCTTACAAATGATCCAATTTTCTATTATCAGAACTGGCTGCCAATGCCTCATAAGTTGCCCAGTGATATACCAAAATTCGAAGGTAAGTCAGGAGAGGATCCATCGAATCATGTTATGAATTATCACCTTTGGTGTGCATCTAATTCAATCGTTGATGATTCGATTCGCTTACGTCTTTTTCAAAGAACCCTCATAGGTCTTGCTGCCAAATGGTACATTGAGTTACCACCCAGCTCGTTTCATAATTTCAGTCAGTTAGCAACAGATTTATTAACTCATTTTCAGTTGCCTGTCAGATATGACAATGGCACAGAATTATTAACTTCGCTAAAACAATCTACGTCCACGTATATTTTTGATCATATTCATGAATGGCGACGTAGACGACGTTTAGTGAAAGTTTATATTCCGGATCAAATTTTGGCAGAATGGTTTGTTAAATCATTGTTACCCAAGATCACGGAAGATGTAGCTAAGGCTGGTGTTGTTACTGAAGAGCAAGTAATTGCTCAGGCTCAATACCTTGATCTCGTCTATACGCAGTCAGGTACTCTACATGAGAAAATTCCCGATCTTCCAAAACAAGGTCAAATAGCTGTCGCTCCTTCAGGGTCTCATGCCGCTGACAGTATGATTGGTACAGTCAATTCTAAAAGCAAGAAGAAATCCTCAAAGAATTCTTCTCCAATTATAACTTTACCTGATTCCCCGAAAGGAGAATCCTCTCTCGAAGTTTCTGCCGATATTCATGTCGTTGAAACATCTACGACAAAATAAAAAACCGGTGGTAAAAAGAAGGGGAGGAACAAAAACAAAAAGAATTTGAAAGAGAAAACTGATAAAGATGAATCCAATGACGAAAAATGTAAACCTCGCTATCCTTGTTTCATTTGTGAACAATATCATTTCACGAAAGAATGTCCATATCGAGACGAGGTTACGAAATTTGTTAAAGGATCGCAACAACCTGCTGTCTTGAAGGATCCTTTTCCAATTCAAGATAGTAAGATGATTGGTTCTTCCTCGACTACTTTATAAGAGCCTATTATGATGATGTCTCATGTAAGGGTTGCGACGCGATCGCAAGATTACGGTTCTAAGAATCCTGTTGATGGCAAATAAGCAGAGTCTTCTAATGCGAATACATAAAATACACCTCCTCCTGTTTCTGGTCCGCTACAGATCGAGAAAAAAAATCCAGACTTAATAATCAAACCGCCTGCTAAAGGTGTTCTTCGTAAATCAGCTTTCAATCCACATGCGAGAGCTGCTCAGAATTACAACATTGTTGAAGACTTAGCTGTTTCTCCTTCAGCGATGTCGGCTTTGGAAGTGCTGCAATCATGTCCAGCACAGCGTAAATTATTATTGTCTGCCATAGGAGCTGTCGATCTTCAGGATTCTAACCTTATAATCTTTGATCTAGAAATTAGTACACCACGTCTTCCTCACCAAATGGCTTTCCAGATTCCAGTGTTAGTAAAAAACAGACCTATTTTTCGGACTGTGATTGATGAGGGAGCTTCAACGTGTATTATGTCGATTCAGTGTTGGAAATCTCTTTGTTCTCCTACACTTAACCAATCTCCTATGATTCTAAAGGCTTTTGATGGTCGAGGTTTTCAACCTTTTGGTATTTTGCAGGATTTACCCATAGGGGTCGAAGGTAAAATTGTTAATCTAGATGTGGAAGTGGTTGATGCCCCTCTAGATTACAACCTTCTACTGGGTCGTAGTTGGTCCTATGCTATGACTGATGTTGTCTCTTCGGTCTTTCGACTTATAAAATTTCCATATCAAGGAAAGATCATGACAATAGATCAGTTAACTTATTTCTCGTCCGACCCAGCCTCTACAGAAACAATCCAGCATGTTGGTAAAACAGCTATCCCTTATAAGGATGTTGGAGTAGGTTTGATTAAAGATTCTGGTTTACTAGGAACTTTTTTCTTTCCTCCTCCTAACGTATCGCCTTCTACTGCAAGTATACACATGATTTCATCAGACACTGTTACGTTTGATGATCCTTGGATTATTCCTTCAGAATCTGAGATAGATTCATTTGATGGCGTGATGCCCTTGAGTCCATTTGAAATTGCGTACCAGGCTGTACAGTCATTTTCCGACCACTCTTCGACCAAAACCGATCCAATGAATGGGATCCATGAGGAATCACTTATTATATCTAGTTCAGTTACAACGACATTTCCTGAACTTGTTCATACAGATGAGCAAATTCATGAGTTTTTGTCTGTTGATGATTTACCATGGGAATATCTACATCACTGGTCTTCATTTTTACCTGAATTAGATCATTTTGAAAATGATTTCGCTTCAATTTTTACTACTAAATATGCCAAGGAACCTCAGAATCCATTACAAAATCCTGATTCTGAGTTAAATTTGGAAAATATATCTAGAACGGTTCCAATTGACATTTCAGTAAAACCAGGAATAATTGAAAACATTCATATAGGTGCTTGTTGTACGAATGAAGAAATTCAGACTTATAAAGCCCTATTTCAAGAATTCCGTGACGTGTTTGCCTGGTCTTATGAAGAAATGCCAGGAATTGATCCATCGATCGTCGTTCATGAAATTAAGACTTACCCGGATGCTAAACCTGTTCGTCAACGATTACGTCAAATTCATCCTAGAAAAGCTGCTACTATAAAAGCAGAAGTTGAAAAATTACTTCGAGCAGGATTCATTTATCCAATTCCCTTAACGGATTGGGTATCGAATATTGTTCCTGTGACTAAAAAACAAGGAACGATAAGAGTATGTATCGATTATAGGGATATTAATCGAGCATGTCCAAAAGATAATTATCCAACTCCCTATATCGATCAAATAATAGATGATTGTGCTAGCAATGAATTTTTTTCCTTCATGGATGGCTTTTCCGGCTACAATCAAATAAACATACTCCCTGCAGATCAACCCAAAACAACTTTTATTTGTCCGTGGGGAACGTTTTCTTATTGTAAACTTCCTTTTGGACTAAAGAACGCTGGAGCAACTTTTCAACGGGCTATGTATTATGCATTTCATGACATTAAGCACATTGTCCAGCCATATCTCGATGATTTACCTGCTCATTCATTACGTAGGGCCGATCATCCCACTCATTTACGAGCAATTTTTATGAGATGTAGGCATTATCGGATAAGGCTGAATCCGCATAAATGTGTTTTCTGCGTAGAATCAGGTCAATTACTGGGATTTGTTGTCTTGAAAGCAGGTATTCACGTTGATCCATAGAAGGTCGAAGCCATCATTAAATTGCCTCCTCCTTCGACTTTGCGCCAACTCCAAAGTTTGCAGGGGAAAGCAAACTTTTTACGTAGATTTATTCCTAACTATGCCGAGCTTACAAAGGGTTTTACCCGGTTGTTGAAACAGAACATTCCGTTCTTTTGGGACGAGATTGTTGATCGATATTTTGATGCACTTAAACACGCGTTGACCCATGCACCGTTATTGCATCCTCCCAACTACAACCAAGATTACATTTTGTACCTCGCTGCTTCTCATTCCACCATTGGGATGGTATTAGTTCAGGAAGATGAATCTCACAATGAACATGTGATTTATTATCTTAGTCGGAATCTGCATCCGACTGAAATTAAATACACACATGTGGAGAAATTGGCCTTGGCAGCTGTTCAAGCTGTCCAACGTTTTAGACATTACATCTTGTTACGTAAAACCACGATAATTTCTAATTGCAACCCTATGATGTATATTTTGACCAAACAATTGCTAGGGGGAAAATATTCCAAATGGATAGTTATCCTGCAGGAATTTGACTTGGAATTTGAAAAATCTAAGGCAAAGAAATCTTTGGTATTTGCGGAACTGATGTGCGATTTCCCCTCTACTGATACTGAAACAGTGGCAGAAGAGTCCATTGCGGACGAATCTTTGTTTCTTATCAGTACACTTGATCCATGGTATGGAGATATTATTGTTTATCTCCAAACCCAATCTTTTCGGCCTGACATTTCACGAACTCAGCGACGGAAAATACACTTCCAATCCCAACAGTATAATATCATTGGTGATACACTTTATCGACGTGGAGCGGATTCTGTTTTCCGACGTTGTCTAACTCATGAAGAAGCTGAAAAGGTATTAAATGACTGTCATTCTGGAGCATGTGGCGGTCATATGTCTGGGTATGCCACAGCCCAAAAGATATTGCGTGCAGGTTATTTCTGGCCAACATTGTTTAAAGATTGCATTTATGCGGTTCGGAAATGCCACAACTGTCAAATTTTTGATCGAAAAATGCGCGCGCCACCCGCTCCTCTTCACCCTATAATTGCTGTTGGTCCTTTCGCGAAATGGGGTATCGATTTTATCACATGTAACCCTCACTCGGCCGGGGGGCATGCCTATATTATTCTCGCAGTAGATTATTTTACAAAATGGGCCGAGGCGATGCCTACATATTCAGCTGATGGCAAGACTGCTGCAACATTCGTATTTAATCACATAATTGCTAGGTTCGGTGTTCCTCAAGCTATTATTACGGATCATGGAAGTCATTTTCGGAATGTCATGATGACTGAACTGACAGATCAGCTTGGCTTGCGCCACGATAGTTCCACTCCATATTATCCGCAAGCCAATGGTCTGGTTGAAGCCATTAACAAAGTTTTAGTCACCATGATTAAACGAATCATTGGTATTCACAAGACGAATTGGCATTCCATGTTATTTTCAGCGCTTTGGGCATATGGAACCTCATTCAAAACATCAACGGGTTTCACTCCTTTTCAACTGGTTTACGGTTTGGAAGCTGTGCTGCCGATTGAATACGAAATACCGTCACTAAAATTAGCCGTAGAATTACTTCCAGCTACGTCTGAAGAGGAGAAACGTTTCTTGTACTTAGCCTAATTAGATGAGAATCGACGAAATGCTGCAATAGCAAACGAGGCTCATGTTAAAAGGATAAAAGCTCAGTATGATAGAAATGTGACCCCTCGAAATTTTTCAGAAGGAGACCTAGTTTTACTTTATGATCAAGCTAACGACAAGCTAGGAGCTGGGAAATTCGTGCCTGTGTGGCATGGTCCTTATATTGTTAAACGAAAGTTAGCAAAAGGGGCCTATGAGTTGATAGATTTTGACGGTGTCCCTTTGGATAAACCTAGAAATGGGCTTTATCTAAAGCGATATTATGCTTAAATGAGGTGTGGAGATTTTGTTAGTTTAGATTTCTTTACTGCTGGTGTGTTAGATTAGAAAAGTGTGCCTAGTTTAGAAGTGTGTTTTTGTCACTATTCCTGCTTATCTGAGTTTTACTCTTGATATTGCAGATGTCGACGTCTTTTCAAACCTACATTGGTTTTGCTGATGGTGCTTGTCGTAGTACACGGAACATTTCTTCCGCGGCTTGGGTTATCTATTCACCCTCTGACGAGTTAGTATCCATGCATGGGGTAAGCCTTGGTCAAACAACAAACAACATTGCCGAGTATAGTGCAGTGATTGAGTTATTATCTGAATCCATATCATTTGGAATTCGGAGTTTGATTGTAAGGTTGGATTCTGAACTTGTTGTATTACAGCTTAACAGGGTTTATACCATTAGAAATCCAGTGTTATTACGGTTGTTTTTGAGAGTTCGTCTCTTGGAACGTGAGTTTGATTACATTGAATATCAGCATATTCCAAGACATTTAAATACATTAGCATATTCAATTGCTTCTAGTATGATAAATAGACATTTGCAATAATCAAAAGTAGTAAAACAAACAACATTCACATATGTACACAGATAGCCGTCAAAATAGTGATATATCATAGTGTAGGAGTGTTTTCAAAAAATATACATCGTCTTCGATCATAGGTTGGAAACACCTTATGATCGGCAAAAATGATAATACAAAAGTCAAAAATATGAGTCTACACGATCATCCCATCACTGATGGTGATCACGATACGAAACCACTGCCCGGGCTACCCTGCATAGGAACCTCCTGAAAGGTCCTGGAACTCCAATCACATATCTTTGCATCCTGAGAGGAATGTCATCTATGCTGGTCTCTGGAATATCTAGAGTCAAGCGCTCTAGATGATGCTCCAAATCAGTCAAAATCTCCGCTGATTGGCCTGCTGGGGCTGGTGTGGGCGCAACTGGTTGTCGTCTCTCGTAAGGTTGGAGATGAGCTGGTCGATGTGGACCCACGTCTGCATTCAAAAAACTTTTGGTTATTAGTTTTCCAAGACAATAAAAAATTAAAAAAAATTAGAATTTAGCAAACGTTGAAAAATGTTTTTTACCTGAATCATCCCACTGTTCCCCTGCAGGGAGAACCATCTCTCTGTCACCGCGGAAATCTATCCCGGCATACGGAAAATCCTCTATCACAAAAAGTTGGCGATCTAGCCAATGAAAATATGAAGGAGGGAATCGCACAATCTCAGTACCCTCAATAGCATGACGAGCCATCAACGCAGACCAACGAACCATTCTCGGTTCTTGAAGTCGACCGACATCAACAGCAATACTCTGTGGAGATAACATGGGTATCCTCTCCAGAGGAAAAGAAACGACGATGGATCCATATCCAAAGTTTTTCAGTTTCCCATTTTTTGCTCTGGTTAGTTGGCCTTTTACATTGGCCAACACAACTTCACACCAGTTAAAAATGGTGCCGCGAAAACAGTCTACGGCAACACGCATTTGGGAACCAGTAGCTACATGAAGCACATCACTCCCACACAGTTTGGTAACAGTAAAAGCAATAAATTTCAATTCAGGACGGATGATGTGTTTTATGTCAATCCGTTTGTCCCGAGGATTTGCCTGATCATTGCAGAATTCTAGTTGGAGACTAGCGACAGTCTGGCCACCTGGCCTAGTCCCAAACAAAGAAACTTGTTCGCCCCTCTTGGAAAAACCAGTCAAGAAATATATATCCTCCAGCTCAATTTTGAGCCGGTGGCCACCAATGAAGAAGCACTGGTCCTCCACATTCCATCTGTCTACCAACCATGTCAAGAGTTCTACTTGTGCCCTCATGCTTGAGATGGCCCAAAATTTGTATAAGCCACATGCTTTTAATGCCCTTTGTGTGGGAAAATGAAGTATTGCAGCTTCATCCACTTCCTCATGCTCACGTTCTCGCCAGATCAGCATCTTGTTAGTCCTACAATACAGAAACAGGCAAGTTAGAATAGTTTTATTTGAAAATTTTTGGCAAATAAATGAGAAATAATTGTTTTAAAATGGACCGCGCGGGTACCGCACCCGCTCTTTGTAAACAGAGCATAGGTCCGCACGCGTAGTGTGTTCCGGGTGTGGAACCCACGACTTTTTCCTTGTAGGAAAAAGTCAGGGTCCGCAGGTAGCGTGTGTCCCACCTGCGGACCCCGCGGGCGAAATTTTTTAACCATTTTTGCCCCAAAAATTCAAACTAAAGCCTAAAAACAAATTTCAAACGGATGAAAAACAAGATAAGGAGGTCGTGGATTACCTGGGACTGACGGTTTTCGATTCCAATGGACGAATTTTCCAGAATCTTCACAAGAAATTTCTTACCCAAAAGCTTTTTACTTTTCACTCTGAAACTGAACGGTAAAAATGAAATTGAAAAAATCCTTTTTATAAGTTTTTTCGAATGGATGAATTTTTAATTTATTTATTTTTCACTTTAAAAAGGGTATTTTTGAAAGCATTTTTACTTATCTTAAACAGGTATGTGTAATGTTTTAAGTTTTTGTGCAGAAAATGGATTTTTCAGGTGAACTGATCGTTTTTCAACAAAGAGCATACTTTTATCACTTTTTCGGACTCTTTCAAAAATTTTACGAAAAAGCGAAACCATGGAGTCCTCTTTTAAGCCCTTTTCAGACTCTCTAAATATGAAAAGATTGCCGAGTACTTGACTATTCGAACTCGTTAAAGTAAATGAACAGTCGTCCTTTCGGTATAAGTTTACCCCTTTTACGGACTGAAATGGACTATTTACGAAAAAGGTATACGTTGACTAAATACGGTCAATAGAGTTCTCTCCCGCATTATTTTATCCTTTTTCGGGCTCGAGAGACTAAATTTACGAAAAAATACACCCATGGAGTTTTCTTAAGTTTTTCTTCTGACTCCCTAAAACTGAAAAACACCGAGTTTCTCCTATACTGGACTCGTTAAAACTTAACAGTAAAGGACCTATTTAATTTTCAATAGGAACGAACCACTCCTTCTTAGGGTTCGAATTTTAAACTAAGTTGGACTCATCCGAAGGATGAGCTTATAACCAAGAAAATGTTATCCTCCTCAAGCTTGTCAAAAATAAAGAGGTACTTGCCAGAAATGGTCGGGGAAAAAGAGAGAAAAATGGGCGTGTTTGTTGTATTTTAAAATTTTCGAAAATTCAGTCAACCACTCTTGAACACGACACTTTCATTTACCTGGGTTGGGAAGTCCTTTACCTAACAGTTAATCAAACCACATTGAAAGTCTTCAGCCGGTTTCTGGGTATTAGCTTTGGGTCAATCATTACCAAGCCATCTGCAGTGTCGTTATGTGTTCAAGAGAACAGTTCAAATAAACCATTCATCTACAAAATATCTGTCATCCATTTTTGACCATCCCTGAGTCAGTCCTTGCCAATATATTTTCAAAACTTGATCTATGATTTCATGTTGTGGGCTTGCCTACAACAGATCACTTTCTATCGACATCAACACATTATCTAGAAAGTTGATCCAGAAATCGTCAGTACCTTGAAATCTGCATGCCTCAATGGCAGGTTTCTCGCCTTCGACGACAGGTTGCATCATCGACCTTCGATCGAATGATTCCGTGACATGTTCGACTTCAGCTCATTCATTCACATTTCATGGATTGTACTGGGTACTTTGAGGGCCATTGACATTACTGGTGGTTTCTCTCACACTTGTTAACAATTCACATCATTGACTGGTAATCAAGTGGTTTCTACCATGTTTGACTTCAACACATTTATTCACATGGATAAAATCGTACTAGTTCGAGATGTGGAAATCAAGACCCTGGATCTAGTTTCCACCATCCAGGCTGCGAGGAATTTTGTTGTCATCTATACAGTAGACTATTTATAAACAGATGGCTACGTCCATACTGTGTCTACATATATTTGTACTATGATGTATTCAAAATCATTCCTGTATCAGAACGATTTGAGTTAGTTTCTAGTTAGTTTTAATCTGAGTATGGGAATGCCTACCTCAGTGATGACATATATATGTATATATTTTGCATTGAATGTTTTTACAGGTTCCGACTGGGGTGTCCACAGGATGATCTTTGAAATGATGAAGTACTTCACTCTTCATATATGACAGACTACATCTTCATCTATTCCAGACTTTTCACTTTAGGGGGCAATTTGTTACACTAAAAATTTTCATCCTGACATTTTACTATGAGTATGAGTTCATTATTACTCATACTTCCTCCTTTTGCAAGTCTAACATATCAGCTCCTCATGTCTAGCTTTCAAATCAGAGAAAAGTTCCTAAAAATCCCCTAAACATTGGTATCGCACTTTCTCTATTCATTTCCTGCGGTCCCGCACCTAAAGTTCAGCTTGCCTGCGGAACCATACCGCACGTTCTTTGTGTCATGGGTGCGGACCTCTGTAAAACTCAAAAAGGCGAGAAAGTAAAGATAAAAAGTGGATTTCAGATAAATTCTAGAAGATTCTAGATGGGAATTTTCGGGAATGGATATGCTTTGAGAAGGTTCATGCATCCCTCACTTGATGGAGCTAACCCCTTGATGTAAGGAGCTAATCCCTTTGAAGGAGGATTCTATCCCTTCATATTTGGAACAAGAAACCTCCTCTTTTCCACTATAAAAAGAGGCCTTGGGTAGCCTCAAAGGGGGTTGAAGTTGAAGATATTTGAAGTTAAATGCTGTTGAGATTCAGACTCAGTTAACTAAGACTTTTCTGTGAGGTTAAATCACTCATCTCTATTTGTCTTGGTTCAAAGAGTGCAATGCTTGTCAAATTAGAAGAGATTCTTGCTTCGGACCCCAGGAGGACCTGCACAACATCAAGGCACAGGTTGTAAAGGTTTTCTATATTTGAAGTTAATACAAATATACTCATTTCTCTCATTAAACTATCGATTCATGGTTTATTTCATAAATTCCTTGATCATTATGATAAGTATGGTTTATAATAATGTCTATACAGGTGCTGTGTAATCTTTTTGCTTGTTTGTGACTGAAGATTCACGAGGAACGTTCTTTCAGTGCACGTGAAGGACTTCAACGAAATCAAGCAAGCATTGGACATAAGGTAGGCCTTACACCTATATAGTGTTTTTATGAATCTTATATGCTTAGAGAGAGATTAGTATAATTGGCTGTTTGTTGCTAGTTACTTTTAGTACTAGAGAGATCGGTCTTGTCCGCAAGACGGATTAATCTACACAACAAGCACGATGAGGAAAATCCCTAAAAAAGTGTTCCTCATTACATATTATGCATGGATAACGAGGTTTCCTAGGTCCAGATGATTGATTAGATGATTTTTCCTGCGAGTTAGAAGTTTTCTTTTTCTTAGATTTCCCCCTTTTCTTCCTTGTGGGTTGCTTGTCACGTTTACCCTTGTCAAATGACACGTCATTAATTTTGGAAGAAGGTGCAGGATCAGATGTAGTAGTGTGATGTGTGCTTGTAGTTCCAATAAAGCCATCTCCAGCACGAGAGTCCTTTAATTTAGGAGTAACAGTAAAGTTAGATCTTGGCACGTTAAGAATTTTTTCATAGAGCGTGCTAGACTGAGTATAAATCAAATCTAAATATTGGGAATGAGCGATAACTTGCTCTTCTGTGATGACACCACCCTTAGATACATCCTCAGTTATATATGGTAACAGGGACTTAATGAACCATTCAGAAAGGCGCTGATCTAGAACAAATTTCTTAACCATTCTACGATGACAGTGCCACTCATGAATATGATCGGAAATGTGAGTAGCATTATTCTATTTGAAATTGGTCAAGAGTTCCGTTCCAATTTCATATCTGATGGGTAACTAGAAATGAGTAAAAAAAGACAGTAGCTAGGGTAGTGAAATTATCAAAAGAAGCTCTAGGTAACCCAATGTACCATTTTGCAGCCGGACCTGTGAGTGTATGCTGGAAAAGACATAGTCGAACATAATCATCATTCAAAGAGTTTGATGAACACCATAATGATAATTCATAACATGAGTCGATAGATCTTCTCCAGGGTTTCCATTTAACTTAGGGATATCCGAGGGTAATTTGTGAGGTATCACCGACCACCAAGGAGCATAGTTAATTAGATCATTAGTTAGTCGATTTAAATCTGGTAACTCTAAAGTTGCAACAAAAGGAAACTGTCTATTAAGGTCAGGTTGAGCATAGTAGGGGTAAGATGGAGTTGCTTGAGCAATAGGCCTTCGAACACCAGCATAAGGAGTTTTTTTCTAGTAACCTAGATAGGGGTTGTTTTGAAAAGCAAATGCTTGAGGATTCTATTGACCAAAACCTGTATATGATACTTGTTGAAATGAAGTTTGAGGTATTTGCGCCTGTGGCTACCAAGGGGTCTATCCACCAATGTTATAACCCAAATTAGAATAACTTGGATTCATTTGAGGATAAGTATAACCTGGTTGTGGCTATGACATCCCATAAAATGGTAAACCAGCTTGTGAATAAATGATTCCGGATACAGGTTGTTGTAAATTAACCAAAGGATTTTGAGTCTGTGGACCCAAAATTTGAGGGTATTGAGTTGAAGGACCCACTTGATAAGGTTGATGTACAACATTTTGATTTTGTAACAGGGGTAAAGATGTATTAACAAGTGGAAATGATGTGGGTGTAATAGGTTGAACTGGTTGATACAAATGTACAACCGTTTGTGGTTGGATAGACAGAGTGGGATGCCATTGAAAAACATTAATTTTGACATTAGGTTGAAAAAAAAGTGACGGAGTGCTGTCATATTGGGTGACCAAAGGTCTCCCCCCAACATGAGGAGGATAATAAGATGGAAAATAGTGCTCTCTAAATGCCGGGAGTCTAGTTGATATGGTACTTAAAGGAATAGACCCAGAAGAACCGACTTGATATTGCACTGATGATGTGTATAATGAATCAAGCCGTTCAGTACTCACTATAGGATTTCCAGTTAGAATAATGGACGATGACATTGGTAAAGTCCATGGATTTGAAGATGCACCAGAGAAAATTCCAGATAATGATTTGTAACCTGATGGGACCATAGGGCCACCATGAAAATATGACTTTGGTGAAGTTGTAAACATCGACGGGGTAGTGAGGGAAGGTGCTGACGTAATTGGAACAGATGGCCCAATCGAAGATGTTAGTTTAGGCATGGTTACTTGACCAAATGTATACCCTTTTGAATCGACGAGAGTTTTAATGGGAAAAAGATCAACAAAAGTAGATGGTGTTGATTGAGGAAAAGACTCTTATAGGTAAAGGTCCTCCCCAAAATGGGTTGGAGTTAAAGCTGTCTCATCTTGTGGGATTTCTTCAATTGCAATTAAACCAGGTGGAAGTATTTCACCGTCAGGCCCAAAGTATATTTTAGGTGGTTGACTGTGTGATATGGGAGACTTAATGGCTATAGAAATTTGTGGGATGACCAAGGAAGGAACAACTTCCGGTTGTTCGACTTCAGGATTCAGATGTTCTGGTAAATAAAAGATAAGATCTGGATCAATTTATGTTTGAACAACATTGGGTCCAAGAGGTATGGTTTCACTGATTGGAAGGATCGTGACCATGGGTAGCTGTGAGGATTTCGTTTCGACAACATTAGATGAACCAGGGTGTGTAGAAACAACTTGAGCTAACTCTGGTTTATGGGAAGGTGATGTTTCACCAGAGGTACGAATTGTACTTGATTCAACAGAGCGTGATCACCTTTGCCTACCAGAAGTAACTTCTGGTGGTAAAGGTGGTTTTAATGCTAATATACGCGAATGATGGGGGAAATTATTTTGTTCTTCCATGATTATTGATTTATTTTAACCAAAAATAGATAAACAAAATAAAATGGTATTTCTAGGCAAAAGGTTTACCAAGAAACTGTGAACTGCAGAATATCTCCTGGCGAACCAAGAAGTATAGGCAGGTAATATCCCCAAATGTTGTGTTTAGTGTATCACAATTTACAAGGTGGCCGACTCGATTCACTATGGATGGATAGAACCTAAAATTTGTCCTCCCAAATATATCGGAAGGTACATGGAGGCCCAAGTCCGTATTAGCATTGTCTCATGAAAAATTGCACAGTGAGAGCACCCGTTTATACTTTTCATACTGTAACACCGCTCGATATACCCGAAAGTACATGGACGAGCTACGCTATACTTACGTACGTGGAGTGAGGGATCACACTCAGAATGTATCGCAGACAAGTTAACGACAACTGCTATGTTTTACGACACTAGAACACATCTCTAGCCTAGACCTTCTAAATTTTTTCGTTATAGTTCCAATGCTTTGTTAGGTAAATTGAGATAAATTTTAAGTTGATCTTGTTTATTAATTTTCCTTTCAAATTTTCATCGCAATTATGTATTGGAAATTCCTAAAATGCAAACTAAGAATGATAAGAAATCTTTCACTTTTAGTTTTTCAATGAAAATCCTAGCTACTAGAGGGAAAGAGCGATCAATTTTAGAGAAAAAAAATCAAAGAGCACAAACTAAATGTAGATTTCCTAATAGTTCCTTTTTCAAATCACACAATCCACTACATGTAATTTCAGGTTTTTCTTTTCAGTTCCTTTAATGTTATGAATGCAGAAAAGAAACTAAGTGCACTAAATCAATAAAAACAAATTCCTTTTACTTTTGAGAAATGAGGAATAGAATAACAATTTATCTTTTGAAGGAAAAATGAGGAATTAAACAACAATTTCTCCTATCAGGAAACGAAGAATTTACGACAATTTCCTTTTCAAAAGAAAATGGATCTAATGAGACAATGAAAATACTTTGAAATTAATTCATCAATGATAAAGAAAAATTCTTTAAACAAATATTGAACAAAATATTCTTTCAAAGGAGGAAGAGGTAGTTAAGTTCACTGGTCAATATGAGGCTCAGGATTTTCAAAACACAGTAGAGAATAAACTAAAAAAAATTGCAATGAAAAACTCAAAGGAATTTGGATGGTTTCAGGAGGCAACACAGTCTCTAAAGAGAGATAGTGCTTTGCAACGCAGGCCTGAAAGGGAGACAGTGCTATGAAAAGTACTGTCCTGTCCAAGAGTGCGTTGGGTGCAGTGTACAATGAAAAACATAGTTGTCTAACAGACTTCTAATGCAAATTTGAATTTCAAAAAAAATAATATTTGTGAGTAAAATCTATAGGGTGAATAAACAGAGAAAATCAGAGGCAAATACACCTAGGACGGCAGAGTCACCAATTTGTTATGTGGAATTATGAATTATGAATAAATCATTCTTCCCTTGACAGGTGATTATCTAGAACAACAGATTAAATACTTTACGACTACTTTTCCTAACTACAAATAGACACATAGAACGAAATAAGAGGCTTACCTGGGGTCCAAGCGCTTCCAAAGTATCCTCTTGTCACTTTTGCTTTAGCTTCAAATTCCAACCGACTGTGCAAAGTATTTCCCACAAGAATGAACACTAAACAACAAGATATAGCAATAATATAAATGTCTATTCGAGTTAGTTCTATTCGAGTTAGTTAGCTAAATCAATGAATCATAAAACATATACATCAACTAAGAACTCATAATATGGAAAATCAAAGCTTATACATATGCATATAGGGAAAAGCAAGCAGTAATATTTATTAATGGATAGAAGGGGAGGTTATAACTCAATGATTGATTTGAAGTGACCATCTCCAGCAACATCCCATCCTCATCACAATGCATATCTCTCCAGCAACATGTTACAAAAATCAACTCCTCAATTGAAATTCCACTAGCATTTATCTAATCAAATTCTTCCTTATCAAACACTAAGATCTGTGCTCAATTTATAGAGGAGATGAAGCTAGTTTTACAATCAATGAATTTCCAATAATAAGCAAGACATGTTCCCAAACTTGTAGATGTCAAATGGACACATGGATTCAAAGTTTGACACATGTGAACTCTTCTAGAAGGCACTGGCCAAGTGGAGATTCCGGAACAATGAGAATTTCGCTCCCAATGTGAGTAACACACCCTTGGATGTTGGGATGTTCTTTGCAGAGCAGCCTTGAATGGGGCTACCTGCATATGCAATGCACTTAGTCCCTTTAGAGGCATGATTGATGAGCTCTCATATGATATATTATAAACTTAAAATCATGGAAACCTTTGCAGATGAAAGTCATGAATGATTTTTCTTGTTCTTTGTCTTAGGGCATGTAGCAACTGAAATGATAGGGGATGATAGACCCTATTCATTGGTCCTCGAGATGATGTCCAGTTAACCAGGTCATTGGGAATGGCACCAAAATTGACCTATAACACATGGGATGTTATGGGAACCATATGGCACACCATAACGGGGCAATGCCATACTAAAATTTTAATTTCCCGACTCCTAAAGGTTGATGATTCTATGGAAAGCCTTTGAAAAAAATTATTAGGAATTAATCAAGGACATAAAAGGTCAACAATATCATTATCTAATGCAACTCCTTGACAAGGAATATCAAGAGATAAATAGGGTAAAAGACACTCGTCAATAGGAGGATGTATGTTGGAAAATTTTGTAGAAATTATCCAAAGGGATTCAACTGATCTTGTAATGTACTAAAACAAAATACTGAATCCTTCTACAAATTGTGAAAACCAAATTCGGTCGCACAATCACATAACAAGTAAGAGAAATAAATTATCAATCACACAACACAATATGTATATGGGGAAAGCAACTTCTCAAAACCACACTATTTGTATATTGCATAAAGTCAAGACCATGAAATAATACAATGATATTTCCCTCACTGAGAAACCTCTTAACTCTGTTGACTGTCTCACTATGATATAGGAAAAAATAGTCAAATACTTAACCAATTCTCAGCCTCTGTCTGACCAGTTGTTGGATGGATAAGTCGTTCTTGCGAACAAGACATACCTCCCAAGTGTCCTATGGACAGCTAACAACAAACAGACAAATAAAACCTATTTTCTCTAGACAATATTCAATTCATTATTTAGTTACAATAGGAGTTTTGAGAACCTACTTGTAGTCCAGCGCTATTTGTAATAACCTTCTTCCCAGTTGCTTGAAAGAGTCATCTTCAAATATTTGCAATCACAAACATGGAAAAAATCAATAGCACTTGCATAGTATAAACTAATTCATGAATCATATATCTATCAATATGATCAAGGAATTCAAGAAATAAGCTAATTAATTAAATAAATTAATGATAAAACATGATAAACAAGCTACTTAACTAAAGAACTCATTGAGAAAACAATATTCATTCATATTATCTTTGATGAAGAAAGAGCCGTACAACCGTGTCTGCCTTGATGTTGTACAAGCCTTCCTAGGGTCCGAAACAGGCGTTTCCTTTACTCTAGCAAGATTTGCACTCTCTCAGCTAAAATGCACATGGGTGTGTAATCATTCCCATATAATGATCAGTTAAGAGAGTATGAGTCTCTACAACATTTCTCCTAAAAAATTCTCAAAGTCTAACTCACTAACTCTAACCTTTGAAGTTGCACTATGGCTTCAATTTATAGGAAAAGAGAGGAGGTTATGGTTCCACATAAGAAGGGATAGAATTCTCTTTTGAAGGGATTGGGATCCATAAATCGAGGGATAGGCTCCCATAATGGAGGAATGAAAATACATGATAGGAGCGAACCTTTGACCGGATAATTGCTTCTAGAAGCTTCCAGATTTGTCTGCTGAGCTTCTAAATGTTACTTTCCACCTTTGTTTTTACCTTTTACAGTGGTCTGCACCCTTAATGAAGAATGAATAATAAAACTCCTTGCAGCCTAGATGGTGGAAACTAGATCTAGGGTCTTGATTTCTGCTTCCCGAACTAGTATGACTCTACCCATGCGATTAAATGTGTTGAAGTCGAACATGGTAGAGCCCACTTGATTACCAGTCAATGATGTGAACTGTTAACAAGTGTGAGAGAAACCACCAATAATGACAACGTCTATCAAAATACTCAATACAATCCATGAAATGTGAATAAGTGATCTGAAGTCGAACATTTCACGGAATCGTTCGATCGAAGGTCAATGATGTAACCTGTCATTGAAGGCAAGAAACATGCCATTAAGGTATGCAGATTCCAAGGTACTGAAGGATTCTAGATCAAATTCCTAGATGATGAGATGTCATCTATAGAAAGTGATCCGTCGTAAGCAAGCTCACAACACGAAACCATAGATCAAATTTTGAAGAGATTTTTTGCAAGGACTGACTCAGGGATGGTCAATGTGAATGGAAACAAATGTTTGCAGATGAATGGTTTGTTTGACTATCCTCTTGAACACATAACGACACTGCAGATGGATTGGTGATAGTTTCCCTAAGCTAATACCCAGAAACCGGCTGAAGACCTTCAATTGGTTTGATTAACTGATAGGCAAAGGATTTTCCCAACCCAGGTATAAGTGTGACAAAAAGTGCCATGTTCAAGAGTGGTATACTGCTTTTATAAATCAAAGTGTAACAAATGAATTCGTTTTCTCTCTTTTCCACCACCATTTCTGGCAAGTACCTCTTTATTTTTGACAAGCTTGAGGAGGATAACATTTGCTTGTTTATAAGCTCATCCTTCGGATGAGTCCAACTTAGTTTAAAATCGAACCCTAAGAAGGAGTGGTTCGTTCCTGTTTGTAATCGACAGGTCCTTTATTGTTCAATTTTAACGAGTCCAGTATAGGAGAAACTCGGTGTTTTTCATTTTTAGGGAGTCAGAAGAAAAAACTTAAGAAAACTCCATGGGTGTACTTTTTCGTACTTTTAGTCTCTCAGGCCCAAAAGAGGATAAAATAATGTGGGAGAGAACTCTATTGACCATGATTAGTCAACGTATACCTTTTTCATAAATAGTCCATTCCAGTCTGAAAAAGGGGTAAACTTATACTGAAGGGGCGACTGTTCATTTCCTTTAACGAGTTCGAATAGTCAAGTACTCGGCAATATTTTCATCTTTAGAGAGTATGAAAAGGGCTTAAAAGAGGACTCCATGGTTTCTATTTTTCGTAATTTTTAAAGAGCCCGAAAAAGTGATAAAAGTATACTCTTCGTCAAAAATGACCATTTCACCTGAAAAATTCGGTATTCTGCACAAAAACTCAAAAAATTAAACGTACTTGCTTCAATAATAAAAATATTTTGAAAAACCGTCTTTTTAAAGTGAAAAATAAAAAAATTTAAATTTCATTTATTCGAAAAAACTTATAAAAAGGAGTTTTCCAAATTCATTTTTACCATTTGAGTTCAGAGTGAAGATTTGAGAGCTTTTGGCAAAAAACGCTCCAGAGAAGATTCCGGATAAATCGACGGTTGAAATAAAAAATCGTCTACTCTAGGTAATCCACATCCTATTTTCCTTGCTTTTCATCCATTCATTTCCTTAATTTAGGGTTTAAAATTCATTTTGGAGAGGAAATAGGTTCAAAATTTCGCCCTCGAGGGTTCGCAGGTAAGACACAAGGTACCTACGGACCCCGACATTTTCTTACAAAGAAAAATGTTGTGGCCCCACACTTTTATCACAGAGCCCATGCGGAGCTACACACTATCTCTGAACGTAAAGTAGGGGGGTGCCGTGAAGAATTTAAAAACATAATTTCTTCCCAAATTGCCCAAATTTTTTGTTTTAAAATGATTCTAATCTTTCATTTTTCTCATTGTAGGATATTTACAATGCTCATCTGGTGGGAATGTGAACATGAGGAGGTGGATGAAGCTACAATGATTCATCCACCTACATTAAAAGTTCTGAAAGCATGTGGGTTATTCAAATTTTGGGCTATCAGCGGCATGAGAGCACAATTAGACCTTCTCACTTGGTTGGTAAACAAGTGGGATGTTCAGGACCAATGTTTCATGATTGGAGGAAATTGGCTCGAAATTGAGCTGGAGGACATATATTTTTTGACTAGTTTGTCTAAAAGAGGCGAACCACTTTCTCTATTTGGGGCTAGACCAGGTGGCCAATCTGTTGCTAGCCTGGAATTAGAGTTCTGCAAAGTTGAGGCTAATCCAAAAGATAAACGGATTGATATTAAAAATATCATTTGTCCGGAATTAAAAGTGATTGCATTTACCGTAACCAAGTTATGTGGAAGTGCAGCTTTGCATGTGGCTACTAGATCTCAAATGCAGATTTCAGTGGACTGCTTCCGAAGCACTATATTCCACTGGTGTGAGGCAGTGTTGGCTAATGTCAAAGGCCAACTAACTAGAGCAAAAAAC
Organism: Pinus albicaulis; assembly: GCA_034641835.2. NCBI lineage: Eukaryota > Viridiplantae > Streptophyta > Pinopsida > Pinales > Pinaceae > Pinus > Pinus albicaulis. Next base: position 1,268,566,133 of record CM076584.1, read on the forward strand.
GGGAAGTTAAATAACTTCGGATATGGATCTATCGTGGTTATTTTTCTTTAGATAGGATTCCTTTATTGGCCCCGCAACATATTCCTGTTGATGATGGTAGAGTCCAAGAGCCTCGGATGGTCCGATGGGTTGCTTTGATGGCCTGTCACAGTGAGGGCACAAAGATTGTTCGATTTCCCCCGGCTTATTTCCGTTGGTTAGAACACCAAATCTTTGTGATAGAGGACTTACATTATGCTGGGATGGATTACCAGGGAGATCAAGATATGCCACTTCATCCAGAGCTCAGTGGGATGAGCCAAGTAAAAAATCTCTTTGACACGCTCTAATTTCTAATTTTTATTTTGTTTTTAAAATCGTCCAAAACTGATAATAAAAAATTTCAAATGCAGATGTGGGTCCACGTCGACCAGTCACTCTCCGTCCCTTTGACAGGAGGCAAAGGGATGCAGTTGCAGCAACACCACCACCACTAGATCAGGCAGCAGAGATCCTGACTGATTTGGAACACCATTTGGAGCGACTGACTCTGGACATCCCAGAGATTACTATAGATGACATTCCTCTTCGCTTACAGAGATATGTCATTGGTTTTCCTGGACCGTTCAGGAGATTCTTGAGTAGGGTGGCGTGAGCTGTAGTATATTATCATGATCATTACCATGGATAGTGGACAATCGATTGTATAGACTCATATCATTTTTTGTATCACTTTTTTCCCGACCATAAGGCGTTTTGAACCTATGATTGAGGACGATGTACTATTTTTTGAAACACTACTCTATGCTATGATATACTACTATTTTCAGTTACCTGTCCAACATGTTATCAAATGTTGATTTACTACTTTTATTATCGCAAATTTATGTTAATCACATTAGAAGCTATTGCATCTGCTAATGTGTTTAAATTTCTTGGAATGTGTTGATACTCAATATAATCAAATTCTCGTTCCAAGAGACAAACTCTCAAAAATAATCTTAATAACACTGGGTTTCTAATTGCATATACTTGATTTAATTGTAATACAACGAGTTCAGAATCTAACCTAACGATCAAACTCTGAATTCCAAATGAAATGGATTCAGACAATAACTCAATAACTGCGCTATATTCTACAATATTGTTTGTTGTTTGACTGAGGCTTACCCCATGCATAGATATTAACTCATTAGTGGGTGAATAAATAACCCAGGCTGCGGAAGAAATGTTCCGTGTACTACGAAAAGCATCATCAACAAAACCAATGTATGTTTGGAAAGACGTCAACATCTGCAATATCAAGAGTAATCTAGATAAGAAGGAATAGTAGTAAAATCACACTTAAACTAGGGACATGTTTCTAATCTACAACACACCAGCTAAAAATAATTAATATACAAGAAAGATCTCCACACAAGAATCAAGCGTAATATCTCTTCAGATAAAGCCCATTTCTGGGTTTGCCTAAAGAGACCCCATAAAAATCAATCAATTCATAGACCTCGTGCCACATGGATTCGAATTTCCCAGCCCCTAGCTTATCGTTAGCTTGATCATAAACCAAGACTAGGTCTCCTTCTGAAAAATTATGAGGTGTAACACTTCTATCATACTGAGCTTTCATTCGTTTCTCATGAGTATCGGTGGCTAGTGCAGCGGTGCGCCGATTCTCATCTAATTGAGCCCAGTACAAAGAACGTTTCTCCTCTTCACAAGTGGCTGGTAGTAACTCTATGGCTAGTTGGAGTGATGGTATCTCGCATTCAATGGGTAATACCGCTTCTAAACCGTAAACCAGTTAAAAAGGGGTAAAACCTGTCGATGTTTTTGCTAAGGTTCGATATGACCAAAGTGCTGCAAAGAGCATGGTATGCCAATTCGACTTATGAATTCCAATGATTCGTTTGATCATGGTGACTAAAAATTTATTAATTGCTTCAACCAGACCATTTTCCTGTGGATAATATGGTGTAGAACTGTCATGGCGCAAGCCAAGTTGGTAAGTTAGTTCGGTCATCATGATGTTTCGAAAATGGTTCCCATGATCAGTCATTATCGCTTGGGGTACACCGAAACGAGCAATCACATGATTGAACACGAAAGTAGCTGCAGTTTTGCCATCTGCCGCAAAGGTAGGCATCGCCTTGGCCCATTTGGTAAAATAATCTACTGCTAGAATAATATACCCATGCCCCCCCGGCCAAGTGAGGGTTACATGTAATGAATTCAATGCCCCATTTTGCAAAAGGACCGACAACAAATATAGGGTGAAGAGGAGCAGGTGGTGCACACACTTTTCGATCGAATATTTGACAATTATGACATTTTCAGACCATATAAATACAATCTTTAAATAAGGACGACCAAAAATAACTTGCACACAATATCTTTTGGGCTGTGGCATACCCAGACATATGACCGCCACATGCTCCAGAGTGACAGTCATTTAAAACCTTTTCGGCTTCTTCATGGGTGAGACAATGTCAAAAAACAGAGTCTGCACCACGACGGTATAGTGTGTCGCCAACAATATGATATTGTTGAGACTGGAAACGGATTTTACGTCATCGTGACCGTGAAATTTCGGGCCGAAAATATTGGGTCTGAAGATAAACAATGATATCTCCATACCAAGGATCAATGGTACTAATAAGAAACAAGGTTTCGTCCGCGATTGGTTGTTCGTCCACAGTTTATGTATCAGTACGTGGGAAGTCACACATAATTTCAACAAATATCAATGATTTCTTTGATTTGGACTTTTCAAATTCCAAATCAAACTCCTGTAGGATAACAATCTATTTGGAGTATTTTCCCCTTAGCAATTGTTTGGTCAAGATATACATCATAGGGTTACAATCAGAAATCACTGTTTTTTTTCGTAAAAGTATGTAATGACGAAAACGTTGGACAGCTTGAACAGCTTCCAAGGCCAATTTATCCACATGTGAATACTTGATTTCAGTCAGATGCAAGTTACGACTAAGATAGTAAATCACATGTTCACCATGGAATTCATCTTCTTGAACTAGAACCATACCTATCGTGGAATCGGAAGCGGCGAGGTACAAGTAATCCTGGTTGTAATTGGGAGGATGCAGTAGCGGTGCATGGGTCAACGTGTTTTTAAGAGTATCAAAATATTGATTAGCGATCTCGTCCCAAAAGAAAGGAATATTCTATTTCAACAACCTGGTGAAACCTTTTGTTAACTCGGCGTAGTTAGGAATGAATCGACGTAAAAAAATTTCTTTCCTTGCAAGCTTTGGAGTTGGTGAAGAGTAGAAGGAGGAGGTAAATTGATGATTTCCTCAACCTTCGATGGCTCAACACGAATGCGTGCCTTTGAGACAATAAATCCCAACAATCGTCCAGATTGTATGCAAAAAACACATTTGTGAGGATTTAGACGAATCTTATAATGCCTACATCGTATGAAAATGGCTCGTAAATGAGTGATATGATCTGCTCTGCGCGAAGAATGAGCATGAAAATCATTGAGGTAGGGTTGTACAATGTGTTTAATGTCATGAAATGCATAATACATGGCCCTTTGAAAAGTGGCACCAACATTCTTAAGTCCAAAAGGTATTTTGCGTTAAGAAAAAGTTCCCCATGGACAAATGAAAGCTATTTTGGGTTGATTTGCAGGGAGTACGTTGATTTTATTGTAGCCAGAAAATCCATCCATGAATGAAAACATTTCACTTCCAGCACAATCGTCAATAATTTGATCAATGTAAGGGGTTGGATAATTGTCCTTTGGAAAAGCTCGATTTATATCCCTATAATCGATACACACTCGTATTGTTCCTTTTTTTTTTCATTGACCGGAACAATATTAGATACCCAATCCGTTAACAAAATCAGATAAATAAAACCTGCACGAAGTAATTTTTCAATTTCGGCTTTAATAGCGGCAGCTTTTCTCGGATGTATCTGATGTAATCTTTGTCTAACATGTTTAGCATCCGGGTATGTCTTGATTTCGTGAACAACAATCAACAGATCGATTCCTGGAATTTATTCATATGACCAGGCGAAAATGTCACGGAATTCCTGAAATAGGGCTTTAAATGCTTGGATTTCATCAGTCGTACAAGAAGCACATATATGAATGTTTTCAACAATTCTAGGTTTTACTAAAATTTCAAGGGGAATCGTTGTAGAAATATTTCTTAAATTCAATTCAGAATCAAAATGTGAGAGAGGATTCTGAGGTTCTTTGACGTAATTAGTAGTAAAAATGGAGGAAAAATCATTCTCAAAATGATCAAGATCAGGTAAAAACGAAGACCTATGATGAAGATCTTCCCATGGTAACTCATCAACCGACAAGAATTCACGAATATGTTCATCAATATTAAATACTTGTTGACCAAGATCCAGAATTGATGTCGAAGCTGAGCTCGATATTGAAAATGACTCCTCATTGATCACATTCACTGGATCAGATTTAGTTGAAGGAGTATCATAAAATGACTGTACAGTCTAATATTCTAACTCAAAAGGACTCAAAGGCATCGCGCCATCAAAAGAATCCAATTCTGATTCTAAAGGTACTATCCAAGGATCATCAAAGGAAATAGTACTTGATGTAATCATATTGATATTAGCAATAGGAGGCTGTACGTTGGGAGCAGGAAAGGAAAAAGTTCCCAGTAAAGCCGAATCTTTAAGCAAACCTACTCTGACATCCTTATAAGGGATAGTCGATTTTCCGATATGCTAGATGCTATCAGTAGAAGCTGGGTCGGATGAATAATATGAGAGCTAATCTATTTTAACAATCTTTCCTTTATGGGGAAACATGATGAGATGAAAGATCAATGATACAACAGCAGTCATGGTGTAAGACCAACTGTGACCCAGGAGAAGGTTGTAATCCATAGGGGCATCAACCACTTCCACATCTAGATTAACTATTTTGCCTTTGACCTGTATTGGTAGATCTTGTAAAATACCATACGGTTGAAAACCTCTTGCATCAAAAGCTTTGAGAATAGTCGGAGATTGGTTAATTGTTGGAGAACCAAGTGATTTCCAACATTTTAACGACATAATACATGTAGAAGCCCCTTCATCAACAAAAGTACGAAAGATACGTTTTTTTTTTACTATTACCAGAATTTGAAAAGCCATTTGATGGGGGTAGGCAGGGTGTAAAATTCTCTAAATTGAAGATCATGAGGTTCGAATCCTGGAGGTCTACGGATCCTAAGGCTGACAAAAGTAATTTTCTTTGGGTTGGGCATGTTTGCAGTACTTCCAAAGTCGACATTGCTGAAGGGGAAATCGCCAAGTCTTCAACAATATTGTAATTCTGAGCAGCTCTCGCATGTGGATTGAAGGCTGATTTACGAAGTACACCTTTAGCAGGCGGTTTGATTACTAAGTCAAGATTTTGTTTCTCGATCTGTAATGGATCAGAAAATGAGGGAGATGTAGTTGATGCTGAATTAGATGTTTCTGCTTCTTTACCAGGATTTTTACTACCGTAATCTTGCGATCGCGTCATAACCATCAAGATATTCTCTAGCGCATTTGAGGAAGATCCAACCATGTTACTATCTTGAGAAGGAAAGGGATCGTTCAAGACAATAGGTATGGGCGAACCCTTAACGAATTTTGATACCTCGGCTCTATGCGGGCACTCTTTTGTAAAAATGATCCTCGTCACATATCAGACGAGGATATCGAGGTTTGAGTTTTTCATCAGTTGGTTCAGTTGTATCGTTTTTATCTTTTGAATATTTTATCTTTTTATTCTTACCTTTCTTCTTACCACCAGTTTTAGGTTTGGTTGTAGATAATTCTACAACATGAATATCGGCAGAAGCTTCAATAGAAGAATCTCCTTTACCATCGGGTAAAGTGATAATAGGAGAAGCCATCTTGGAATATTTCTTCTTACTTTTACCAGTGCTAACATAACCAATTACACCATCAGCGGCATGAGATCCAGAAGGAGTTATAGTTAATTGACCAGGTCTTGGTAAATCGGGGATTTTATCATACAGAGTACCTGACTGGGTATACACAAGGTCAAGGTACTGAGCCTGAGCAATGACTTGCTCTTCTGTAACAATGCCCCATTTGGCCACATCTTCAGTAATTTTGGGCAATAATGATTTAATAAACCATTCAACCAAAATTTGATCCGGAATAAAGACCTTCACTAAACGCCTTCTACGTCTTCGTTCATGAATGTGATCGGATATGTACGTAGATGTAGACTGTTTTAATGAAGTCAACAATTCTGTGTTGTTGTCGTATCTGACAGGCAACTGAAAATGGGTTAAGAAAGCAGTAGCTAGTGCATTAAAATTATTAAAAGAGTCGCCTGGTAACTCAATGTACCATTTGGCAGCTAGACCAATGAGAGTTCTCTGAAAAAGACACAATCGAATCAAATCATCGATTAGTGAATTGGATGCACACCAGAGGTGATAAGTCATAACGTGATTAGATGGGTCCTCTCCTGAATTACCCTCAAACTTTGGAATATCATTGGGCAACTTGTTAGGTATCGGTAGCCAATATGGAAGATAAAAGATAGGATCGTTTGTAAGGCGTGATAGATCTGATAAATCTAAAGTTGCTATAAATGGTAACTGATGGCTAGGGTCTTGATAATCTTGTGTGATCAAACCATTTCCAGGAGGAGGATATCCAGGATACCCTGGAATTGGATGTGCATTGGGAATCGTAAAACCTCCTAGATAACCAGGATTAACTGGACCATACTGGGGTTGTTAAGGTATTTGATAAGTATACCCAAGATACAGTTGATACTGATAAGCTGGATTTTGTGTAGCCTGTCCAAATTGATACTATCCCTGGTACAGTTGATAAGTATATTGTGGTTGACTAGCAACAACCGTACTAGTACCATCTTGTCATGTAGGCATCTGGACTATAGTCTAGCTTGTAGGTCCTAACTGTTGTACAGATACTTGAGGAACTGATACATGGATAGAAGAAACCGGAGTTGCAGATACTCCAAAAATAGGTGTGGTAGGTTGAACAGAAGTTGCAGCAGCAGCAGTTTGAGGCAGAGTTTGAGGTGTACTAGGCCCAGGATGATGAATAGAACTAGGTGTAGAGACTTGAATGGTAGGCTGGACAGGTTGCTGGGTTGGACTAGAATCTATGGACTATCCAGGTGGATTAGGTACCTGCACAGTGGGTTGCATAGTCTATTGAATTTGAGATGGTTCCCACACCATGTTCATTCTGAGGTATTGACCCATAGAAGGTTGTGCATATGAAGGACCATAACCTGGTTAAACGTAGGGTTGATAATTAACTAGAAAATTTCCAGCTCCTTGTAATAATGGTTGACCAGAAGGAGGTTGGAAACCTTGAGTTGGGTACTGACCTTGAGGTTGATAACCTTGAGGCATGTACTATATCTGGGGTTGATATGGACCCTGAGGAATATAATGAGTCTGGGGTTGACCTTGGGGTATGTACTGTCCCTGAGGTATGTACTATCCTTGAGGTTGTTCTCCAAGTAAATAATATTGTCCTATAGTTTGTACTGATAAAAATTACCCTGAGGTTGCCCTCCGTGTGGTAACTGAATTCCTTGAGGTTGCCCCCCAGGCGGTAACTGACTTCCTTGAGGTTGAGGATTGGGAATATTTCCAGACATCATATAAATTTTCTATGTTTTCAACGTTTTAGTTTTAGCTCCATTTGTACCAGATGATAAAACTTGTTCAATTGGTTGAGGAGTTGCTCCTGAGAAGGTACCAGAAAGTGACTGGTATCATGAAGGAACAAACGAACCACCGTATAAAATTGTTTCTGGAGATTAGGAAAACATAGTTGACTCACCTGACATAGCTGATGAAGGATGATAACCTATTGGTGTAGGATGAAAAGGAATTTGGGGTGGTGAATAAGTAAGACGCGCATTTTGTAAAAAATCTATCAATGATAAATACCAAGCATCAGTTCTAAAAGGAATGTATAATATTGATTCACACTTCCTAAGATTCAAAGTTTCTTGGGTTTCGAGAAGATTTACGTCTTTGTTTGGACCAACAAGTTCTTCAATACATATGAGGTCAGAAGGAAGATTTTAAGTAATGCAATGTCTTACCCTAGGTGAATCAAGATCACTAGAAGTCTGAGTAACAAATCCTGAAGATGGTTCCAATACAACAGGTTCAGTGTCAGGCTCAGAAATTTCAGGTTCTTCAGCTAATTCACTGGAAGGATAAATACTACTAGTAACTTCGGAAATTGAAATTGGCTCTTGAATATATTCTGTTTTTTGTGATTGATGATCAGGATGAATAAATATAGATGATTCTCCTGGTTCTGTTGATCTAATTCTAATGACACTATGTGGTACTAGAGCTCGTAGCCCTTCAAGTTGGCTTGGTGTATACTCAGGGGGTTTCCCCTAGAGTCTATGCGATTGTCTTGGTAATTCAGCCACGATTAAAAATTATTAATCACACGCAATCAAAGAAAATTTCAATGAAAATTCCTAAAGTCACTAAAGAAACAAACAAATGAATCACACGCCTAAAAATATAGGAGATAAAACCACACACAAATAGTAACTTCCCACACTAAAAACACTAGTTGGTGATGAAATCCAACATCGTAGTATTTTAACGTAGAAAGGGAGGTTGGAACAGTTACCCCGACAACCTGCTTAATGAAACAGATCGGTGCAATTTTCTCCACTTAAACCATCTCGAGTGAAGATAACCCTCCGAAGAGTCCAAGTGAGTCTAGTCGACGTCTGCTCTAGGTACAGTGGGATATTTCCTCCATCGACACCTTAGGAAAAAAAACATAAAGATTATGGCCACTATGGTTACCAATAGGAACTAATATACTTAGGGGAACAGTCTACGATCCAACATACGCGCAAGGGAAGAGTAACAAAGCTCAATCCCCTTGAAGGCTCCTTAACATAATCCAAGGTATACCAACAAGTGACCCCAGGCTCCTCGACAATGGTCTATCTGAGGTTTATCGTTGTTAATACGCGCAAATCATCTATCGTTCCCAATGAGATAGAATTGATTATCGCACTGGTTCGGATATGAGCTCATGCTTGACTCCTTTAAGAGGAGCTTCCCAGAGCATACAAGCGACTATTGGATTTTTCATATCACAAGATCAACTACTTGTTTGTTTTAATTGTCTTGGAGAGTTAACTACTCCCTACTCCAAGACACTAGCCTAAGCTATATTGGTGAAAAGAGCCCTATAAATATAAAAATTACTAGATTGATTTTAATTTAAGCGTTTATTTTAATAGGCTGTTTCTTAGGAAAATAGGTGCGAAAGTGAAACTGATGATATGTAGTGACCCGAATCAAGACATACTAAAAATGCATCTATTATGAGAAAAAAATCGTTTCCTTTAAATGAATTCTATCTAAAGGAAGAGTTAAGAAATGCAATCTTTTAAAACAATTCTTTCCTTCAAACAAGAATAAATGAAAAGAAATTTAATTTCATGAGAACTCAAAATGATCTATTGCTCAATAAGAAATCCCTTTATCATTCAAGATCGAAACTACAAACAAAGTTTTTCTTCGAAAGAACACTATAATTTCTAGAAATAACACTCAAAACTAAAAACACTAATTTTGAGATCTAAAAATTCTAAAGACTAAATCTAAATTAAAAATTTAAATATTTTGAGGATGTCTTGCTTAGCTTGTTATCTAACTAAGAAATTCTTTGCTTGGATTAGCAAGAACTCAAAAAACACCCAATTTTGGTTTTTTAAGTGAAATTCCAAACTTATCAACAAAAGTTTTTTAAAGATTTGAAAATGAGAAAATTGGATCTAAATCTCATAAAACAATTTCTGCTATGATGTCAAACTCAGCAAGAAATCAAGGAAATACCGGTGATCTAAAGGTATACCAAGGTTTCTAATCTTTGAGCGGGATAAAGAAAAGAAAAAATCACTATAACATGCAGATCTTTCAAAAAATCATTCAAAACTAAAAAATACCGAAATAAACTCTTAATCAAAGCTTTCTGACAGAAAATACAAGTCTGGGTATACACTGAGAATCTAACAAATTAATCCAAAAAAGGGAATTTTAAGATTTTCTAAAAATTTTCACAGGATCCGCAGGATTCAGTGTAAACAAGTGCAGTCCTGCACTATTTATACAAGAAAAGAGTGGAAATGCCTGCACTGTTTCTAAAAGAAAAGTGCGGATACCAGAAAACTAAAAAGAAAAATAAAAACTCTAAAACATTTCTCAGTGATTCTACAGGGATAAACTACCCAAGCCAGTATAAATCAATCAAAATCAGAAAAAATAAATTCACAAGTCAAAAATAAAAGAAATCAAAGTTCAAGATCCATCTCTCCAGTGAAGTCTCCATTTTATTGGATGAATAAGTCGTTCTTGCGGACAAGACAGACCTCCCAAGTGTCCTACGGACAGCTAGCAACAAACAGACAAATAAAAACTATTTTCTCTAGACAATATTCGATTCATTAATTAGTTACAACAGGAGTTTTGAGAACCTACCTATATTCCAACGCTATTTGTAATAATCTTCTTTCCAGTTGCTTGAAAGAGTCATCTTCAAAGATCTGCAATCACAAACATGGAAAAAATCAATAACACATGCATAGTATAAAATAATTCACAAATCATATATCTATCAAGCTGATCAAGGAATTCAAGAAATAAGCTAATTAATTAAATAAATCATTGATAAAACATGATAAACAAGCTACTTAACTAAAGAACTCATTGAGAAAACGGTATTCATTCGTATTATCTTTGATGAAGAAAGAGCCTTACAACCGTGTCCTCCTTGATGTCGTGCAAGCCTTCCTAGGGTCTGGAGCAGGCATTTCCTTTACTCTGACAAGCTTTGCACTCTCTCAACTAAAATGCACATGGGTGTGTAATCATTCCCATATAATGATAAGTTAAGAGAGTATGAGTATCTACATCATTTCTCCTCAAAAATTCTCAAAGTCTGACTCACTAACTCTAACCTTTGAAGCTGCACTATGGCTTTAATTTATAGGAAAAGAGAGGAGGTTATGGTTCCACATAAGAAGGGATAGAATGCTCTTTTGAATGGATTGGGCTCCATAAATCAAGGGGTAGGCTCCCATAATGGAGGAATGAGCATACATGATAGGAGCAAGCCTTCGACTGGACAATTGCTTCTAGAAGCTTTCAGATTTGACTGTTGGGCTTCTAAATGTTACTTTTCACCTTTGTTTTACCTTTTACAGGGGTCTGCACCCTTAATGAAGAAAAAATGCGTTTAGCTCTGTATGCTTTAGAAAAAAAAGGTGTGGCACCGCAGGAAATGTTAAGAGAAAGTGCGGTACAAGTGTTTTTAAGAATTTTATGAGCTTTTCTCTCAATTTCAAGGCTTGATTTTAGGAACTTTGATGTTGTAGACTTCTAAATGAGTACTAAAATGTCATGGTGACAAATTTCAGTGTAACACCAACCTTGCTTACACAATCCTGGAGGAATTATGGCCCTATTAATAAGGAAATTCCCAAGAATTGATTGCGAAATTCCTTCAAGGAATTGTGATGAACTCATGCATGAACCTATACAATATTCTAATTATACAACTGATAGTTATATTCCCTTTTAACCCAAATCTCAACTAGGCCTTCCTTAGAACTGACATGAAAAAACTATTTATAGTAAATTATCAGTCAAATCATTTATCACTACTTGTGAATTAAATCAAATTTAATTCAGTAGACCTATCACTAGCTCATATCTTAGTTAGAACTACTTCAACTGATTTTAACTCAATTAATTGAGTTAACTAATTACAACTCACAAATAATTGTAACTGGACCCCCTAAAATCTAGGAAGAACTCTACATGCCTCCAATTTTACCTCCAATTTGAATTATCTGAGCTAACTAAGTCTTCCTAACTCAGTTAACACTTACAAGATGTTATGAGATGAAATTAAAATTTCTCTTCCAATTTAATTAAGGGAAAATTAAATTAGAAGCCCCCTTGGAGTGCCATTTCAACGCTCGCTCTCAACAAGAAAGGTATTATCTTCTACCCCGATCCTATCTCTATGGAACTCAAATTTTCTTCTTTCCAGTGCCTTCATCAAGATGTTTGCATCCTGTTCCTCCATGGGAATGTGCTCTAATGAAATAATCCACCTCTACAAAAAATCTCTGAGATGGTGATACCAGATATCAATATGCTTGGAACTGTCATGAAAAACTGGATTAACTAATAATTTGATGCAACTCTCGTTATCACAATTATCATTATGGGTTCCACCTATTGACCAAAAAAACTAACAAGTATCTTCTTCATCCAGATGGACTCACATGTTGCCTGAATGGACACCATGTACTTTTCCTTTGTTGAACTAAGTGCAACTGATCTTTGTTTCCTGTTGTATGAGGAAACTATTGTTAATCATATGCTAAATATGCCCCCTAATGTGCTCTTCCTGTCGGATGGAATCCATTCCTAATCTGCATCGGTGAAGCCTTGAAGCTTCACTCCCTCCGTCCGCATGTACCATAGCCCATAATCTATATATTACTGTGAGGTATCTGAACACATGCTTTCTTGCCTTCCAAAAGAGCTTTGTAGGCTTAACCATAGCTTGACTAAGATGGTTAACTTCTTAGCATATGTCTGGTTGTGTTTTCACCAAATACATGAGTGAACCCACAAGCTACCTGTAAACAATAGCATCCACTACTTCGCTTGAAGTAGCATCCTCCTTCCTCTAGTTTCCTGCTAGAGGAGTCTCCATGGGTTTGCTTCCCTCCATGTGGAACTTCCTAAGGATATCGTTTTCATACTTTCCCTAAGATACAAATAACTCCCCATCTCTTTTCCATATTTCAAATCCCAAGAAATAGTGCTTGAGCCCCATGTTCTTCATCTCAAATTCTCTTACAATGTCCTCTTTGGAAGACTTGATGACTTTCTCATCACTTGTTAGTATTATATCATCGACATAAAGTATAATAATCAAAAGATTACCATCTACCACAATATGATAAAGGTTCGCATCTGCTTCACTCTTGGTGAAGTCCAATCCGGTGAAATAAATGTCGATCTTGGTGTACCAAGAATGAGGTGCTTGCTTCAACCCATACAGTGCTCTCTTGAGTCTGCACACATGCGACTCCTTGTCTAAGGTCTCAAAACCTTCTGGATGCTCAATGTAAACCTGTTCCTCAATCACCCCATTGAGGAAGGATGTATTTACATCCTTCTGATGTATCTACCATCCCATTTGCACTGAGAGTACAAGGATGGATTTGATTGATGCCAGTACCTTGCGACTAGTGCATAGGTCGCATCATAATATATCCCCTCCACTTGAGAGAACTCTTTGGCCAAAAAACTGTCCTTGTGCTTCCCCACACTTCCATCTGCTGCCTGCTTCACCTTGTAGATCCACCTGGATCCTATAGCTAACTTCCCCAATGGTCTTGGGACAACTTCCCATGCAATGTTCTTAATAATGGAGTCAATACTCCTCAACCATGGCATCAACCCAAACTAGTTGCTTCACTACTTCCTCAAAAGAGGATGGTTCTATCTCTATAACTTCACTCATAAGAGCCATGTATCTAGTGTACCGCTTTGGGTACCTTCTCTACATGTGCCGTGATGTGGGTGCTCCCACATTCTCTCTTGTATATAGCAACAATTTGTCAGCCTATTTGGTGCACTCCTTCTATCTTTGGTGGATGGCCTTGCATGAGTGTGTTCTTTCACTATCTGTTCTTCTACTTGTGGTTGATCCACATCTTGAGGTCCTTATTTTGGAGCCAAGAGCTCCTCAACTACATGCAACTGAAGCTCCCTCTCAAGGTAAATTTGCATGGCCTTCTCTTCATTGAATTTCTCATCTCTTCTAACAACTATCATCATGTGTGCTGGCAAGTACACCCGATAGTTGTGAGGTGTATTAGTGCACCCCACAAATATCCCCAACTCAGTTGTTGGCTCTAGCTTCTTCCTCTCATCTTTGGTCACATGGAAATATAAAAATGAACAAAAATTTTTAAAATGCGACACATCTGGTCTCCTACCTGAAAAAGATTCCTTTGGTGTACTCATCCCAAGTATACGATGAGGACTTTTGTTCTGCACAAATACTATTGTATTACATGTTTCCTCCCACAGATGAAACAATAGGCCCTGATCATGAAACATATCTTGTGTTGCTCCCACAATATTTATGTTCTTCCTTTCTGCAACCCAATTTTTTGTAGGTTATGAGGTGTTATCAATTCTCTTCGAATTCCTTCTGAGGTGAAAAAATTATTGAATTCACTAGAGACATATTATCCACGTATCTTTCTCAACAAGTGCCTTGAACTCATGAAACTTGGAGAACATCTGATCTTTCTTCTGCATGAAGCCTATTAGAGAACTTTTGAGGGCTAAAATGGAACTCCTAAGAAAAATGTACAACCAAAAGAAAATTTATAAAAACCAATAGGATTCAAGATGATGATTTCAACCATGGGGGATGATCCACCATTTTTGGGATAAAAAAGTAAAAATATAAAAAAATAAAAACTAATAAAACTACTTTTTCAACTTGTATTTTCAACTTATCTCCCTAAGGTTTTACTCAAATTTTGAGCGGGAGTACTCGTTGGATGCAAAATTTAATTCCTCTTTTAAGGAGTACCCATGTTGCATACTTTCGATGGACCATACTTGAAAAAAAATGAGAAATACATGAAGAAACATGATTGAAATCACATTTTTCATGTATTTCTCATTTTTCGTGTAGTAGGGTACATCAAAATTATGAAACTTGGGTACTCCTTGGATGAGGAATCAAATTATTCATAAAATGAAGTATCTCACTTGAAATTTGAGTAAAACCATAGGGAGATAAGTTGAAAATACAAGTTGCAAAAGTAGTGTTTTTTTCCCCTCTAAAATTTGATGATGTAATCTAATCTTATTTTATTATTTCCACTAATCTAAATTTGATATTGTAATCTAATCTTATTTTATTATAATTTCCTTAGGAGGCCCATTTTAGACCTCAAAATTCCCCTAATTTAAAATCCAACACTTTCATGAAAAATCATCTACAAAAATCACATAATACCTATGTTTTTTCTTGGAAGTTTTCGAGAACGGTCCACACACATTTGAGTGAACTCTCTCAAGGATCACCTTTTCTTGGTTTTCCTTATTGTGAAAGGTGGCTTTGGTATACTTCCACAATGTACACCCTTTTCATGTATCTCTCTGTGTAAGGGCACCCTTTGGAAGTAATGTAGAAATCTGTTGCATGATCTTCAAAACGCCATGGTGTAGATGGCCAAATCTCCTATGCCATAACTCATCGAGGTATTGGCTCTTCACCTTCTTTGCTTTCATTATCAAGGCAACACATTATTCTATATCCAATTTGTAGAGGTTCGTTACTCGAACCCCAATATTTTTCACTTGTCCCATTGCTTTGTGACGAAGGAACGCCTTTCCTTCACTGAATATCACGTCATAGCCATGGTCTTCCAACATAACAACGAAAACCAAATTATTATGTAAACCAAGAACATACATGAAATATTTTAATCTGAGTGGATTACTTGACTCCCTCTGAAAGGTAATTACTGTACCTACACCAATAGCGCTATATGTAATATTCCTAATTAGCTTTTAGCTAGTTGTAATATTAAATTTTGTTTTTGCTAATAAAATAGATGAATAAGAGGGTAGGGGGACCCATAAATCTCTTTAGTAGGTATAAATCCACTTCTAGTGTGAAATTAGATTAGTATATCTAGTTGAATAAAGCACTCCTTGGTTTGAATGGAGGTCAATGCATGTGGATGGGGTCAAGATTGACCAAATCAACAATGCAATCATGGAGGTAGTGGAGAGATATTGGGGGACAATGCAGTCATAATGAGAGGGAGTCTCCATGAGAGTAGCATCTTTAATGAGTGTGACCAAGGGGGGGGATGCTCACAAAGCATATAAGAAAGGGGATGGAAACCATGGAAGGCATTTTGAATATTTTTTATGTTTGGTCTTTTATGACTTTCTACATGCTTTAGCTTTTTAGCAGAGTTTGTTGTGTTGTTTAGCATAAGGCTGTTTCCAGGCAGAAATCCCACCGTCATCCTCGGGGGCCTTCGAGTGCCCACTCAGGAGAGGTTCCTTTGAGCTTCATTCCATCATCTAGCATCAGGCCAATATTCAACCATCTCCAGCAATGCATTCTCCTTCAAGAATTACGCAATCCAGGAGGGCATTTTCAGTGGAGGGTTGTTGACCCAAGTTTTTGAGCTTGTTTTCGAGTGAGGGGATCAACCCTTCATCCAGAATGTCATTGGGGAGGAGTATCAGCTATTTTCACATTAGATCAACCACCTCCCAGCATTTTCACAACTGTAGAGCACAATTCATCCCTAGGGCTGCATTTTTCATCTTGTGTATTTCTGTAAACCTTTTCTGGGTTATCTTGGAATTGTGCAAGAAAGCCTGGATCTCTGATCCTAGAATTTTCTGAGCACTATATCAGCAGATCCATGCATTCCTAGTTTCTAGTAGCAACTATTTCCAGCAAGATTATGCAGTCATGGCCTCCCAACAATTTTTTAGCAGCAGTTCTTCATGTATTGAAGTATAGGATCACTTAAGGCTTGTTTGCCTAGCTTAAGTGTCCTTTCCTCAAGATCTTGTACTCATTCTATGCTATCATATCTAATAAAATGGCTTTATGATCTTCTCATGTTTTGATGTATTTATATTTTACTTCATTTTCTAGTTTTATGTTCAATATTCCTATTTTTCCTAATTTGGAATATTACAGTGGTATCAAAGCATAATCTTAGCTCAACCTGTGTATCACTACATATATGTCATAAGAAGAAGAAGAACCTATTACAGAATGGGAGAAGCAGTATATTAATAGAAGTTAGAGGTTTGATTATGCAAACAGTGAAGAAGACAAAGGAAAAACTCCAGTATTAGGAGATATGGATGAAAAGGAGTTTCCAAAACTTCTTCTCCAAACCATGCAAGATATTGCCAAAGAAATCAAGGAGATGAGGATGGAAAGACATAAAGAGACCCCAAGAAGGTTAGGCTACATGGAGAAAGCTCTGAAACTTCACATCACTGGTGTGAGCAACCAGTAATGCAGCAAGTTTCCCAATGCTCCACTATGCCTACATTCCTAGCAATAGGAAATGGGGGTGGAGGATCCCAAGAACAAGATACTCTTGAAGATTAATTCTTAGAGTATGAGTCTTAATATCAAATATTAAAAGAGAATATGAACTTCTAGGAGTTTTTTCAGACCAAGGATAATAGGAAACCCCGTAACAACAATAGAAGTGGAGGGTACATGCAGAACAATGATCTGCAACATACTATGGGTAGATCATTAGGGGAATTTTGAGGTCTAAAATGGGCCTCCTAAGAAAAATGTACAACCAAAATAAACTTTATAAGAACCAATAGGATTCAAGATGATGATGTCAACCATGGGGGATGATTCACCATTTTTGGAGTAAAAAAGTAAAAATATTAAAAAATATTAAAATAGTAAAATAACTTTTTCAACTCATATTTTCAACTTATCTCCCTAAGGTTTTACTCAAATTTCGAGTGGGAGCACTCGTTGGATGAAAAATTTAATTCCTCGTCCAAGGATTACCCATGTTGCATACTTTTGATGGATCCTGCTACATGAAAAACAAGAAATACATGAAAAACGTGATTTCAATCATGTTTTTCATGTATTTCTCATTTTTCGTGTAGACTAGTCCATAAAAAGTATGCAACATGGGTACTCCTTGGATGAGGAATAAAATTTTGCATCCAACGAGTGTTTTCGCTTGAAATTTGAGTAAACCCATAGGGAGATAAGTTGAAAATACGAGTTTAAAAAATAGTTTTCTCTTTTTCCCTCTAAAATTTTATGATGTAATCAAATCTTATTTTATAATTTTCACTATTATTTTATAATTTCCTTAGGAGGCTCATTTTAGACCTCAAAATTACCTAATTTTCTTTCTGCCCACTTTTGATGGGTCATCTAAGTGCACAGCCAAGGCTTGGGTGGAAAAATTAGATATCTATTTCCAATTGAACCAAGAACTAGAGATCGAAGCTATTAATATAGTAGTGTTGCACCTTGAAGGTGAAGCACATGAATGGTGGTTTCATGGAATATCCACACTAGGTCATGCAAATGTGACAGCATATGCAGAATTCACATGGAGGTTCGTAGAAATATTTTACAGAAGAGATCCAGAGGCACCTTTTGTTGAGCTAGCCAAGCTCAAGCAGTTAGGAAATATGAAGAACCATATCTCTGAATTCCTAAAACTTTCCGTCATGGTTCCAGATTTATCTACAACTAGGAGAGTTTATATGTTCATTGATGGGCTAGTAGAGCCTTTGCTTGGGTTGGTAAAGTCCACTAGACCAAATACGCTCCAAGATGCCATTGAGAGGGCTAGGGAATTACATGATGCTTTTCAAAGGGAAAGAGCTCCATTTCAACAAAAAACCCACTTTTTAGTCAAAGGGGAAAGATGTGAAGGTTCTTCCCCCAAACGAGAACCAGAATAAAGGACCTCTTACTGATGATGTCCGAAGAGATTTGAGGAGGAGGAATATTTTCTTCACTTGCCAAGAACCATGGGCACCAGGGCATCGGTGTGCTGCGGGAAAGGCACACTATATTGAGGTATTATCTAATAGTGAAGAGGAGGAAGAAGAGGAGCCAGAAGGATAAATCAATGCTATGGCACCAGGAGAGGATCCACCACCACCAAGAGGTGGAAATGGGGCATTTTTTCCAATTGGAGGGGCCCTTGCATATTTGCGAGGAGTACCCAAGTATCTAACCTTGAGAGTCCGAGGTACAGTTTAGGGGAAACAGGTATCATTATTTATAGATAGAGGGGCTATCCACAATTTTATTGATGCTCAGTTAGTGCAAAAGAGAACAATACCCACAAATTAATTTGGAGGATTCTTAGTTTTGGTTCCAGGAGCTAGAACCACGCAATGTATGAAATATGTTTTGACATTGTCTGTAACCTTGGGGACATATAATTTGACTGATCATTTCTTTATGGTCAATATTATTGAGACCAATGTGATATTGGGGGTGCAGTGGTTGATTACTCTAGGGAAGGTCACCACAGATTGGGAGACCTTACATATGGAATGGACAAATAAGAAGAGCGGTAAGCATCAAATTATCAGGGGCATGCACACCTATCCACCTCAGGAAGTTTTCTCATATAATATGGAGACTGATTTTCACATAGGAGGCAAGGAAAAATTAGTCTAATAAGATATGCAGACTACTCTAGACCATGATTCCATATTATTTGGAGGCATTCCACCAAGAAGGCCACCAGACCAGAAGTTGGTTAAAGAGTTCTCACAACTAGTGGCACCACTCACAGATCTGGATAAGAGGAGAGCCTTTGATGATGTAAACACTGCGCAAAGGGCCTTTGGTTGGCTCAAGGAGGAGGTGAATATTTTTCTGGTATTGGTATTACTAGATCTCACCAAGCCTTTTGTGCTGGAAGGTGATGCTTCAGGGGTAGGTGATGGCACATTTATGGAGCAAGAAGGCTATTCCATAGCCCTTGAGAGTCAGAAGATACTTCCATATAGGAAGGTGTCTTCCATATATGGGAAAGGTTTGTTGGACCTCATGCATGCATTGGCCAAGCTCAGGATAGTTTGGATGGGAAATAGCTTCCAAGTGAAGATTGACCATCATAATATTTGATCTTTTCTTGAGAAAAAGTAGCTGCAAGAGAGGCAACAAAACTGGGGAGCAGAATTCTGGCATATGACTATGACATTAAACATTTCAAAGAGAGAAGAAATGAGGTAACACATAAATTATCACAGAGACCAGCAATACTATTATTAATGAGTGTGGATTTAGATTGTGAGTCCCAGCTATTGGTGGAGTATTCCAAGTACCACTTCACATGTGAGGTACTTGATGGGCAGATGACCGATGAGAGGTATCGAGTGATGGATGGGGTTATCTAATACCAGGATAAAATCTTCTTGACCAAGTATTCTAAGCTCAAGGAAAAAATTCTACATGAAACACATGATTCACCCCTTTTAGGCCACCAAGACTTCACAAAGACATATTAGACCATTAGGGAGATATTGTGGTGGAAGGGTCTCAAGGAGGATGTGATCCAACATATCGAGAAGTGCATAGTTTTCCAGAGAAATGAAGGAGAAAACAACCATCTTGTAGGGTTTTTACATTCACTTCATTTTCCAGGAGGAAAATGGGGGAGCCCTTCTATGGTCTTCATCACCAGTTTTCCAACAATACATGGTAAGGATTGTATCTTTATAATCATTGGTCAAATAAAAAAGTATATACATTCCTTTTCCATTTATTTACAGTGCATTGATTCACAAGGGGACAAGCTTCTCCTTGGACTTTATGGTCTTCCTAAGGCCATAGTCAATGATAGAGATAGCCACTTCCTAGATGGCTTTGAGTAGGAGTTGTTCCGTTTGGGTGTACCAAGTTGACACAAAGTATCAGTTATTACCCCTAGACTGATGGGCAGATAGAGGTAGTAAACAAGTGGCTAGGCAGCTACTTACCAAACTATGTTCTGGGGCAACAAGGAGCAGAGCTGTGCTGGTTCCACTTAGGGGACTATTGTTACCATCCGAAATTTCATATGGAAATCGATGTGTCTCTATTTTTGGTTCCATATGGAGATGATGTTCTGTCAATTATTGATAGAATAGTTGGAGCAAGCAAGGCTCCTAGAACCAAATATTGGATCCAAGAGAGTCAGGATGTATTCCGGTCTCTTAAGAACAACATTGCTACAGCCCAAGATCAGCAAAAGCTATATACAAATCATGGGTGGGTAGAGAGACATATTGGGGTGGAAAATTTGGTCTATCTCCATTTTCAGCCATGTAAACCATCTGCATTGAAGGACAAGGGGACTGATAAGATTTTCTATGAGCCATACATGGTGATTCATCTTGTTGCAGGAGTAGCATATGGGTTGGATCTCCCCATTGGGAGTAAGGTCCCCAACATTTTTCATGTCTCATGCCTCAAAAGGGCCATTAGATAGCATGTAGTTGGCACCATGGATCTCCCACCTCTTTATGATGTAAGCCATTTGGTTTTATCACCAAAGGCTAACTTGGAAACTTGGGAGGGGAAGATAAGGAACATGTTGGTTGGAGAATATATGATTTAGTGGAAGAATCTACCGGATGAGGATGATACATAGGGAGGAGAGAATATTTTGCAGCATCCATCCTTGTAGTTGCTTAAGGACAAGCAACATTTTGGAGGGGAGGACTGTAATATTCCTAATTAGCTTTTAGTTAGTTGGAAGATTAAATTTTGTTTTTGATAATAAAATAGATGAATAAGAGGGTAGGGGGGCCCGTAAATCTCTTTAGTAGGTATAAAACCACTTCTAGTGTGAAAGTAGATCAGTTTATCTAGTTGAATAAAGCACTCCTTGGTGTGAATGGAGGTTAATGCATGTGGATGGGGTCAAGATTGACCAAATCAATAGTGTAGTCATGGAGGTAGTGGAGAGATATTAGGGGACATCGCAATCATAATGAGAGGGAGTCTCCATGAGAGTAGCATCTTTAATGAGTGGGACTAAGGGGGAGGAGGTTCACAAAGCATATAAGGAAGGGGATGAAAACCATGGAAGGAATTCTGAATATTGTTTATCTTTGGTATTTTAAGACTTTCTGCATGCTTCAGATGTTTAGAGGAGTCTGTTGTGTTGTTTATCACAAGGGTGTTTCTGGGTGGAAATACCACCCTCATCCTCAAGGGACTTCGAGTGCCCACTTAGGAGAGGTTACTTTAAGCTTCATTCCATCATCCAGGATTAGGCCAATCTTCAGCCACCTCTAGCAGTCCAGTCTCCTTCAGGAATTGCATAATCCAGGAGGGAAGTTTCAATGGAGGGTTGTTGACCCAAGTTTTCGAGCTTGTTTTCCAGTGAGGGAATCAACTATTCATCAGGAAAGTTAGTGGGCAGGAGTATCAACTATTTTCACATCATATCAGCCACCTCCCAATAGTTGCATAGCTGCAAAGTGTAATTTAGCCATAGGGCTGCATTTTTCATCTTGTGTATTTCAGGAAACCCTTTCTGGATTATCTTGGAATTGTGCTAGAAAGCTTAGATCTCTGGTCCCAACATTTTCTAAGCACTATATCAGAAGATCCACGCATTCCTAGTTTCTAGCAGCAATTATTTCCAGTAGGATTGTGCATTCATGGCCTCCCATCTATTTGTATAGCATTAGCTCTTCATGTATTGATGTATAGGATCACTTGATGCTTGTTTGCATAGCTTGAGTGTCCTTTCCTCAAGATATTGTACTCATTATCTACTATCATATCTAATAAAATGGCTCTATGATCTTCTCATGTTTTGATGTATTGATATTTTACTGCATTTTCCAGTTTATGTTCAATATTCATTTTTTTCCTAATTTGGAACATTACACTATACCTCCCACGATGTGCATCTTGAGATGCTTTTCCTCCAAGACACTAAACAATTATTTGTTGTCGGTCATATGGAACAAAGCTCCACTATCTAAGTACCACACAGAACCCATCACCGATGAAACCAAGCATGTGATGATAGTTAAATCCAACTCGAACTATGAAGCAAGTGCTTCATCTGTTGCTCCTCCTGAGGCCTTGCTGTTGGTCTTCTTCTGCGAACAATTTGTAGCATAGTGTCCAAGCTCATGACAATGATTTTTTTTAAGCTTTGACAAGTCTCGCTTCTTGCCTAACTTGTTGTACTCTGATTTGTAATGGTGCACCTTCCCTTTCCATTTCCCTTTCTTTGCCTTTCCAACCAAGTAACAATTCTCTTCATCATCATTATTTGATGAGGATCCATCTCTGGTACTCTGCTGAATCTCTTCTTGTACCAAGTCGGACCACAATCGCTCCCACTCTGGTATCTACTCCCTCCCATTCAAAGACACTCGGTAGCTATGCCAGCTCTTGGGAAGGCCTAGAAGTGATAGGCTAACCAAATCATCCCTTTAAATTGTAACCCAAATACTTCCAAGCTCATCTCAAGCTTGCGTGAATCTTGTCAATTATTTTTGGATCGTGTCGTGCTTCTCCATCTTGATATTTCTGAGCTTGTCTTTCAGCGCCAACTTATTACAGTTTTTGTTATTCTAAAATAGATTTGTTAAGGCCTTCCACATAGCATATTCATTTTCATTTCCATTGAGATTTGAGACAATATGATCTCGAACTTCTTCTAACAAGATCATTCTCTCCTTTGCTACATTCTTCTTCCATGCATCAAGAAGTTGAGCATTTGTTGCTGCGGGCTAGGGAATATCATTGTCTATGAATTCCTTCAGTCTATTGTCCTCTAGCACTTCCTCCATCTTGTCCTTCCATTCTATGTAATTTTAATTTCCTTCAAGAGCATACTCAAGTCTCAAACCATTGAAATACATCTTGATTTGTTGTTGGTCCCGAAGAATAAATCTACAAATTCGATGTACCTATTAAAAAAAAACTCTGGTTCTTCTCTTTTATTTTGATTCCTGCTTTAATACCATGTAGAAATTATCCAAAGGGATTCAACTGATCTTGTAATGTAATAAAACAAAATACTGAATCCTTATACAAATTGTGGAAACCAAATTCGATCTCACAATCACATAACAAGTAAGGGAAAAAAATTATCAATCACAAAACACAAGATGTATTCGGGGAAATAAACCGCTAAAAACCCTGCTATTTGTATATTGCATAAATTCAATACCATGAAACAATACAATGCTATTTCACTCACTGATAAACCTTTACACTCTGTTGACTGTCTCACTTTGATCTAGGAAAAATCAGTGAAATACTTAACCAATTCTCAGCCTCTGCCTAACTAGCCTTGCTTACGCATTCCTGGAGGAATTTTGTCCCTATTAATAAGCAAATTCCCAAGAATTGCTTGTGCAATTCCTTCAAGGCATCCTGATGACCTCATGCATGACCTGTACAATTTTATAATTATACAACTGATAGTTATCTTCCCTTTAACCCCAATCTCAATTGGGCCTTCCTTAGAACTGACATGCAAAAAATATTTATAGCAAATTATTAGTTAACTAATTGATCACTACTTGTGAATTAAATCAGAT
Organism: Pinus albicaulis; assembly: GCA_034641835.2. Lineage (NCBI taxonomy): Eukaryota > Viridiplantae > Streptophyta > Pinopsida > Pinales > Pinaceae > Pinus > Pinus albicaulis. Next base: position 1,268,590,327 of record CM076584.1, read on the forward strand.
TTAATTCACTAGACCTACCACTAGCTCATCTCTCAGTTAGAACTAGTTAAACTAATTTTAACTCAATTAATTGAGTTAACTAATTACAACTCACAAATAAATATAATTGGACCCCCTAAAATCTAGGAATAACTCTACATGCCTCCAGTTTGACCTCCAACTCAAGTTATCTGAGCTAACTAAGTCTTCCTAACTCAGTTAACACTTACAAGATTTTATGAGATGAAATTACAATTTCTCTTCCAATTTAATTAAGAGAAAATTAAATTAGAAGCCCCCCTTGGGGTGCCATTTCTTGGTGCCTTTTCAAAAATTTCATTGGCAAGTTTAATATTATAATTCCAAGACTTGGATCGGTCCAAGGGTTGCACTTCCATGGATGACCTAGAAAATTCCCCCCTAAGTCGATTCAATATTTTTTTTGCTAATATCTATCATTTCCAAGTCAAGGAGAATAAAGGCATAAGGAGGCATAATATCCATAGTATTATCAATATTATCCATGACCTGCAAGATGACTTGATGGGAAGGATATGTATCATCAAGGGAGTCACATGGAATAGGAGAAGTGGCAACCCATGTGGGAAAATAATCCTAGTCATATTCCATATTGGGATGGAGTTTCTAACCAAAGTTAGAAGGTACTGATGGGACTACCAGAGAGGCAATATATTCCACTAAAGGCATAATATTCTCACCATACTGATCTACTTCTAAAGGAAAATGCACCACCCAAGCGTCAAGAGGTTAATGGGGTCCACAGGTGTCATAATATATCATATGCATAGGAGGCACTAAAGAAGAAGGAATCTTGAGTAGGGGTAAATGAAATACATCAATAAGTGATGGGATTTTAAATATTCCCACACAAATACTATCATAAGCCATACTGTTATCATCGACAGATGAATTTTTTTTTCCCATAGTGGTAATATTTTTCGACATTATGCAATAATCTAACTGATTGATCATAACAATCTTGCCTTCACAGGGAAAGTGAAGCACACAAAACACCAAATAATTGACAAAATCATGGCATAAAACAAACTATGGAAAAGGAGTATATTATAGTCTAATGGAGCATCAAAAATTTCAACATCAACATATGCATTCTTGCCCCTTACCTTGGTGGAAAATTTTGGAAGAACACCATTAGGCATGAAGGTGTGTCCATAAAATTCCGGTAGGGTATTACTTGAGATAGAAAGTATTGGAGCACCAGTAATCTTCCCGCATGATGCAAAAATAACACATGTAGAATATCCTTCATCCACTAAAGTGTGGTATATTTCATGATTAAATATATACACCAAGATTTGAAAAGTGTCCTAATGAGAGATTCTAAAATTAAGGAATTAGTTTCAAACATGATCAATATTGACTCCGCGGACAACTTTGCATTACATAGGGAAGCCTACAAAACCTCCAGAGTAGACATGGCACAAGATTCTTGGGTTATATCCTTAATAATAATGTAATTTTGGGCGTCTTGAGCATTAGTATTGTGTGTCAAATTATGGAGACCACCCTAAGGTGGGAGAAATACTAGTTCCTTATCTAGCATGAGAGTTCAAGTAGATGCAACAGGGGTAGCCAAGTCCTTATAAGAGTATTTCTACTTAGGAGTGTCGTAAGACTTCACTCTCATGGAAAAGTTTACTTATTCCTTTAACATAAGAACAAGTGCATTTATTCTAGAAGGAAAATAATGTTTCCCCCCATTGTCCCTAGGTGGAGGTTGAGGAGCTTGCACAACCATTTGTTGTTGTGGTAGGGCAAGGAGTGGATGAATAAAAAAAATCAACTATTGGGGGGATTTTGGTGGTGCAAGAAGGAAATAGAACTCATCCATATGAGGGACTCATGAGTTAAATTTTCTCCCTGATGGATCTTATGAGGAAATTTAACCTTTCAATGATGCTCACTTGTGCCCCCACCCTGATTAGGTTGATCTTGAGTATTCTCCTTAGAATATTTAGGATCATTATTTTATTTATTCTTTTTCTTTTTATCGCTAGGTTACTAAGGATTATTAGGTGTTGTGTAATTCACTATGAGAGCCTCGATGTACTTCTAAGAAGAAGGTGCTTGTTGAGGACTAGGTACACTTGTTGGGGCTTAGGACGTGACTTTCATTTTCCCTAGATGAGCAACTAGCTGACTCATAGCATAAGAAGAAATAGAACTAATGAAAACATTAGAGTGTGGTCCCAGCTTGGGTTTTTGAGGATCAATTGAATTTTGAGGAGTGGGAATAACCTCATACAAGGTTCCTGATTGAGAATAAATCAAGTAGAGGTGTTGAGCACATAATAGTTCCCTTTCCTTAGTAGCCACCGCAACCATAACAACATCATTTGTAATAGGTGGAAATAGATATCAGGGAAAATAGTATTTAAGTACTTCATCAGGAAACCTAGTTCATACTAACCTCTTGCGTCATTTCCACTCATAAATATGATTAGAGATGTTAGTAGTGTCATGTTGTTTGGAATTCAGAAAAATTTCAATCCTGATATCTTAGTAGGAATGTAAACGAAAATTATTCAAGAAAGTACGAACCAAGGAGGATAATTCACTTTAGGATGCTCGATTAAGTTTGATATACCATATAGTGACATCACTAGTTAGGTTTCTTTGAAAAAGTCTCAACCTCACAGAATCATCCATTGAAGAGTTAAATGAACACCAAAGATGGTAGGTCATGATGTGTGCGGAATGGTTTTATCCCATATTCCCTTCAAACTAAAGAATAATAAATGGAAGTTTTGTTGGCATGGGTGGCCACCGTAGGTTGTAGCATATGGGGTCAATTTTCAACTTATCCAAATTCAATAAATCAAGAGGAACTAGAAATTATTTTTTTTGTTAATTAAATGAATAATAAGGGAAATAAGGACCCCTTGATGGACCATATGGTACCCCCATAACATAGTTAGTGGTAGAGGAATGAAAACTAATGTTGTAGTTCATCCTAGTATACTAAGATCATCGGGCAATAAACATGGTGTAAGAATTCTACCCCCTAGGGTAAGTCACCCCACATAACAAAGGAATCCCAAAAACATGAATACTCAAGGGATTGTACCCAAAAGTAGAGGAGAAACCTCCTTGTGAAAAAGAACCACCATAGGCATTAGAAATCATAGGCATAGTGGTATTCATGGGGCTAATGCCCCTAGGAAAACTAGCCCCTCCACCCCCAAAGGAAGAATAACCTTTAGAGAAAGGCATCCCTCCTACCATATAACTATTTGAAGGTTGATAATTAATACCAAAAATATAATTTCCCCTAGCCTGGTTAGAAGCACCAGTCGATCCTCCCAACATGTTACCTAAAATAAATATTCCAGTGTTAGATATAGGAATGATAGGTTGAGATGAAATAGGAATAAATATCCTAGTTCCCGCAGATTGAATAGGGTTTAATCCCATCACAAAGGCAGATGTGGGCATAGACATAGACAAATTTGAAAAACATGTTGGTGTAAAAAAAGTAGCAGGTGGAATGCCCCAGGAAGAAGAGAGAGGTGTTGTAGGAGGAATGCATCCTGACACACAAAGTGGTGGTGATGATGACATGGAAACATAAATTATGGATGTAGAACATAAAGATGGACCCATCTCCCACATGGTAGAAGAGGTGCTATCACTAGACACGTGATGATAAAATGGAGAAAATGGTTCATTACCATAAGGTCTCAACTACACTAGAACCAGGTTAAGAAGGTTAGTCAAATGTAGGTTTATGTGTTGTAATGAACTTTCATCAATCACTTCAATAGTCACAAAATATTCCCCCCCAAGGACCAAGGCCCTAACCCCCACAACTCGAGTATCGTCAAAGCCCTCACTTGCAAGAGTTATCCTACATTTACACAATGGTGGAAATTCCTCTTCGGGAGAAGGGCCTAAAATTATATGAAAATGTTGAATATTTTGTTCAGTCATGATGAATATGTGTTTTTAACAAATTAAATTAATTAAGACATACTTAAGGCTAAACTACGAGTTAGACCAAACAACACACGCTAAAAAATCTTGGATACATGAAAAAAAAACCAAATAGATAGAAGGGATCTTCCCATTTTCATAGCTTGGTTGATGAGGGCCCAATTCAATGGTGAATATCTAGTTGGGAAAATGATATCAACCTACTTAAGAATACTTTTATAACCTACAAAAGTACCCTTATTAGTCGTGGGGTACCCCCTAAGAGGTTTGAGTGATTTTGATCAAAATCTACTCCAGGTATAGTAAGGACACCCCCATCGCCATTATTCATGTAAGCCATCTGATATTATGGCCACTAAGGTTACTACCTACAAAACCTGACCTAAGGGGACAATCTTAAGTTCAATCCACATGCAAGGGTAGGTTATGCTCAAAATCCTTTGATAGGTTGATCAAAGCAAGTTGTACCCCTCCTAAGTGAATCCCCAAGCAATACATGCAAACTACACCACCAAGACCAAAAAAGAGGAGTATATCACTCCATTGGACCCAATGTGACCTCATGATTGACCATAGATATGGATTCCTCGTCAGCGTTCCATTGCAAATGGATTTTCCCTTCCTACCACAAGATGATAGGTTTTTTTTGTGGTTGTCGAGAAGTTGATCTCTCTCCACTATTTTAAGACCCTAGCCTAAGCTACTGTTAGTGTGATACCATTGAAAATTAAATATATCAAGTTAATTTTATCAAGCATTAATTTTAAGGTTGTTATTTATTTAGAAGGAAGTGACATGCAATTGATATGGTGTGAATAGACTCAAGACACAACCCTAATGCAAGCAGTATGGAAATACAAATTTTTCCTTTTTCTTTCAATGAATTCTAGCTACAGAAGGAAAGAGAGAATTTTTAATTTTCAAATGAAAGCAACAAACTCACACAATATTAATTATCACTCTTTGAAATTCACTAAATTCATATCAAAGCTAACCCAAAAAACAATCCAAGAAAAACACTAAAAAGAGAACTCAAAACAAGAACCAAGCAAGAACACCAATCACTCAAAAGATCAAAATTAGCTTTGAAAACAAAAATACCGAAAAAAATTAATCAATCAAAGGCTGATAAAAAAACAAGAGTAAGTGCAAAGAAAGTGTTAGGGTTTTAGTTCAATGGATACCAAAATCAAGAATAAACAATGACCCACAATGGTAAACAACCTAACCCTAATTCAAGTAAAAGACTACAAAGGAATGGAAACCAAAGATAAATCCTTGAATTTGATAAAGTGAATAGATCCAAAATACTCAACTAGACCTCTGAGGTCTAGATTTGGATAGCCAAATAAACAAAATAAAAAAGTGTCATTGAAAGCAAGTAAAATCAAGCAAAGCAATTTCAATGGAAACACCAAAATTAGAAAATAGATTGAATCTAATTCATGAAAAATTTTATGATGCAAATTTGAGATATACTTGAATTGATAAAATTAGAAGAAATAAATCTAAAAAATGAAAGAAATATCTAAGTAGGAGTCCCTAAAAAACAAAGCAAAACAACTTCAATGGAAGCCCCGAAGTTGGAAAACTGATCATATGTAAATCAAGAAAACTGTTCTAATGTACACCTAATGCAGATATGAACTATATAATCAAAATAAAATAGACGTAAGCTTCAAGAAAAATATGCAAATTATATCACATTAAAAAGACCTCAAACATGCATCTACACAAAAACAAGTTTTTCTTTTTCCTCTTTATATTACGAAGGGAATCATAAAAAAATCCAAAAAAATTAGGTTCCTAATAGCATCTTATCAATAATAGACTCCCTAGGGTTCAAAATAAAAAATATAGAAGAAACTTCATAAAAAAAGAGTGTTTTTTGCATTTTAAAACCCCTTAAATTCTCAATTTACAGAGATCAACATGGGTTAAACAAGGAAAAACTAGAGTCAGTGACACAAATTAATAGTGGAAAACCAATTCCAATGATGTATTCCACTCTTTTATGAACTCATAGCATGCGTTAGTCGAATAATACAACTTTAAAACTTATACCCATGCCAGATCTAATGATATTTTAAGCCAACAAGACTAAAACAGACCCATATTAAGTCAACAAGCAATAGAGAAAACATAGGAGGAAATGGAAAAACACATTAGGGGAATTTGAGGTGAAAAATGGAACTAAAAAAAAATTGTACTAACAAAAATAACTTTAAAAGAACTAATAGGATTTAAGATGATGATGTCATCCCGAGGGGAAAATATTTTGGAGGGAAAAGAAGAAAATTACTTTTTTTAATTGTATTTCTAGCTTATCTCCTTATAGGTTTACTCAAATGTCAAGTGTAGACACCCTTTGGATGTGGAATCAAATTCCACATCCTACGAGCACCCACTCTTCATACTTCTGAGTAGAGCCAGATCAAAAAATTTCAAAGTAAATGATCGACCTTAACAATGTCTTATAAGCTTTAGATATGAAATATATATCAGAGAAAACTAATAGACTCATGACAACCTAAGAGTTCCACCACTTTAGATTCTCAGATGCACTCTCATGCACCTGAACATGCTTCTAAAACTCAACCTAAAGACAAAATGACACAATGCTTCTGAGAGAGAGAGAGAGAGATCAAAACATAGACTCTAGACCTCCATACTCAAATGGGGAGAATGGAGAAACTCTCCCTTATTTATATGATTTTGAGGGAGCCAAGAGCATCTCCTCGAGATATGAAGTGAATCATGAAAATTTATGAATCGTGTGTACTATATATATCATATCTAAAATTTTCCATAGATTCTCTGAAGTGTGGGTCAAACCACACCAAAAGTAGAAGAAGTTCTTCGAGTTTCAGATATTTTTCCATAAATTTAATCTAAGATTTTACTTTGGATGACAAATCCCTCCACATAGTAATTCTAAAAATATCTTGAAAATCTATCCTAAGAATTACACAATGGAGATATTATCAGAATCCCAAAATATTGGTCACACTCATTGTCAGGTGATTAGACATGATATTCATCCCACTGTGCTTCCTTACAAAGATTCATTCAGTTACTTGGCTAACCGTAAGTACCACTATCACTTGAGCTAACAAATGTTGCGGCCACATATGAGCTTCTGCATGAGGTGGCGTGGCATTATAGAATGGAAATAATGGTGATCCATACATAATCGGTACCTTTTTTCTACATGATTACATATTTATCCATAGAATTAGGATATTTCCTTGTAGATGGGATTTTATGGTGGCCCTGTACTATGTACTTTGAGTATGTTGAATACATGCTCTAGTTGGTGGGAAAACCATGCTTTGGATTGATCTTCTTTTCAGATATCTTCTTGGAGGTAGTTAAAAAATTTGTTTTGTTTGATGTTCCAAAATGTTTCATCCCTCAGGCACCAATCATGTAGCAATATTTTGAACTAGGGTGACTAGTGGTTGTAGGGATTTCTTATAGAGCTACATTGGAACATCAACCAAAATTTCTTGGCATATTTGACATACTTCACTATATTATAATAGTATGTATAGTGTAACCACAACTCATACAAAAAAATATATCTTTGTCCTGCAAATGGTGTGAACCTAATGGCCCCTTGAAACATCTCGAGTGACTCTGCAAAATACATAATATTACTTAAATTTTTGTAGATACTATTAATATATAATTCAATAATACATTCATATACAAGACTCTCCTTAACCATAACTATGAGACAATACAAAAATGACATATTACAATATTTACATAATAAGACCCACTAGAATCCATCTGGAGCAGGGGGAGGTGTTGTTGAAGTTTAAGTTGAGGGAGAACTGAACGAGTCTTGATTTCTTTTGGAGTTGTTTCTCTTGTAATAAAATTTTCTAGACAATTATCTTTTCCATTTTTATATTCAATTTCGAAGTCAAATTCATCTAGCCATAAGCTCCATCTCAGTATTATGTTGTTTCCTTGTTCTAGCAACCTTTTATTTCTTAGCATTCTTGCCATATGTTTTAGGTTTGTTATTACAATGAATTGGAATGGTTTATGAAACAACCTAAACCATTTAATTCCATTTTTAACAGTAAGAATCTCCTTATGAGATGATGGGTATCTATGTTCAATGTCATTAAAACATCCTGAGGAAAATGAGTAAACTTTTTCTCTTTTCAAATGATTTTGCATTAAAATTCTTGCCAGTAATTCATTGGATGCATTTGTTTCTAGAATGTAAGGAAATTCATGTCATAGAAGAACTAGGCTTGGCAGATTTTGGACCTTTTGTTTAATAATCTGGAGTACTGTTGTCATAGCTAGGGTCCATTCTATTCCTCTGAGCCTCTTCTATAGGATTTTTACATCCTTGGCTTGATTTTCATAAAACTTCCAAATGTAGTTAAGGCTCCCCAAGAACCTCTGTAGTTTCTTGTGGTCATAGATGACGTCTATAAACTTTGATAAAGCATTCAACACATTTCTTATAGTTCAAATTTTCCTTGAAACAAGATTAGTCCTAAGTATTCAATTCTGGATTTTGCAAACTCAAGATTTGGTTTGCTAAGGACTATACCAAGCTTAAAAATCCAGTGGTGAACTATTTTCAGGTGCTTTCTATGTTCCTTCAAATAATATAAAATTTAACAAATAGTCAATATAAATAATGACAATTTTCAAATATCCAATGATATTATCCATCTGCCTCTGAAATTTAGATGGTGCATTTTGTTGGTACCAAGCCCAATATACAATATCAATTTTTATATAAAAATTTATGGTTGGACTGATCATGCAGTGTCGAAATTTGAAATGAGAGATAAATAGAGTGAAAGGGAATTCCTCGGGCATAAAATTCCCAAAGAGATACTGAACAGAAAAGATATAAGGGGGAGAAGTTATACGCCGGGCTAATGAATATTCATCTTCTGCGCAGTCTTTGATAGCCCGATTAGATCACATATCGGTGGGGGAAGGAACATGAACGTTAGTAAGACACGTCCCCTCTGAAGCAAACACTTCAGCGCACAGATCTATGATTAATATGCATTCCGAGGGGTGGCATCCTCTCCACGCTTTGGCCTCTCGACCCAACGATAAATGGTTGGGACCACCAGCAAGGAGCTATACAATACGTAGTCCAACAAGGTGAGGTAAGGTAAGGTAAGGTAAACAAGGTAGCTTGAGTCTACCGTTCGCCCTCGACATGCCCTCGACCTACCTACCTGCTAACGTTGTCTCGACGTCAACCCTCCAGTTTTCACCCTCCATCCTAAAATACCCTATATTCCCCGCATAATTCACCTAATTATTGCCATTTACTCTATAAGAAACTATCAGTTGGAAGCTAATGTAGAACCTTGCTCGAACCATTTTTCGCTTCGGCTTGTTTCCTTACATCACTTTCAGTCACTAGGTATTTAGCCGGTCCCGTGCCTTTGTGTTTACAGTTCCAACTTTGCTTTTAAAATGAAAAATACTACACCTGTGACCCCACAAGCTCAGGAAGTTAGGGCTGCCCCTGGTCCTAAGCCTTTCATGGATTCCCAAGCTCATATCTACGAACCTTTCTATCCATTTCACGTGGACCATCTAAAGGAGTTTCTCCTCCCAAGGATGGTAAAACAACTATTCCATGTCAACCTAGACTACTCAAAACTGACTCAGCTTCAAGCCATGTATGAGTTGTATGGTAACGCTTCTGAGCCTTCCACGATCATGTGGAAGAAATGTTCTGAGTTTTTTATTCTCCCACTCTTCGGGTCATCCCACCTCCCAGAACAACTCTACAACCCTCATCAAGAACTTTGCATTCATTGTAGCATGCGCAATAGTCCTCCCATCAGGCTTCACTGACATCACGCAAAGCTTTGTATTCTCCACAACCGCATCGTCAAAGTGAAGTTTTCATGATGTTTCCTATATGACATTGGTTAATTTTATTTTTAATTTTTATCTTTATGGTTGCAATTATAGTTTCTCGACAAATAATTAGTTGTTTTTCAGTTATCCAGTTGTATCTCAGGCAAGATTTATTTTGTTATCATGAATGTACTATAAATCAAGAAAGAATATCTAGGTGATGGACCCTCTCAAAAAAGTCTATAAAGAGAAAAATCTGAAACAAAATAAATGTTTAGAATTTTTGTTACAAATTTTGGTTGATGTCCCAAGTGACTGTAACAACATTTTTGACATGGAATGTGTATTTCTAGAAGATGAATTGATAATATATGTATAACTTGATTCTGTCTCAAATGTGTGTACAATATCTACTTTTTTTAATGTGTTATATTTGCATTCATTTACACTTTTCTTTTGAGATTTCATGTTATTGTACCTACTGGAATTACCTATATGTATTCATGAATTTGTTTTACTTTTTAAAAGGGGGATAAACACTTGTGAATAGTGGATAGATGCGGATACCTTAAATGCACTCCATGAATTTTTCTATTGCATATTCTCTCTACTTCATCATTTATTCTAGTCTTTAGCACACTGGATTCTTAGCAAGTTTAAGCCCAATGTGTTAAATACTCTCCATTTTTGTCTTCACCACTATACTATCAACCTAAGTCTGCATACCCAATTGTGCATGGCCCCATTGAATGTTATGTTTCGATCCTTCTTGAAGCCCAGTCTATGAAAATATAGCATGTCATTAATATGAACCGAAAGCATAGGAGTTTCTGAACCACCATATACAAATCTTTAACTCTAAGATATGGGGTCCTATACAATAAATCTCTAGACCCCTTTGAAATATCCTAGGCATTGGTCTACTCATCAACCCAAAGACTATCTCTAGGAGTTACAACACATTCTTCAATCCAAACGACATTACTCACCATTGGAAATGTCCATGTGGCACTACAAAACCAGTATTATATTTTTCATATGGTTTGATTCCTATCTACCATAGTCCACTCTTAAGATAAAATTTTCTAAATGCATTATTATTACATATTTTCTAAAACAAAGCTTCTTTAGATGGGAGAGGACACCTAATAGGAAACAATGCCTCATTTAATGACCTTTAGTTAATTACCATATGAGTCTTACCTCTTTTCTAATTTGAATGCTTGTTAACATAAAATGCTGAGAAAGTACAAGGGATTCAACTTGGTTCAGTAATTTTTATTTCTATTGATTCAAAATTCTCATTTTTACAAAGTTTAAGCTCTAGCGAAGACATGTGATTTGCAAATGATTTCTAGTGTGTACCAGAATAGTTGTGTTTATAAGTAAGATCCAAAAATTATTGTTCCCTTTTCCAAAATGCATTGGGTGCATCTGTTGTATATTCTGCTTCAATATTTTCATTTATCTCTTCAATGTATTATGGTCCTTGGATTTCAACGTTTCCGATTACTTTTTAATCTTTGATAATTTTTCAAGAGAACATTCAACTATGTATGAAACATGATATACAACTCTATTTACATATATAGACTTGCTTGGATTTTTTATAGTTATTTCTTGGATATTGAGACAAATGTGGTTTGCGTCTACAACAAAGGAAGATATATTCTCACAAATTTTTGACCTAACAAAACATATTTACTTGTATCAACACTATACGAATTTACAAAAGTAGGAATTCCATTGAGAAGAATTGGAAAGTTGGGAGCCATATATCTAACAATAATTAATGTTTTATTTAAGAATTTTAACTATATACTTTTGGACTTCCAATAATATTTTGGAATGACATTATATTTTGCACAATACTTCATGGCTCCTGTGTCTAGCTATGCATCTAGAAAATATTTCTTATAACCACTAACCTTAACATCTAATCTAATAACAATTCTATCCTCAAATCCTTTCATCTAGAGAATATACGTACTTGGTTTTGGCTGGTGATCTTTCGGTATACATTGTAATGATTTTTGTTCTTGATCATGATCTTTTTCTTCTTTAAGCACAGCTTCAAATTATTCAATCACTAAACAATATTTTATCTTTGAAAGTTGTTTCTATTTTTTAGCCAGCAGTTTTTGGTAAGCGCTCATGTTGGAAAGGATTTCCTTAACCAATCCTCTCTTCTCTTCAATAGTGGTTTCTAAGTGGAAAATTTCTTCTTGTAGCTTGCTAGTTTGGTCAGATTCTTCTTTCTCTTCTTATTCTGAAAGAATTTTAACTATGGGAGTAGCTTTCTTAAATCCATAATATTTTATTTGATTAAGAAATCTTACTTCCTATCTAGTTATGGTAGATTTGTGGGGGAAAATTATTTCTTGGTGGGATGTTGGATGAGGGTGTGCTATAATTTTGTGCAGAGATAGTAAGTGTGTTGGATGGATAATAAGCACCAGGATTCACCACTCTTTGCTGTGATATTTTAGAAAGTTGATACTAAGTGTTGAGAGGTGTTTTGTGAGTCGATGTCAGAGGGAAAAGTCTCCAAAGGTGAGGGTAGAAATACAAGATTGTAAACATGAAATTTCATAACGAATATATGAGGGACTTTCAAAATGAAACATATTGACATCTAAGATAAATTCAAGATTAGAGGTGGCTCTAGAACAAGATGAATCTTCAGAGTGTGGAGATGGAAGATTTGATTCATCAGAGTCGGTAACAAAAAAATAGTCTTAATTTTGTGGGGGCTAATCAACATGATCCCATTCTATAGGATCATAAACATTAGAAAAAAGGTCAAACAATTTATTTTGAAAATGAGATTTACCCTTCAAAGGAAATTTTCTTTCCCAATGTCTTGGCTTATTGCATATGAAGTAGGTTCCTGATTTTTCACTTTGGGTAACCTCTTGTCTTCTTTTGAAATATCACTTTCTTAGTTTATGAAATATTTGTCTTCTGGGGTAAAACCTTCCAGGCTAGCTTTTCTCGTACATCTTCAACATTGGAAATCACTTCCACATTGTCTTTTTATGGTATTATTCTTTCTATTTTTGAAGCCAAAATGATATGTTTTTGCATAGATATCACAAACACTTGAATTAAAACCAATATGTTTATTTACATATTTGGATGTCTTCTTTCGATGGAATTATTTCTACAAAGTATATATAATCTTCGCATGAAGTCTTGTAAGAGAGATATTTTCAATATCTATATTATCAACTTCAAATCATTCCCTAGAAAAATCTTGGAAGCTACTAGGCATAATAGACAATTATTTCCTCATATGAGCTTTAATTTTGTAACAACCTCAGGTTAAAAATTCATGTAATAAAAGTTAATAAAGGTAAAATAAGGCCAGAAGCAAGGGACACTTATTCCAAGCTGAATGTTGGGCAAAATATTGTAGTGGGAATCACTTTTTTTTCTTTATGGCTAAGGGGAAATTGGAAAAGATAATGCCTAAGGATTTGGAAAGGAAAAGTGGCATTTATTGAAATTTATTTATGAAAATAATGGAAAATAGGAGAAAAGGAAGGTGAAAGGTCACAGGTTGCATGTGAGGAGGAAAATGAAGAAAAATAATGGAAAATTGAAGAAATTAGAGGCCTCATAAATAAAAAGACCTCAAACCATAAGTTTTTATCTTTTTGTCAGTTCATTTTTAGAATTAGTCTTAGAGAGGAGAAAGAAAGAAAGGAAAGTAGAGGAAAATCAAGGAAAGGAAAGGAAAAGCAAAGAAGGACAAGGAAAGAAAAGGAAGGCAAGGATTAATCAACGTCAATGGGAATACTTGTAAGTAATGGGTTGCAGGTATGATTTGCTAGCTCATTTTGACATGCATGGTATGTGCATGTTGGTATTTGGTTCTTTCGCTATCATTTGCATGGATTTTGTCGAGTTTCGACAATGGATTTTAGCATAGCCTTGAAATTTTTGGATAGCCATGCTGTGATGGGATTGTTCTCAGTTTTGGGGTTTGGATTGCCGGAAGACTTTTGATCTAGATGATGTGGTCTCAGGAAAATTCCCAAAGGCCTAGGAATCCCTTGACCGGTAATGGCGACATACATGGTAAAGCCTAAGGGTGGAGACAGGAAAATTCCTCAAGGTATTGGTGAATAAATTTTGAGGAATCTGAAAAAATTTGACCCAGCGGAGCCCTGCACCAGGCTGACCGCCATGACCTAGGGTTTGGTGGTTTTCACGCAAGCTGCCCCAGTTATACCTCCCCTCGCAGACCGTTAGGCCACGATCACTCTCCTAGTCAGACTTGAGGCTCACCGATGATAGATTTCAATGGGGGGACAAATTCTCCCCCCATTTGAGGCTAGCCTCCAACAGGGGCGGCGACAGGGGCTGATATCGACAATCAGAAAAACTTCGGCCCTTCTCATGACATCTCAAGGGAGACTCCCACAGCACAGTAGAAAAATAAATCAACAACAGAAGAAGTGAACATCAATTCAACAACATGCATTCCAAAGAACCCCAAACAAACAATGATCGAGCTCCCAACGCATTTCATCAATGAAAGAATCCAGTTCATGAAGGATCATGCATTGATAGGAAATTTCATGGGTTTCTGGCCCACTGAAAAATACCTACGAGGATGGATAGCTTCCAAATGGAAACCCAAGGGACACATTTACCTTCATCTATGTGCTAAAGGCTTCTTCAATGTGCTCTTTACATGCATTGAATACAAAAATAGGATCATGGATGGAGGACCCTATTTTTTCAACTTTGCAGGATTATACCTCCGACACTGGATGGAGCGGTTCAACCCCGGAAAACAAGATCTTACATGGGCCCCAGTCTAGATTCAACTCTACTCCCTCCCCAGGACTACTAGGATGAGCTGACCCTTAAAGATATAGGCAACGCCCTAGGGGAATTCTTCAATGTATCAGAGGAAACAAAGATCGACCGCTACACAACATATTCCTGAATCTGCGTCTACATGAACATAGCGGAGTCGCTACCAGGCGAGGAAGGTATGATGCATGAAGAATTTGAATGGATACAAACTGTAGATTATGAGCATATTCCTTTCAGATGCAGAAGGTGTCATCAACATGGGCATTTATTCAGAGATTTCCCTATAAAAAAAAACGGTGGTTGAAAATGAATCAATTGATCAAGCATCAGAAGGAATCATGAAGGTAGCAAGCAAAAAAAGGCACAAAAAGAGAAATAATTCTCACCAAAATAAAAAACGACTTGCGACTAGCAATAGCTTTGCTTCCCTAAATCAGTTGAATGAGAATGAGATTGAACCAAACAACGAAGTTGGGCACACCCCGAAGGAGCATCCCTAGTCCTCCAAGGCACAACAAAACAAGATCCCACTAGAGACCTTTCTAAAACCTCAAACCCCTAGATTCACAAGGAAAAACCTGTGTCGACGGGCAAAGAATGGGCACTAGAGGCGATCCCAGAAGCCATGGAGGAAGAGCCAGAGAGCATTGAACTTGGGGGACTGGATCTCATAGGGTTAGAGGATGCTTACAATAAGAGGGACTTTCGATTGAATATCCGAGCAACAGGTCCAAAAGATAGAAGAAATGCTTACTTGAGCATATTAGCTCCCCTCTCTAGGCATTCAGGGGGGTATGCTCATAAATACGAAATACTTCACGAAAGAGTCCCGCAAAAGAGGTAGGAAAACATTGCTTCAAAGAACAGTAGAAATAGGCAAAGAAATGGTGGATTCTAGACAATTCCCTAAGTTAACAAGATTCTATGCCTACACCACCAACCCCCCAATGAAGATCATCTCTTGGAATATAAGAGGACTCAACAGCCCCACCAAGCACAGGAAAATAAAGAAAATAATCACTAAGTAAGACCCTACAATTTTCTACATGCAAGAAACCAAATGTTCCAGCTCCACTCTAGAAACAATCTTCAAAAATATATGGAAAGGATGAAATACAATAGCAGTAGATGCCAATGGAGTGTCTGGAGGACTGGAAATCATCTAGAACTGTAATATTTCCAAATGGGAAAATCAACAGTACATGCATTAAAAATGCATTTTTCAGAAATCTGTGTTATAACAATGGATGAAAGCCCATGGATCCTTTAGATTAGACATTATATCAACCAAAAAATTAGAGACAAATCATTATAGCCTAGTTAAACAGGCCTCCTATGCTCAAAACAACCCAAAAACATTGCAACCCCAAGACTACTGCAACATATAATTACTGCGGAAAGTGACAACATAATTTATTGAGGTTTTACACTAAAAAATAAAGAGACGAAATATATGTACTTATATATTAATCAATGAGGCTCAAAAACAAAGATCTAGTCTCTTTTATAGAAATCCAAGATGACCTGGCAAGGGTTTCTTGATAAACATGAAATATAAGAAGCATATGCTACAGATCTATGACTAAATCATGCTGTATGGCTGAAGCACTACATAAATATGGCTGATAATGTAAATAAATTTTTGTAACTCCTCCTACTAGCTTTCCGGGAAAAAGGATGATCCTCCTCCTGGGAAACTAGCTCATAAAACAAGCTTTTAAACCCTCCCACTGCAACACCATGTAAAATAACGCAGATCCTTCAAGAGACTGCACTTTAGCTGTAGGTGACTGCTTGGCCAAGTGTTGGATAGTGGAAATGAAATCCATAAAACTCCTCTTAGATTTCTTAAACAAGATCTCCAAGGAAGAGTGCGGAATTCCCGCCTGAGAAAACCCTTGCATTAAATAGTGCATCAAAATTAGCTAAACAACTGAAGCATGAAATAAGTCTAAACAGACCCAATTATCAAATCATATCTTCAATCCTCCCTCATATGGATTCCATTCCCTCCATTATATAGATGATGAGCTTCCTCACCATGGGTCCCACCCATTTATGAGGTTACTTCCATGCAAAGCCTCCTCCTCCAAAATTATGTTGTCTCCATGAGTCCCACTCTTCTATTTACAACTTTGTTTGGTTTGGTCAGCCTTGACTTGATCTTCATGCCTTGTCTCCTTTCACACCCAAGGTGTCTTTATTATGACTAGCTAAATCTAGCCTCCTTCACATTGAGTTGTCTTTATTTATGATCCACTCATCCCATATTAATGATGTTGACTTGGTCAAACTTGACCTTGTCCACATATTTTAGACTTTGTTCACACATAAGGATGCTTGATTTAGTTATTAACATGATCCCTTTTCACATTAAGAGTGATTTTATGCCTACTTAAGATACTTATGGGCCTCCTTACCCATTTATTCATTTATCTAGATGTTAAGAGAAAAAATAATATTCCCATTAGCTGCATGCTAATTTAGGAATATTACAGTATTCCCCTCCAAAATGTTGCTTGTCCTCAAGCAACTACAAGGGTGCTTCAAAATCTCCCCTCCTCCTCTTGTGGCCTCCACATCCAATAGTCTCCACCATTGCTTCAGATATTCTGCAATAGTTCTGTCTCCCAATGGTTCGTCCCAAATGTGTAAGTTGGCCTTTGGTGGATAAACCAAATGACTCTCATCATGAAATAATGGAAGGTTTATATGGAAACCTTCTTGCTGATCAATGGCCTTCTCAAGGTAGAAGTGATGAAAATCATAAGGGACTTCATTCCAAATGAAAGACTCCCATCTCCATGCTATCATCCAAATGAAATGAATCACCTCCTAGCTTGGTAAGTCATAGAAAAGATCCTCCAAAATTCTCATGAGAGGCATGTCCCAAGTGCTCCAAACAATCATATGGTCCACCTCATTAAGAAACAAGTGATCTACTATAGTGGCCATATCATCTCCCATGCTCCCCTTGAAGCATGTAGTGCAAAAGGTGTGGGAAATTTCTTTCCCCAAGGACACATCCAACCAATGTGTCTCTCCTCCAATCATGTTCCCCAAAAATATAAGAACATCTTCAGCATATGGAATCATAATTAAAGTCATGCTAGCTACCATATGTATTAAAGGAGAAGAACAATGGTCCCTCATGTGCAACCAACGCAGGTTTTCTCCAAACTGCCATAGAGTATGATATAACAAGTGTTATTTCCACCACTTGTTTGTTGCCCCATTCTTCTTGCATGTTTGGGGAAGGTGTATGTTGGTTAGTGTTAATGAATCACACCATGCAGAGTCCATCATATCCCCAAAATATTCTAGTGAATGGTCAACATCACCATTTCTCATGGCCCCAAGTAGCCCATGAAGCAAATAAGAAAGTGTGCCTCCTCTTGGAGAAATTTCCTGCACATGTGTGGCAAGAAAATACAAGTATATATTAAATATATCATGATGCTAAAAAATACAAGCCTTACCATACACTTGGTTTGAATCAGTGAGGTATCTCATGAATGAACTCCCTCTCACACCTAATGAATAAGGAGGTGGTAATGATAACTCTTCCTAAGAGCTATGTCCCTCCTCAACCTGCAAAAAATCTATGCACTTCCTCATGTGATAGTGCATCTCCTCTTTGAAGTTTTCCCACATGAATCCCTTCAAGATAGTACGATATGCTCTACTGAAACTGGTGGGATTAGAAAGCAAGGTCTCATAGGCTGTATATAGTAGTTTTTCCTTGACCATGGAGTCCTTGGTAAAATATATTTGATAATGAAAGTAAATTACTCCATCAACCACTTTATACCTCCTATCCATCACTTTCCCATCAAGAACCTTACATGTGAAGAGGTCCTTGGAATATTCTACTAAAAGTTGGGACTCCCAATAAGGATCTAGGTTTCCCAACAATGATAGTGCTATAGAAATCTGAAATGAAGTGTCTGTCATATGATAACTCTCCTCTTTGACATGCTCAATGCCAAAGCCACATGTGGGACTAATGTCACTCCAATTTTGCTGCCTCTCTTGCAGCTGATCTTGCTCAAGACAAGATTGAAGTATATGGAATTCAACCTCCTCTTGAAAGGTCCCTCTCTTCCAAAAATTCCATAGTTTGGCCCATCCATACAAGAGTGGTAGTACCCTCTTGCCATATTCATAAATCTTCATTATATGTAGAAGCATCATTTGCTGCTCCAAGGCTATAGAGTGGCCATTTGAAACCATGCTCATGCCATCATAGATTTCTTAATCCTTCTTTTCCAGCGCAATTAGCTGAGTGGAAGATAGCAATTTCCATATCAAAAAATTTCTCATCTCTCCTTGGAACCCATCAAAGGTTCTCAGCACTGTGGTAGCTCCTCTCAAGGATCCTTCCTTAGCCAAATATGTCATTGTTGCAACAAGTTTTGAGAACACTTTATTCATCTTCTCATCAAGGGGTTTCCCTGGTGGAATGCCTCCATGCAAAGAGACATCAGGGAATAGAGAATGATGTATATGTATGTGGATTGATTTGTCCTTGCCTTCACTGCGCAAATCCTCCTGCCTCTTTTGTGCACCAATATTTTGAAATAGAGAGGGGTGTGTGATCCTCATCATATGATGCTTTTCCTCCCCTTTATCTCCTTCTCTCTTCAAGATCTCACCATTTTCCCATGATGGCACATGATGTACATGGATTGTGCCATGATCTCCATATGTCAGATTATTTGGAAATCCTTGCAAGAGTGCAAGAGTTTCTCTCCTTGGAGAAAATGCTCCATTTTCCTCTTCATGAGGTACTGGATGTGCTCTTGATATGACAACGTTGTTACCTCCAGCCTTTTCTTCCTCCTCATCAATATTTGAGAATGCCTCATCAACAATGACAGACCTTAGATCTTGGTCTTCCCTTGAAAGAGGAACCTCCATGTATTTCTCTTGAGAAGAAAGCTCATCATGCAATGGGGACTTTTCCCTTGACAAGGTATATAATTTTTCATCCCCCTTAATGGTTTTTTGAAATGGATTTGGGTTGATAGATCCTTCCAACCCATGCAAAGGTTTTGTTTATTTTGGTTTGATTAGCTTCATAGAATGTGTTTCATAAAACTTTTCATCAAACCTTTCCACTACTCTTCTAATGAACTTTGCATAAGTAGATATATTTGCATTCTTTAATGAAAAGGACTCAAACAATCACCAAGCATAAGCCTTACCTTAAAAATGTAGTGCTTCTACTTTAATGGCTTCTTCTTCTGAAACTCGATGTTGCTGCACATAGGTGTCTAGCTCCTTCACCCCAACCCCAGCTGGACATTTAGGTGAGCCATCAAAAGTAGATAGAAAGAATCTACCCACACCATGCTGCTTGTGCTCCCTTCCTCCTTGATCTTGCAAAATTCTTGGAATTTTAAGTGATCTTTGAACCTCTTGGATTGAGATTCATACTCTTGCAAATAATCACCAAGAGTCTCCTTCTTTGGCACATCTCCTTTCTCCATCTCACTTATCATGAAAATATGGCTAGTAGAGCGTTGTAAATCTGATGGTGTAGCTAAATTATTATGCCCATAATATGAGGAATAGAGCTTTCCTCATGTCCAAATATTTTTGAGGGATCTCCATGTTTTTCCCTCCTCATTTCTTTGATGTCTTTACTGATACCATGCAGAGTTTATATAAGAAGTTTTGAGAACTCCTTCCCTCCAGACAATAAAGGTTTTCCTTGATCCCATTTTCAGATCCTCCCCTTCCCATGAGAAGACTCCATAATGGTTGAAGTACATAGACTGAGCGAAGATTAGAGCTCTGATACCACTGTAATATTCCCAAATGGAAAAATCAGCAATACATGCATTAAAAATGAATTTTTCAAAAATATGTGTTATAAAAATGAATAAAATCCCATGGATCCTTTAGATCAGACATTATAACAACCAAATCTAAGAGGAAATTAGAAACAAATCATTATATCCTAGTTAAACAGGCTTCCCATGCTCAAAACAACCCAAAAAAATTGCAACCCCAAGACTATTGCAACATAGAATTAATGCATAAAGTGACAGCGCAGTTTATTGAGGGTTTACACTAAAAAATAAAGAGATAAAATATATCTACTTATATATTAATCAATGAGGCTAAAAAATAGAGATCTAGTCTCTTTTACAAAAATCCAAGATGACCCGGCAAGGGTTTCTTGATAAACATGAAATACAAGAAGCATCTGCTACAGATCTAGGACTAAATCATGTTGTATGGATGAAACACTGCATAAATATGGCTGATCATGCAGAGAAATGGCTGTAACTCCTCCTACTATCTTTCTGGGAAAAAGTTTGATCCTCCTCCTGGGAAACTAGATTATAAAACAAGGGTTTAAACCCTCCCACTGCAACACCATGTAAAGTAATGTAGATCCTCCAAGAGATTGTACTGTAGTTGTAGGTGAATAATTGGCCAAGTGTCGGATAGTGGAAATTAAGTCCAAGAAACTCCTCTCATATTCCTTAAACAAGATGTCCAAGGAAGAGTGGGTAATTCCCGCCTGAGAAAACCCTTGCACTAGACATCGCAACAAACTTAGCTAAATAGCTGAATTATTCAATAAGTCTAAAAAAACCCAATTATAAAATAATATCTTCAATCCTCCCTCATATGGATGCCATTCCCTCCATTATATATATGATGAGCTTCCTCACCATGGGTCCCACCCATTTATGAGGTTGCTTCCATGCAAAGCCTCCTCCTCCAAAATTACGTTGTCTCCATGAGTCCCACTCTTCTATTTACAACATTTTTTTATTTGGTCAACCTTGACTTGATCTTCATGCCTTGTCTCCTTTCACACCCAAGGTGTCTTTATTTTGACTAGCTAAATCTAGCCTCCTTCACATTAAGTTGTCTTTATTTATGATCCACTCATCCCATATTAATGTTGTTGACTTGGTCAAACTTGACCTTGTCCACATATTTTAGACTTTTTTCACACATGAGGATGCTTGATATAGTTATTAACATGATCCATTTTCACATTAAGACTGATTTTATGCCTACTTAAGATACTTATGGGCCTCCTTACCCATTTCTTCATCTATCTAGATGTTAAGAGCAAAATTAATATTCCCATTAGCTGGATGCTAATTTAGGAATATTACAAGAACCCCCAAATCATCTCCCTAGAGAAATATCATGCCAATAGGAATTTAATCCATGCCAAATTTCACCTGATTGGCATGGACATCCATGGTCTGCTAACGAATGTCTACTTTTCCCAGAATCTCCACCAGAAAATGGAGCTTTTGGACAACATAGCTGAACTCAACAAACAAAGATCTCTTCCACTCTGGCTCCTAGGGGGGGATTTCAATATGATAACAAATATACAGGAAAATAAGGGTGGAAGGATGCATCTTGACTTGGACAGTAATGGATTCAATAACTTCATCCAATAAAATCACCTCATTGATCTCCAAACCTCCTATGACATTTCACCTAGAATAATAGAAGAGGAGGCACCCACCAAATAGCTTCCAGATTGGACAGGTTCCTCATCAAGGAAGATTTCATCTGCTTGGGAGGTGATCTAGCAACTACCATCATCACTGCTGCAGGTTCTGATCATTGGCCAATAAAACTTCAATGGTTAAGACCAGGTAAGCACACTCCCAAACCATTCTGCTTTGAGCACTACTGGCTCTGACACCCAGGGTTCAAGGACATGGTCTCCACTTGGTGGTCCTCCTTATCACCTCCGCAAGAAACTAAAATGCTCCAGCTCTAGACAAAGATGAAAATTATCAAAGATAAACTGAAGGTTTGGAATAAATCCACCTTTGGAAATATCTTCAAAATCAAAGAGAGCTGGAGGAAAAAAGGAAGAAGCTTCAACAAATAATCATCAAGGATGCTCAGCTGAGTTAGAGAACCAAGAGAAGATATTATAAACTCAGATGGAATAAATAAGGAGCTGGGAAGAAATATTATGTAGACAAAAATCAAGGATCTGCTGGCTCAGAGAGGGAGAACGAAACAATTTTTTTTTTCACCACTCCACTATTCAACACAGGATGCATAACAGAATCACTGTCCTCAAAAACCAAAATGGAGAGCATCTGGAAAAGCAAGAGGAAATCACGGAGGAGCTACAAAACCACTTCAGGAAAATTTTGCAAGATCCCAATAATTAGAGGTGTTATCACTCAGAAAAAGTGAAACATCATTTGACATAGTCTTAGAGGTTCATGTGTTAAAGGTATGGTCATAGAATTCATTTTTCATTACTTGGTAAAGGAAAATTTTAAGTTTTTCTTATTAGCCTTTCTTAAGGTCCAAACCCACTCCCATTCAAGCCTTTTCATGTCACATCAGTCATTATTTCCTGAAATATTTCATTTCCAAAGCTTACAACTCTGTAAAGGTCATTTTAGCCAAGAATTCCTACTTTTGTAGTGAATTACATAGAAAAAACGTACTTTTCGCTAGGAAACTGATGATAATTTCATAGCAAAACTGCCCAAAAATACACTAAGTACGCTACAAAAGGAGGTATTCCTGCCTGTCTTTTCAAAATAGGTGCTAGGTGTTAGTCAATGATTGAAAGGGTTAGATTATATGCCATTCGAGTAAGTTAGGGTTAAATCAAGGTACAATGGTCATGGTTGAAGTCATTATTACCATTTTAAGCATTTATGAATCATGATTATGCCATGAGTTGTCATCAAAATTTTAAAATCTTTCCCAATTGAGTCATTTTTCATTCTCCTCTCCCTATTTGCACGTTATTGAGCTCTGGAGAGCTATTTCACTAAGCGCAAGCTGTGGCTGGAATTTTCAAAAGTTTATAGGTATCACTGCTCAAGCGAGGCAGAGAAGACATTAAAGTACCATGGCTGCAAAGAGGAAGACCAAAAAAGGTGGCCACTATCTCAGATATGAGCCATCAAACATGAACTTGATAAATGAAGACCCAACTACTTCAGAAGTTTTCAGAAGAACAAGGCGTTTGCAATTTTTCCAAAGACTGCAAGGATGCCATGTACATGTTTCTAAAGAGTTTTCCATCAATTTCAATGGGACAGCTGCAAAGGTGGGAATGTTGAACCTCACTATAACTCCAAAGACTATTGCAGTAGCAACATGAATTCCAAGAAGAGGAGAACAATGGTTCAAAGGTTTCAAATTCAACATGTAGGAATGTACGGAATTTATCAAGCCAGAACTAGTGAGATTGACCTTACAAATTCCATTCCAAGGAGCTACATGAAAGACAATTTCTCAAAGCTATTGATTATCATTCAAAAATACGTCACTTGTGAAGGAAGGTATCATAAGGTTTATTCTTACCACTTCAGGCTTCTGCTACATTTTGTTGATAATAAATATTTTGATCTACCCTTTTACTTATATATAAGCTTAGAAAAAATGGCAGATAAAGTTCAAACTAAATCTGAAGTTAATGAAACCTCACTCTTTCATCATGGTTTAATCAAGTTGCTGGTTTTAGAGGAATTAAAAATACTAGGC
Organism: Pinus albicaulis; assembly: GCA_034641835.2. Classification (NCBI taxonomy): domain Eukaryota; kingdom Viridiplantae; phylum Streptophyta; class Pinopsida; order Pinales; family Pinaceae; genus Pinus; species Pinus albicaulis. The sequence goes on from CM076584.1 coordinate 1,268,614,489, forward strand.
AGAGATTGGTCTTCTTTTATGCTTGTTAGTGGTTTTGAAGTGGATGCCATTACCCCTAAAAGAACTCCTAAACCTAAAGGTATAACATCACCTTTAGTGGCAGAACAAAGTGAACCTTTAGGGGCAGACCAAAGTGAACTAGTAATCATGGAATCAGAGCAATTGCAGAAAGTTGATACACCTACTGTTACACCTAAAAAACCAAAGCCTACTGTGGGAAAACTTGCAAAACAAGAGCCAACTGTGAGCAAACATGGCAGAAAAAGGATTACAAGAAGCCAAATAGTGTCTATGGGAAATTTAGAAGACATTCTACATGCTATTGATATTGAAGAGACTCTCATAGTCCAAGTTGAGGATATAGATGAGGTAGGAAATAAGCTCAAGAGAGCCAAATCAACAAAGAAGTTAGAGTTTGAAGGTGAGGATGTAGGTTTCATGTTTCAGGCTAGGAAACCCATGACAAGGCATGCTATAAAACTCTTGGAAAGCAGTAAAGAAGTTCAAAAGGACACTGAAACTATCTAGCCACCACCAAGCATCATTGACCTATCATCACCTGCAAAAGAAGATCCAGACATCAAGCAAAAGAAAGGAAAGGAGAAAATAATTGAAAAAATAGAGATTAAGGTCCTTGAGGAGAATTTGAAGTTAGCAAATCATGAAATAGAATTCTTAAAGAAAGAAGAAAGGAAACATAATGTTCAGAAGAGGCAGTTTGAGAAAATGAAAGAATTTTGGGAAGAGCAGGTTGACAATGTGTCAAAGACCTTAGATGACACACAATAATTAATCAAATGGACTCAACCATTGAGAGGAGATGTGAAGCATGCTAGAAGAATGAACCTGCACTTGAAATATAGCAATAGAAAACTGAAAGACGAAGTCAAACCTCCAAGAGTAATTAGAATTGATCCATGAGGAGCTAGAGAAGAAGGTTTTAAAGATGACTGTAGTTGAGGAACCCATAGCTCAACTCATCATTAATGAAGAGGAAACACCTCAAGGCTCTGAAGTTGAGTTTTATTATGTTTTAAGAGGTTAATGGCATGTTGAAAACCAATTTTCTATAGCTAGAGGTTACCTTTTTTGAGATAAGGTAAAAATTTGGAAATTTCAGAGTTTTCCACAGTTTCGTAGCATTTCCTAGGCTTGAAGCCAGGAAAATGCTACAAAACTTTATGTAGCTGTCTTTTTGTTTCTAAAACCAATTTTTGCAGTTTTCAAGGAGGGGAAATGGTAGTGATGATGTTTCAAGTCACGATGGACACAATTCAAGAGCAAAGAAGTATAAATTTTGAGTGAAAAAGTCATTTTTTGGACGCTACGAAAGCATGCTACGAAATTGCATTGTTTTCGTAGCGAGTTATTTTTTAAGTTTTATGAGAAGTTTAAAAGAATTTTTGGATAGGTGGACACATCGAACATGTCAAGGGACCTTGAAAGCAAACATCCATGACTTGAAGACCATGTAATGGAGATAGCTCATCAGTTGAAGTTTTCATTGAAGATACAGTACTGTTTTCCTGAAAAATAGGGTTTGGTTCCATATGTTGAGGAGGATATTTAAGATGTCAAGTAGTGATGAGATAAGTCATAGCCTATTAGAACATGTGAGGCTTAGTTTTCAGATAGGTAACTATTTTAAAATATAAGGTAGTTTGATGTAATAAATAGGAGTTTCAGTCCTATTAGGAAAAGGTCTGTTTTAGAGTGTAGTTGTCATTTTCTGATTAAAAGACATGTTTTTATGTTATGTAAGGTGTCATAGGAAGAGTTCAATGAATCTATCCAAGAGGCAAATCATCTCTAATGTATGAAGGTCTATTTAAAGGCATATTATCGAAGTTGTAAAGGGTTGGAGATTTTTTGCACCATATGTTGATTTATGTAATTTTGACTGATATCAGTGATACATAGGAATTATTCTTGATAGACCTGAGATTCTCATGGAGTTTTTAATGTCTTTATAATCTATATTTTTATGTGTACCACTTGCAGTATATTTCATCTTTATTACTCAAAATTCATATGTTTATGCTCTGACTTCCTTTATTGATGAAATGACTATGTTGCCCTATGTTCTATGAGTGATTTTCCTTTGTTAAAGACTCTTATCTACCTCAAATTCCATGGCAAGGAACCTTGCCACTGAATCTACTGATTTTTTGACTCCATAAGCCCAATGGTTGCAAGCCTAAATTTCTTTTAAACCTACATACACAAAAATTAAGTTACTTTTCAAATAGAGTTAGCCATCTAGTCCTATCATTATCTATATCATAAAACCCTTTGAGAGAGTCCTCTTAGACTAAAGAGGCTAAGCTTCAGTCAAAGTTTGGTTTGAAACAGTTACATAGATTTGTCTGATCAGCAGCCAATCAAGTGAAATTTTTCGATAACAAGAGGCATGAGGCTATCAGAAAAATCACTCAACAAATTCCTAAGCTGATTACGGAAGAACACAACCGGATGCTGCTCAAAGCCACCACTCTTGCTGAGGTGGAACAGGCAGTCTTCCATTTGAAATTCAAAAAAGCTCCAGGCTCTAACGGATTTACCACCAACTTCTTCCACTTCTTCTTGGAAACTATCAGAGACAAACTCTGGAGAATAGTGGAGGAATCGTACACCATTCACTGGCTTCTCCCGGGGCTTAATGCCACCTTCATCACTATGGTACCAAAAGAAGAAAATGCAACCTTTCCAAGTAAGTACAGGCCCATAGCACTCTGCAATGTCATTTATAAAATAATCTCCAAAATTATTGCTAACAGGCTGAAGCAGCTCCTCCCCATGATCATCTCCCCAAAGAAAACATGATATGTTGAAGGCAGGCAAATCTTGGATGGCATCATCCTAACCCATGAGGTCATTCATTCTCTAAAAACCTCCAAAAAACCTAGTATGCTCCTCAAAATCGATCTATCCAGAGCTTTTGACAAGCTTAGTTGGGAATATATCAAAAATTTCCTTTTAGCCTTCGGCTTTAGCCACACCTGGGTACGCTGGATCATGAGCCTCATTACCTCTCCGTTTCTTTCCATTTTGGACAATGGTATACCCTCTGCAACCTTCAATACCTCAAGAGGAATCAGACAAGGGGACCCTCTCTCACCCTTCATTTTCATCATCATGGCTGAAGGGGTGGGTCGCCTTCTCAAAAGCTCCATCCACTCAGGTGCTCTGTAAGGTATACCCCTCCACAACCTGCCCCCCTCCTCCCATCAACAATTTGTGGATGACAACATGATCATGGGTTACCCCTCTATACAGGAAGCCCATACCCTCAAATCTCTTCTAGGTTCCTTCTCTAAAGTCTCCAGAACTAAGGTCAACCCTGAGAAATTGAAAATATTTTTCTTCAACACCCCCCCTCTATCTCAGCGCAACATTGCCCGCATCCTTGGCTTCTACATCGCATCCTTACCCTCCAAATACCTTAGAGACTCTCTCACTGAAACGACCATTAATCACTCCTCTAGGCGAGCTCTGCTGGACAAAATGGAAACTAGATTATCCAACTAGACCCATCGTACTCTCAATATAGCAAGCTACTTGGTTCTCATCAAAGCAATATTGCAGTCCCTCCCCATTTACCTCTTCTCGGTACTAGCAGCCCCCAAATGGGTCCTCAAGGCCATGTGAAAATTGCAAAGAAATTTCCTATGGGGAGGTACCTAAGAGAAAAAAAAATAGTATGTAGTCAACTGGAAGGAAGTGTGTACACCAAAAAGTCATGGGGGGCTAGGGTTGCGCGACCCTGAGCGCAATAGCCAAAAGCAGATGATAGAGATCCATAACTTCTGGGAATTGCGCAGTGGCACTCAAGCTAGATTCTGGGAGGACTCATGGCAGCAACTACCAAGGCTGGGCCTCCATCTTCCCTAGACCATTATGGAGTGCAGATCTACAGGCCAAGCAAAGGCAGAGTGTATAAGACTTATGGACTAATTACACAACCCAAGGATACAGGAACTTGCTACACACGAACATATGGCAAGATGACTGGAACAATGAGAGTCACATAGACATTTGGGAGGAACTAAGAAATAAAATAAAAATCAAAGTACAGCCAGGACCTGACAACCTTAGCTGGGGTAACATGCCAAGTGGAAACTACTCCACCAAGGAAGCTTATAACCTCCTTCATCAACAGAACCCAGATCCAAAAAATCTCATCTGGAGAAAGATATGGTCAGCCAAACTCTAGCCTAAAGTAGCCACCTTTCTATGGCTACTTAGTAAATGACGCATCCTCACATGGGATAATATTTTGAAGAGAGGGTTTGTAGCACCCTCTAGATGCCCTCTATGCCAGGAAAACTTGGAAACTATCGGCCACCTGATGGACCAATGCCCTTCCTTTAATGACTTGTGGGACATAATCACAGTTCTATGCCGATGCTCCAACAGAGAGAGGGGCAACATCATCAACACCATCAGCAGATGGACGAAAAAACCTTACTCCAGAAACCTCCTGAATGGACTCTGGCAGATAATTCCAGGCATTCTTATCTAGAACATATGAAAGGAAAGGAACAACTGAATCTTCAAAGACAAAGCATCCACCTCAGAGCAGCTCTGGGAAAGGATACATGACAACCTCACTGAAAATATGGCCCTAGACGCATGGAGCTAAGAGGATCTCCCTACCTCTACTGTGGAGCATCATATATGGAGAAACTGTCACATGAGCATAAATACCCCCCTCGAAATCAACCCAAGAAGCGCCGGTAGAAACCATGCTCCTGAAAAATGGAAGGCCCCCCAAAATTGCTTCTTCAAATGTAACTTCAATGGTGCGTCCAAAGGCAACCCCGAAAATGCAGGATTTAGAGGTATTCTCAGGAACTCTCAAGGCAAGCCACTTCAGATTTAATATGGTAATATGGAGTGGGATAGTAAAAATTCTACGGAGCTATAGGGGCTCATCCAGGGTATCCACATCGCAATTTAGTTTCACTATTTCCCCCTGGAAATGGATGGAGACTCGCAAATCATTACTATGGCGGCCATAATAATTCTCCATGGTACGATGTCCACAAAGGTATCTATCAGCTAGAGGCTAGCTCATAGGATTAAGCTCTTGGAACAACTGATACATAATCATAGAGCCATTACTTTTTTCCATGTGCAAAGCAAAGAAAACTCAGTTGTGAACCTCCTTGTGAACAAAGGGGTGGAAAGTCATAGAGAGTTGTATCATTCCAACCTTACCTAGGCAAAGGATGATTCCTTATGATGAGAATTCCATACGCTCATTGAAAAGGATCTTCTCTCCCCAGATGCGGGTGAAAACAGTAGTACGAATGAAAATCATCTCTCCCATGCCCATGAGGATGAAGATCTGCAGTGCAGGTCCTCGCCTGATGTGAATCCTCAAACCGATAAGCATCTGCACGAGATGAATGAGACAAGGCATGATGAAGATACACTTGGAAAATGTCATCCCCTCTAGGGTACCTCTCTGTAGCAATCATCCTAAATTATTACCAGGACTAATATGTTGATTGGCTATAACTCCTCACTCGAGCTCGCTCATGAAATTAGTTATGGAACACAGCTGCGTGCAAGGCTCAATGATGACCTACCCCTTCGCATGTGTCATAGACCTTTTAAAAGGAAGGCCCCTTAGCATAAAGAGACACACGATCATATCCTTCAGCCTTTTTTATTGATTCTATTCTGGCCCTCCTGTACCACCAGCCTGTTGTGCAACCCTCTTCCTAGCACTGCACTACACAGAAATATCTGGGCTTTGATTTATCTATCCTACGCTCCCATCTGTCCCACCAGTATCAATAGTTTGTGCGCACCCATTACCTTGCATCTCCTGACAAGCTTTCCCACTCATCGCTCCCCCTGTCCACTTGCTTCTCCCCTACGTCGTTCCTCTCCCCCTGTTGAGCATCCCTCCATTTCTGTCACTCCTCTCGTTCAACAGACCATGGCTCCTAGGTTGCGCCAAATAACCATCCATGGAGGGAAGATAGGGCGCTCCCCAAACGTTACCACCGTGGGACGGACAATTGGCTGGAGTCTGTTGAAGGCTCCTTCTCTGGCACTTACACAATACAAAGCCTTGAACCAGATCAGGAGGAAGAGGCCCCCGTGAAAGCTTCACAAAGAAGCAGATGTGGACCTCGTAAGTCTACCATTTCCCATTAGGCGCACCTCCCGCCTCGCAAGACTAACCCTCTTCTGAGTTAGGAAGATGAGGATGATGATATAGATATATGGATTATGGATTCTGAAGGTACTTGGACGTGTGTCCTAGACACAAAATATCTGGAGGCTCCCATCCTCTGTGCATCGGTTCCCAAACCTATGCATCCACCCACTGATACAAAGGAAGCAGCTGCGCAGGCATACACCTGCCCCATAGTGGAGAAAGAGCCGAACAATAATGATGAAGCTGACGACTAAGGACTGTGAAGCTTCTCAGTTCTTCCTTTATTTTTGTCATGCCTGCTATTACCACGAAATTCTAAGCCATATATATGCTTCCACATATTCTGTAATTTCTGGATACACCAGCACTGCTGCAAATTTTGTAATTTCCTACTTTAAGTATTTTCTGGGCTAGTTTCCTCCACGGAGGCAGCCCTAAAACTGCGCAACTAAGCCTGGGATTGGTTAAGCGCTGCTTACCAACCCAACCCGTAGCATATGTATGGTTTCTCTTTTCGAATTAATATAGATTAGCCTAATTTACCAAAAAAAACAATTCTGAGGAATCCAAGCTCAGTTTGGTTTTGTGATCTCGACACTAGTTTAGGCATGATCACGATATGGAGAGGGTGGAGGTGGTTTAACATCTAGATTCAATTTTTTGTCTTTGGATTGGTTTATCCCATGAGATCCCACATTCATGCTTGGAATATGGCATGGGAGTGATTAGATGAAAGAAAAAATGGGTTCAATGAATCTATGGTCAGGTGGAATGTGGAAGTCCCAAACCCGGTCGGTATTTTCCTATGTTTAATAAAAGGTAAGTTTCTATTGATTTTTATGAGGAAATGTACTGGTTATTATGTGGCTTTAATGGTTGTTCTCTTATTGTTATTTATCTGGTTATATGCTGGTTATAAGCATGGTTTTATGACATATCTTAGTCATGGCTCTTTTCATGTTTTTACTTTTAACTGAAGGAATAATAAAGGAAATACCTAATTGGTGTTATGAAAACTATCATAAGAAGGTAGTGACCCTTCTTGTTAAACCTCAGATAAGTTTTCAGTCCCTCATGTTCAAACTTGCATTCATCACCTATAGGTTGCATATCCACCAAGTTTTTAACAAAATGTTAGTCTCGGTTGGGGATGGTCAGGGTAAGTCCTTGTTTCAATTTTTGGTTTAAAAGCATTATTTCTATGTTATTTAACTTCTATGGAAGTTCCACTAAGTTTTGGGCAAAGACCTGAGTCATGGCCCTGAAAAAGTGGCACACAATTCAGAGTCACTAGCATATAATTAAGCATAAAAGTACACAGTCGCATGGAGGAAGGCTTATGCATGCGACTGGGAACCCATAGTCGCATGGAAGCCCTAGAAAGGGAGTGACTGGGGCTCTACGTTAGGGAAAAAGTGATTTGTTTCAAGGGTTGGACACCTGAAGGGGTTGGGTTACTCCTAGAGGTCCTATAGCACCCGAGGGAAGTCAGTAAGGTCTTAAGTTGTTGACACCATTTCCTTAAGGTCACCTAGGAGGTTGAGTCTTATCATAGTGACCCTCAGCTCATTTTTGCCTCAGAAAAGATAGTGAAAGTGGGTAAATGTGGGAGGAGGTGTTCCAATTTTGAGGATCTATTGCTTGGTAAAGAAGATCCTACATTGTGAAAAAAAAATCAGGAAGCTCTTTTATGTTACAGAGTCTTTTGCTCATGAACATGTATGAATAGTGGTGATCATTAGATCAATGATTGGCTTGTCATTGTTAATGATATTAATCTTTTCATATTCTTTCATTCAAGATCACCACAAATCTAAGTTATCTTGGAATCCCAAAGTGATCCTTAAGGCCATTTTTGACCATGAGACTCTGTTTCAGAGAATTGAATTATGAGTGCTTTCTCATGCACTCCGGGTATGGATTTCCATGAGAATCTCATTGTTTAGTTTTGCAGTTCTTGTTCGTCATTCGAACTTGATTTATGTTGGCTCGACTAAGAGTAAGAAACTCATATGTGTTTGAAATATCATATGGAGTTATATTAGTAGAAACATGCTTAGAAAAGTGGCATTTATTATCTTTATTTATGAAAATAATGGAAAATGGGAGAAAAGGAAGGTGAAAGGTCACAGGTTGCATGTGAGGAAGAAAATGAAGGAAAATAATGGAAAATTGAAGAAATTAGAGCCCTCATCAATAAAACACCTCAAAGCATCAGTTGGTATCTTTTTTTCATTCATTTTTAGAATTTGTCTCAGAGAGGAGAAAGCATCAAGCGGAGAAAGAAAGCAAGGAAATTAAAGGAAAAGAAAAAAAGGACAAGGAAATCAAAGGAAGGAAAGGATCAAGCAACGTCAGTGGGAATAATTGCAGGTAACATGTTGCATGTATGATTTCCTAGATGTTTTTGACATACATGGTGTGTGCATGTTGATATTTGGTTCTTTCGTTGTCATTGGCATGGATTTTACCGGGTTTTGACAGTGTATTTTAGCCTAGCCTTGACATTTTTGGATAGCCATGGTGTGATGGGATTGTTCTTGGTTTTGAGATTTGGATTTCCAGAATATTTTAGATCTAGTTGAGGTGGTTTCAAGAAAATTACCAAAGGCCTAGGAATCACTTGACTAGTAATAGCGGGATACACAGTAAATACTGAGGGCGGAGATGGGAAAATTCCTCAAGGTATTTGTGAAGAAATTATGAGGCAACTAAGCTTGGTTTGGTTTTGTGATCTTGACACCAATTTAGGTGTTATCATAGTATGGAGAGGGTGTAGGTGGTTTAACTTCTGGATTCACTTGTTTGTTCTAAAGAAGATTGTGTCAGACAGGGATGCCAAGTTCACTTCCAATTTTTGGAAGGAGTTGTTTGTAGGATTGGGGACAAAGTTGGATTTCAACACAATGTATCATCCAAAAAAATATGGATAGACGAAGAGGGTCAACAGGATATTGGAGGATATGCTAAGTATGTATGTCATGCGTCAACATAGGGGATGGGAGGAGTACCTTCCATTGGTTGAGTTTGCATACAACAACGGTTATCAGGATCCACTGAGGATGAGACCGTTTGAGGAACTGTATGCATGCAGTTGTAACACCCATTAGTTGGAGTGATCCAGTGAATAGGGTACTTATTGGACCAGAAATGTTAGCATACATGGAATAGGAAATGCAGGTTATAAAGAAGAATATAAAGGTAGAACATGACAAGAATAAACGTTATGCAGACCAACATAGGGCATTTAAGGAGTTTCAAGTAGGGGAACATGTGTATTTGTGAATCAAGCCCAAGAAGATATCCTTGAGGATTGGATCATGTGCCAAGTTGGCACCACGGTATTGTGGGACTTTTGAGATCCTTGAGAGGATTGGACCAGTGACCTACAGACTTTCACTGCCTCAGATAGTGAAATTACATGATTTTTTTCATGTTTCATTGATTAAAGATATGTAAAGGATGTTGATCATGTTATTGATTGGTATGTATTGTAGGTGGAGAAAGAAGGAGAATTGTAGTCGAAACCTCAACGCATATTGCAGTGGAAAAATCTCGTGATCTAGAATAGAGCACTCAGGCAGGTTAAATTTGAGTCTAAGAACTTTGGGCCCGATGAAGCTACATGGGATATGGATGATCAGTTGTGGGCTATGTATCCTTCAATGTTTTCTGGCGAAGGAAAATGTGTTCTGGTATTTGTACATATTTATGTAAGGTTTATATTGTAAATAACACAATGAGATAAGCTATAAAGCTCCAATAAGCGATATGGTTGTCATGTTGGTTTTTTTTTTGAGCCAGATGTTATTGTAAATAATGCAATGAGATAGGTTATAAATCTCCATATACAACATGTTTTTTATTTCAACAAATTTTCTAGGTATAGGTGTTGTTTAACATAGAGGATGGTGTTCCCCTAAGGGGGAGGGGTCTGTAACAACCTCGAGTTAAAATTTCATGTAATAAAAGTTAATAAAGGTAAAATAAGACCAAGGGCAAGGGTCACTTATTCCAAGCTGAATGTTCGGAAAAATATCCTAGTGGAAATCACTTGTGTTTTATGGCCAAGGAGAAATTCACAAAGGTAATGGCTAAGGGTTTGGAAAGGAAAACTGGCATTTAATGCCTTTTATTTATGAAAATAATGGAAAATATGAGAAAAGGAAGGTGAAAGGTCAAAGGTTGCATGTGAGGAAGAAAATGAAGGAAAATAATGGAAAATTGAAGAAATTAGAGGCCTCATTAATAAAAAGACCTCACAGCATCGGTCAGTAGTTTCTTTTCAGTTCATTTTTAGAATTTGTCTCAAAGAGGAGAAAGAAACAAGAGGAAAAAGAAAGTAAGGAAAGGAAAGGAAAAGCAAGGAAAGGAAAGGAAAAGCAAGAAAAAGAAAGGAAATGAAAAGTAAATAAGGACAAGGAAATCAAAGGAAGGCAAGGATCAAGCAACGTCAACGAGAATACTTTCAGGTAACAGGTTGCATGTATGATTTCCTAGATGGGTTTTACATGCATGGTATGTGCATGTTTATATTTGGTTCTTTCATTGTCATTAGCATGGATTTTAGCAGGTTTCAATAGTGGATTTTAGCCTAGCCTTGCCATTTCCGGATAGCCATGATGTGATGGGATTTTCTTGGTTTTGAGATTTAGATTGCCAAAATATTTTGGATCCAGGTGAGGTGGTCTCAGGAAAATTACCAAAGTCCTAAGAATCCCTTGGTTGGTAATGGTGGTATACATGATAAATCCGAAGGGTGGACATGGGAAAATTCCTCAAGGTATTGGTGAAGTAATTATGAGGCAACCAAGCTCAGTTTGGTTTTGTGATCTCGACACCAGTTTAGGTGTGATCATGGTATGGAGAGGGTGGAGGTGGTTTAACCTCTGGATTCTCTTGGTTGTCTTTGGATTGGTTTATCCCAAGAGATCCCACATTCATGCTTGGAATATGTAACATGGAAGTGTTGAACTCGGTTGATATTTTCCTATGTTTAATAAAATCTAAGTTTATCTTGTTTTTTATGAGGAAATGTACTAGTTATGATGTGGCTTTAATGGTTGTTCTCTTATTGCTATTTATCTAGTTATATGTTAGTTATAAGAATGATTTTATTAGACATCTTAGTCATGGCTCTTTTCATGTTTTTAATTGTAACTGAATTAATAATGAATGCACGAACTAATTGGTGTTATAACAACTATTGTGAGAAGGCAGTGACCCTTCTTGTTAAACCTTAGATAATTTTTTTGTCCCTCATGTTAAGAATTTCATTCAGGACTTGTAGGTTGCATATACACCAAGTGTTTGATATAATTTCAGTACTGGTTGGGGATGGTAAGGTCAAGTACTAGTTTCAGTTTTTTTACAAGCATTGTTTTTATGTTATTTAACTTATCTAGAAGTTTCATTGAGTTTTGGGAAGAGAACCGAGTCTTGGCCTTGAAAAAGTGGCACAAAATTTTTATTCACTGGCATATAACTGAGCAAAAAATTCCATATTCGCATGAAGGTAGGCATGTGTGTGCGATTGGGAACCCATAGTCACATGGAGGCCTTGGAAAGAGAGCAACTAGGGCTCTAGGTTAGGGAAAAAGTTATTTGTCTCGGGGGTTGGACACCTGGAGGGGTTGGGTTACTCCTAGAGGTCCTATTGCACCAGAGGAAAGTCAGTAAGGTCTTAAGTTGTTAGATCCATTTCCTTAAGGTCACCTAGGAGGTTGAGTCTTAACATAGTGACCCTTAGCTCATGTTTTTCCCCGGGCAAGCCAGTGAAAGTGGGTAAATGTGGGAGGAGGCGTTACAGGGTGATATCAGAGCATTGTTTCACTCTCTTTAGGTAAAGTATGATTTTGTCAAGGTTATGGTTGTCATGAATGAGATCATGGTATGCATTTGCTATGGTCATGAATGATGTTGTTGTGATATTATGTTATTATATGGATATGTTTATGATTATGCATGTACATGCTAATGTGGATTGATCTTAGAGATGAGATAAGCCTACCCTGAACATCACTGAGGTGTGGATTTGATTTTGGTATCTATTTTTTTATCTGACATGGTATATTTTCAGGAAGAAGAAAACCAAAGATGACAAGAAAAAATGCAGACTACAGTTCCCATGACACTTCTTGTAGATCGGTTGGGCAACAAGGAGAAGATTACTCTCCTAGTATAATAGATAAATTGAGAAGCTTGAGGGCATAGATAAGAAGTTGCAAGGAATACAAGGACAAGTTGTTTGAGGCTTAGGAAATACTTGTAATGGATCAAGAGAAGTAGGTATAGGTTAATGCAACAATCCTTCAGAGCTTGTAAGAGTTGCAGAAACATGGACATATGAGAATCATTTAAGAATAGGAAGAGAAAACAAATGGAACCTATGGTAGAAAATATCATTCCTAAGACAACCTAGATAGAGGGAAACAATCAGAGGTTCTAGATCACTCAATACACCTGACTGAGGATTGGTATGTATAGCCATCATTATAGTTCCTCATCCATGAGACATAATCACAATCATCATCGTCATCATACTTACAGGAGAAGGGAGTATCTACCTCAGGAGTTCAAGAAAGTGAAGCCTCCTACATTTGATGGAGAGATGAAGAAGTCAAAATATGCAGAGGCATGGTTTCTTTGGATGAAGAAATTATTTAGATTTCATAACTATTCAGAAAACATGGAAGCCAAGATAACCACCTTCAGTCTTAAAGGGAAAGAAAATATCTGGAGGGACGATGTGGAAAATGTAAAGGGAATTCAAGAAGAAGACTTGAATTGGGATGATTTTTAGAGGATCATCAAGAAGAAGTACTTATCGGAGAGGTACTATGATGACAGAGCTAAAGATTTTTATGAGCTACATATGGGTTCTATGACATATGATGAGTATACTAGCAGATTCTTGGAGTTTTTTAGGTATCTGCCATATCTCAAGGAGGAAAAGGATAAGATCTAGAGATTCATCAGTGGATTTCTAGAAACATATAGATACTAGATTGAGATTGATGAGCCTATATCATTAGAGGAATTTTTAGGTGGATAAATCGTTCTTGCGGACAAGAAATATCTCTGTAGTATCACAAGGATAGCTAGAAACAAACAAGACAAATGTAAACTACTTTATCTAGATTATATATGATTTAGAATTTTCTATGATGAATAAAGGACCTACCTATGATCCAATTCTAGTTGAATTCTTCTTTCTCATCACTCCAAGAAGTCACCTCTTAAGACCTGCAAACAAAGACATGGAAGAGAATCAAAAGCACCTGCAACATATACTAATTCAAAAATCTCAAATCTATCTTAATGATCAAGGAATTTAAGAAATAAGTCATTAAAGTAAACACATAAACAAATTATTGAGAAAACAGGATCCATTTGTATTATCCTTAGATAAAAAAGAAGTCTTACAACCGCGTTTGCCTTGATGTCGTACAAATCCTTCCGAGGTCCAGAACAAGCGTTTTCCTTTGGTCTGACAAGCCCTTCCACTCTTTGAACCAGCTTAAATATGAGTGTGTAATTGTTCTCGTATGGATAAAAGATAGAAAAAAGAGTATGTTTCTTCAGCAATTCCCTTCTCTATTGTAGCTACCAAGTACAAAGCAAGTACTAAGTGTATACAAAATGTATAGAGAAGTTTTACATATATGAGCATATACCCTTGAGACTGAACCAAAGCTTCAATTTATAGGAGAAGGAAAGTGATTACAACTCCAAAATGGAAGGGATAGAGTCCTATTTCTAAGGGATTAAGTTCTAAAGACCAAGGAATAGGCTCCTTTTATGAAGGAATGAATGTTCATGAATGGAGGGAGTGAGGCTTCGACTGGATAACACCTTCTAGAAGCTTCCGGATGGGAGAATATTTGACCAGCTGGGCTTCTAGAATTTACTTTCACCTTCAATTTACCTTTTATAGGGGTCCGCACCTTTAATGAAGAAAACATGCGGTCAGCTCTGTAGTTTTTAGAGCAAAAGGGTGCGGTGCCGCATGTAAGGCTAAGGAAAAGTGTGGTACAAGTGTTTTTATGATTTTTACAAGCTTTTCTCCAAATTCAGGACTTGTTTTAGGAGCTTTAGGGTTGTATACTTCTAAGGGAGCATAATATAGGTATTGATGAACCCATATAGACAGTAAAATGTCATGGTGACAAAATAATGTGTAACAGATTGCCCCCTAAAGCGCGAAGTCTGAGATAATTTGAAGGGTGAAGTGCTTTATCATTCAGAGGATTGGCTTGTGGACACCGGTTGGAACTTGTAAAAACATTCAATGCACACACACACACACACACACACACACACACACACACACACACACACACACACATATATATATATATATATATATATCATCGCTAAGGTAGGCATTCCCATAATCAGAGCAAAAAATAACTAAATCAAAACTTAACTAAAATGTTCTGATATAGAAATGATACTAATATTACATCAATAGTAGACACAGTATGGACACAGCCATCTGTCATGAATAATATACTAAGTAATGAAAAATAAAACTCCTTGTAGCCTGGATGGTGGAAACTAGATCCAGGGTTTTGATTTCTGCTTCCCGAACTAGTATGATTCTATCCATGCGATTGATTGTGTTGAAGTCGAAAATGGTAGAAACCACTTGATTACCAATCAATGATATGAACTATTAACAAGTGTGATAGAAACCACAAATAATAACAATGGCTCTAAAATTACTCATTACAATCCATGAAGTTTGAATAAATGATTTGAAGTCGAACACTTCATATAATCATCCGATCGGAGGTCAATGATGTAACCTGTCGTCGAAGGTGAGAAATCTGCCATTAGGGCATGTAGATTCCAAGGTACTGATATAGTTCTAGATCAACTTCCTAGAGGATGAGTTGTCATCGATAGAAAGTGATCCGTCATAGGAAAAACCACGACATGAAACCATTAGATAAAGTTTTGAAGAAATATTTTACAAGGACTCACTCAATGATGGTCAACGCGAATAGAGAAATATATTTGCAGATGAATGGTTTGTTTGAACTGTCCTCTTGAACACATAATGACACTGCATATGGTTTGGTAACAATTGACCTAAGCTAATACCCATAAACTGGTTGAAGACTTTCAATGTGGTTTGATTAACTGATAGGGAAAGGATTTTCCCAACCCAGGTAGAAGTGTGACAAAAAGTGTCGTGTTCAAGAGTGGTATACTACTTTTAATCAAAGTGTGACAACTGGATCCATTTTCTCTCTTTTTCCCCCACCATTTCTAGAAAGTACCTCTTTATTTTTTGATAAGCTTGGGAAGGATAACATTTTCTTGTTATATAAGCTCATCCTTCGGATGAGTCTAACTTAGTTTAAAATCGAACCCTAAGAAGGAGTGGTCTGTTCCTGTTTATAATCAACATGTCCTTTACTGTTAAGTTTTAACGAGTCCAGTATAGGTGAAACTCGATGTTTTTCAGTTTTAGGGAGTCAAAATAAAAACTTAAGAAAACTATGTGGGTGTACTTTTTCGTAAATTTAGTCTCTCAAGCTCGAAAAAGGATAAAATAATACAAGAGAGAGCTCTATTGACCATGATTAGTCAATGTATACCTTTTTTGTAAATAGTCCATTTCAGTCCGGAAAAGGGGTAAACTTATAATGAAGGGCCGACTGTTCATTTCCTTTAACGAGTTAAAATATTCAAGTACTCAGAAATCTTTTCATGTTTAAAGAGTCTGAAAAGGGCTTAAAAGAGAATTCAAGATTTCACTTTTTCGTAAGTTTTAATGAGTTCGAAAAAGGGATAAAAATGTACTCATGGTTTTCTCTTTTTCGTAAGTTTTAACGAGTTTTAAAAAGGGATAAAATGTACTCAGTTTCGCTTTTTCATAATTTTTATTGAGTTTGAAAAAGTGATAAAAAGTATACTCCTTTTTCAAAATGATCATTTTACCCAAAGAATCCTGTATTCTGCACAAAAAATAAAAAATTAAACATACCTGTTTATGATTAATAAAAATAATTCGGAAAACAACTTTTCAAAGTGGAAAATAAACAAAATTATATTTCATTTATTCAAAAAATCTTATAAAAAGGAGTTTTTCTAAATCATTTTTACCATTTTATTCCAGACTGAAACTTGAGAGCTTTTGGTGAAAAACATTCCAGAGGAGATTACGGAAAATTCGACTGTCGGAATCGAAAATCGTCAGCTCCAGGTAAACCACATCATCCTCACCTTCATTTTTGTCCATTCACTTTCTTAATTTAGGTTTTAAATTCATTTTTTAGGAGAAAAATATGTTCAAAATTTTTCCCGCGAGGGTCCGCAGATAATACACATGACACCTGCGGACCCTGACAAATTTTCAAATAGAAAATTGTTGTGGTCCCGCACTTTTTGTATAGAATGCATGCGGACCTTCGCACTATCTCTGTGCAAAAGATGCGGAGGCGTTGTGAAGAAAATAAAATGATAGATTCTCCCAAAATAAACCAAATTTTTTCACTCAAATTGTTTCTAATCTTCCAATTTACCCATTGCAGAATATCTACAATGATCGAGTGGAGGGAACGAGAACATGAAGATGTTGATGAGACCGCAATGGTACATGCGCCCACATTGTGTGTATTGAGGGAATGTGGTTTATATATATTCTGGGCTATTCAGGGTATGAGGGCCCAAGTAGACTTACTCACATGGCTAGTAAACAAATGGGACGTTGAGGAACAATGCTTCATAATTGGAGATCACCGGCTTGAAATCGAGCTGGAAGATATATATTTTCTTACTGGTTTATCAAAGAGAGGTGAACCAATCTCTTTGTTTGGGGCTAGGGCAGGTGGCCAATCTGTCACTAGCCTTCAGCAAGAGTTCTGCAATGAGGAAGCAGATCCCAAAGACAAATGCATTGATATAAAAAAAATCATCCGTCTTGAACTCAAAGTGGTTGCGTTTACTATAACTCGGTTGTGTGAGAGCGTAGCTCCACACGTTGCTACTAGATCCCAGATGCAGACTGCTGTTGATTGTTTCAGAGGTGCCATTTTCAATTGGTGTGAGGCAGTATTGGCCAACGTAAAAGGCAAATTGACCCGGGAAAAGAACTCAAAGTTGAAAAACTTTGGGTATGGAGCTATTGTTGTCACATTTGCTCTGGAGAGAATTCCTTCACTTTCCTCGTAGCTTATCTCAGTTGATCTTGGTAGAGTCAGAGAGCCTCGGATGGTCTGATGGGTTGCAATGATGGCCCATCATAGTGAGGGTGGTGATATTGTTCTTTTAAATCCAACTTATTTCCTTTGGTTGGAGAACGAAATCCATGGGAAATTTTAGGGGCTAATATTTGCAGGTGGGCTAATTTTCCATGGTTTTTCAAAAAAAAATTATTCTCCAATTTCCATTTTTTTATAAAAATGATTCGCCCAAATTTTACAATATAGAATTATTTTACGTTAAAAATAGCCAACATTATATAGAAAGTATATATAATATCATTATAAATATGAATAATTTTAAAAATACATCAATAAAATTTTTATAGTTTGCATATTAGGGACTAGTCAGATTCACCAATTTTTTAAGCTTCAAGATAATTTTCCATCCTTCAAATTTTCCCTAAGGTCCAAATCTTCTCCATAGAAGATTTCCCATATGCTGGGATGGACTTCCGTGGTAATCGAGAGATATCCCTTCCTCTGGGAACACAGTGGGATGACTCAGGTAAGAATCATTTTGACATGCTCTAAATTCTAATTTTTATTTTGTTTTTGTTTAAATTGTCCAATACCTATGATTTTTTTTTTTTAAATGCAGATGTTGGTCCATGCAGGCTAGCCACGCTCCGTCGCTTCGACAGGAAGCAAAGAGAGACCATTGCAGTACCACAGGATCAGGCAGCTGATATTCTTACTAACCTAGAAGACAACCTAGAACAGTTGACCTTGGATATCCCGGAGACTTCGATAGATGATATCCCTCTCTGTATTCAGAGACATGTTATTGGAGTTCTTGGTCAGTTCAGGAGATTCCTAAATAAAGTAGCGCGAGCTGTCGTGTAATATCATGATCACCACCACGGATAGTGGATGATTGTGTAGGCTATGACATTTTTGTTTTTTGTATCACTATTTTTGCCGATCATAAGGTGTTTTAAACCTATAATTGAGGACGATGTAATAATTTTTGAAAACATTACTCTTACTCTATGATATTACTACTATTTATGGCTATCTGTTCAACATGTTTATCGAATGTTGCTTTGATTTACTGCTTTAATGTTGCAAATGTTTATTTATAACACTAGTAGCTAATGCATCAGCCAATGTGTTTAAATTTCTCGGAATGTGTTGATATTCAATGTAATCAAACTCTCGTTCCAAGAGACGTACCTTCAAAAATCATCTCAATAACACTGGATTTTTAATTGCGTATACTCGATTTAAATGTAATACAATGAGTTCAGAATCTAACCTAACGATCAAACATCGAATTCCAAATGAAATGGATTTAGATAATAACTCAATCACTGCACTATATTCTGCAATATTATTCGTTGTTTGACCAAGGCTTACCCCATGCATAGATATTAACTCATCAGTGGGTGAATAAATAACCCAGGTTGCGGAAGAAATGTTCCGTGTACTACGACAAGCACCATCAGCAAAACCAATATACGTTTGAAGGGATGTTGACATCTGCAATATCAAGAGTAATCTAGATAAGCAGGGATAGTAGTAAAAATAAACTTAAACTAGGCACACTCTTCTAATCTAAGGCACACTAGCTACGAAAAGAACTAATATACAAGTAATATCTCCACACAAGATTTAAGCATAATATCTCTTTAGATAAAGCCCATTTCTAGGTTTATCTAAAGAGACCTCGTCATAATCAGTCAATTCATAGGCCCCTTTTGCAAGCATTCGCTTGAAAATATAAGGACCATGCCACATGGGTTCGAATTTTCTAGCTCCTAGCTTATCATTAGCTTGATCATATACCAATACTAGGTCACCCTCTGAAAAAACACGAGATGTAACAATTTGATCATACTGAGCTTTAACACGTTTTTTGTGAGCTTCAACTGCCAATGCAGCGGTGCATCGAGTCTCATCTAATTGAGCTAAGTATAAGAAGCGTTTCTCCTCCTCAAATGTAGCTAGTAGTAATTCTATGGCTAATTGGAGTGACGGTATTTCACAATCAATCGGTAACACAACTTCTAAACTGTAAACTAGCTGAAAAGGATTGAAACTTGTTGCAATTTTTGCTGAGGTTTGATATGCGCCAAGTGCTGAAAAAAGCATGGTATGCCAATTCGATTTATGAATTCCAATAATCCATTTGATCATGGTGGTTAAAGCTTTATTAGCGGCTTCAACCTGAACATTAGCCTGCAGGTAATATGGAGTAGAGCTATCGTGGTGTAGGCCAACTTGATCAGTCAGTTCAGTCATCATTATGTTTCGAAAATGAATTCCATGGTCAGTAATGATAGCTTGGGGTACACCAAATCGAGCAATCACGGGATTGAATACAAAAGTAGCTGTAGTTTTTCCATCTGGCGCAAATGTAGGCATCGCCTTGGCCCATTTGGTAAAATAATCTACTGCGATAATAATATACCCATGCCCCCCGGCTGAGTGAGGGTTACATGTAATGAAGTCAATGCCCCATTTTGAAAAAGGACTGACAACAATTATTGGGTGAAGAGGAGTTGGTGGTGCACGCATTTTACGATCAAAGATCTGACAATTGTGGCATTTTCGGACTGCTAGAATGCAATATTTAAATAAAAAAGGCCAAAAATAACCAGCACGCAATATATTTTGGGCTGTGGCATACCCATGCATATGACCGCCACATGCTCCAGAATGGCAGTCATTTAAAACGTTTTTAGCCTCTTCCTGGGTTAAACATCGTCGAAATACAGAATCCACACCACGATGATAAAGCGTGTCTCCAACAATATTGTACTGCTGAGACTGGTAACAGATCTTTCATCGTTGTGAACGCGAAAGCTCAGGCTGAAAATTTTGGGTTTGGAGATAAATGATTATAGCTCCATACCAAGGATTTAAAGTACTGATAAGAAACAAAGATTCATCAACGATTGGATGTTCTACCATAGTTTCCTTCTCAGTATTTGGGAAGTCACACATCAGTTCGGCGAACACTAGTGATTTCTTTGATTTATATTTTTCAAATTATAAATCAAACTCTTAAAGGATTACTATCCATTTAGAGTATTTGTCCCCGAGCAGTTGTTTGGTCAAAATATAAATCATAGGGTTACAATCAGAGATCACTATTGTTTGTCGTAACAGTATGTAATAACGAAATATTTGGACAACTTGAACTGCTGCCAAGGCCAATTTCTCCACATGTGAGTATTTTATTTCAATCGGATTCAAATTTCGACTAAGATAGTAAATCACATGTTCGTTTTGAAATTCATCTTCCTGAACTAAAACCATTCCGATCGTGGAATTAGAGGCTGCTAAGTATAAAAAGTAATTTTGGTTGTAATTTGGTGGATGCAATAATGGTGCATGGGTCAACATGTGTTTTAGAGCATCAAAATATCTATCAACGATCTCGTCCCAAATGAAAAGAATACTCTGTTTCAACAACCTGGTAAAACCTTTGGTTAACTCAGCATAGTTAGGAATGAATCTATGCAGAAAGTTTGCTTTCCCTTGCAAACATTGGAGTTGGCGGAGTGTGGAAGGAGGAGGTAAACTAATGATGGCCTCAACCTTCGACGAGTCGACACGAATGCCTACCTTTAAAACAATAAATCCCAACAATTGTCCATATTGTACACAGAAAACACATTTGTGAGGATTCCGATGAATCTTATAATGCCTACATCTCATAAATATTTCTTGTAAATGAGTAGGATGATCTTCCCTGTGTAATGAATGAGCAGGTAAATCATCGAGATAAGGTTTCACAATGTGTTTAATGTCATGAAATGCATAAGACATTTCCCTTTGAAAAGTTGCACCAACATTCTTAAGTCCAAATGGTAATTTACAGTAAACGAAAGTTCCCCACGGAAAAATGAATGTTGTCTTTGGTTGATCAACAGGGAGTATGTTTATTTGATTATAACCAGAAAATCCATCCATAAATGAAAAAATTTCGCTTCCGGCACAATCATCAATGATTTGATCGATATAAGGGGTTGGATAATTGTCTTTTGGACAAGCTCTATTTATATCCCTATAATCGATACATACTCTGATTGTTCCTTGTTTTTTATTAACAAGAACAATATTAGATACCCAATCCGTAGAGGAATTGGATAAATAAATCCTGCTCGAAGTAATTTTTCAACTTCAGCTTTGATTGCAGCAGCTTTTCGTGGATGTATCTGACGTAATATTTGTCTGATAGGTTTAGCTTCCGAGTATGTTTTAATTTCATGAACGACAATGGATGGATCAATTCCTGGCATTTCTTCATAGGACTAGGCAAAATTTTTATAGAATTCTTGAAATAGGGCTTTGTATATATCAATTTCATATTTTGTACAAGAAACACCTATATGAATGTTTTCAACAATTCCTAGTTTTACTGAGATGTCAATGGGAACCGTTGTAGAAATATTTTCTAAATTCAATTCAGAATCTGAATTTGTGATTGATAGAGGACTCTGAGGTTATTTGACATATTCAGTGGTGAAAATTGATGAAAAATCATTTTCAAATCGATCAATATCAGGTAGAAATGAAGATTTATGATGTAGATCTTCCCATGGTAATTCATCCATAGACAAAAATTCACGGATATGTTCATTAGTATTGAATACATGTTGAAAAGGATCAGGAATTGATGTCAAGGATGAGCTTGATTTCAAAAATAATTCTTCATTGATCACATTCACCGAATCAGATGGAGTTGAAGGGGTATTAGAAAATGACTGTACCGCTTGATATGCTAACTCAAAAGGACTCAAAGGCATCTCGCCTTAAAAAGAATCCAGTTCTGATTCTAAAGGTACTATCTAAGGATCATCAAATGGAATAGTACTTGATGTAATCATATTGATATTAGCGATAGTATGCGGTATGTTGGGTGCAGGCATAGAAAAATTCCCCAATAAAGTAGAGTCTTTAATTAAACCTACCCCAACATCTTCGTAAGGGATAGTCGATTTTTCCAACATGCTGGATACTATCCGTAGAAGCTGGGTCATATGAAAGCTGGTCAATTTTAACGATATTTCCTTTGTGAGGGAACATGATTAACCGAAAGACATATGATACGACGATAGTCATAGCCTAAGACCAACTTCGACCCAGGAGAAGGTTGTAATCTAGAGAGGCATGAACTACTTCCACATCTAGATTAACAGTTTTTCCTTCAACCTCTATAGGTAGATCCTATAAAATACCATACAGATGGAATCCTATTCCATAAAAAGCTTTGAGGATGGTTGGAGATTGGTTAAGCGTCGGAGAACCAAGTGATTTCCAAGAACTCAACTACATGATACACGTAGATGCCCCTTGATCAATCATAGTATGAAAGCAACATCTGTTTTTTACTAACATTGGAATCTGAAAGACCATTTGATGGGGTAGGCGAGGTGTAAAATTTTCTAATTCGAAGACCATAAGGTTCGAATCCTGTAGATCTACGGATCCTAAAACTGACAATAGTAATTTCCTTTGTGATGGACATGATTGCAGCACTTCCAAGGCCGACATTGCTGAAGGGGAAATTTCCAAATCCTCAACAATGTTGTAGTTTTGAGAAGCCCTCGCATGTGGATTGAAATATAATTTACGAAGCACACCTTTAGCAGGCGGTTTGATTACTAATTCAGGATTTGGTTTCTTGATATGAAGAGGATTAGAAACCGAGGGAGATGTAGCTGGTGCTGAATTAGAATTTTCTTTTTCTTTACCAGTAACAGGATTTTTTCTACCATAGTCCTGCGATCATGTCGCAACCATCAAAATATCTGTTGATGTATTAGAAGAAGATCTAATTAGTTTACTATCTTGAATTGGAAAGGTATCCTTCAAGACAACAGGAGTGGGTGAACCTTTGACGAACTTAGACACTTCAACCCTATGTGTATTGGTGAAATGATCCTCGTCACAGATAAGACAAGGATAACGAGGTTTCCGTTTGTCATCAGTTGATTCAGTTTTATCAGTTTTTTCTTTAGGATATGAGGTCTGTTTATTATTTTTCTTCCCCTTTTTCTTGTTGCCGGATTTCGACTTAGTAGATGAATCTACAATGTGAATATCGGCATTAGTTTCCAAGGAAGATTCTCCTTTTGGTGAATCGGGTAAATTTATTATAGGAGAAGTAATCTTTGAAGATGTCTTCTTATTCTTAGTTGTAGTAATCGAACCGATTACACCATCAATGGCATGAGACCCTGAAGGAGTTGTTGTTATCTGACTAGGACGCGGCAAATCAGGAATTTTCTCGTACAAAGTTCCAGACTAGGTATATACCAAATCTAGATATTAAGCTTGAGCAATAACTTTTTCTTCCATGAAAACTCCTGCTTTTGCTATATCTTTAGTGATTTTTGGTAGCAATGATTTAACAAACCATTCTGCCAATATTTGATCTGGGATAAAAACTTTTACCAAACATCTTCTACGTCTCCATTCATGAATATGATCTGATATATATGTAGACATAGATTGTTTTAGTGAAGTTAATAATTCCGTGCCATTGTCATATCCGACTGGCAATTGAAAATGAGCTAAGAAGGCATTTTCTAGGGCATTGAAATTATTAAACAAGCCTCGTGGTAGTTCAATTTACCACTTAGTAGCTAATCCTATGAATGTTCTCTGAAAAAGTCTAAGTCGAACGAAATCGTCGATTAATGAGTTAGATGCGCACCAAAGGTGGTAAGTCATAACATGGTTGGAAGGATCCTCTCTTGTTTTTCCTTAAAATTTTGGGATATCATTGGGCAACTTATGAGGCATTGGTGTCCAATACGGATCATAGTAGATGGGATCATTCGTAAGGCGAGATCAATCCAGTAAATCCAAAGTTGCTATGAACAACAATCAATAGGTATGGTCTTGTGGATAACCTTGTGAAACTAAACCAGTCCCAAGAGGAGGATATCCAGGATAACCTGGAATAGGTTGTGCATTTGGAATCAGATTACCCCCTGTATAACCAGGAATAACCGGACCATACTTAGGTTGAACAGGTGTTTGATACATATATCCAGGGTATGGTTGTTGCAGGTAGACTGGATTTTGTGAAACAGGTCCATATTGGTACGGCCCCTGATATGGTTGATAAATAAATTGAGGTTGACTCGTTATAAATATGCTAGTACCAGGTTGTCCTATGGGTATCTGAATAGTAGTTTGAATTGTTAGTCCAGACTACGGAATAGAAACCTAAGGAATCTGTATCGACGTTTGAGGGGTAGATGTAACAGGAAATGTAGACAGTGCAAGAATAGGTGTGATAGGATGAACATAAGTGTAAAAAAACTATTTGTGATGGAGTACTAGGTGAAATTGGACCACGTTTCTGAACAAGACCAGATGCAGGTGTTGGAATTGAAGGTTGGACTGGTTGTTGGGGTTGATTATAACCAACAGGTTGTCCTGCTTGATAATAAGGTACTTGCATATTTGGTTGTAAATTCTGTTGAACTTGGGATGGATCCCACACCATTCCAGGATATGAGGGTCCCATTGAAGGTTGTACACAAGATGGCCCATAACTGGGTTGAACAGATGGCTGATAATTAACTGGATAATTTCCACCTCCTTGTAACATTTGTTGTTCTGGATAGAACTGCTATGCTAAAGGAGGTTGCAATCCTTGAGCAGGATACTTCCCTTGAGGTTGATATTGACCTTGAGGCATGTACTGTCCCTAGGGTTGATATTGACCTTAGGGTATGTACTGTCCTTGGGGTTGATATTGACCTTGAGGTATGTATTGTCCCTGGGGTTGATATTGACCTTGAGGTATGTACTATCCTTGGGGTTGATATTGAACCTGAGGTATGTACTGTCCTTGGGGTTCCCCCCAGGCTGTATTTGGCTATTTTGAGGTTGCCCCCCAGGCTATATATTACTACCTTGAGATGTGGGGTTAGAAATATTTCCATACATCATATAAATTTGCTCATTGTTCAAAGTTCTAGTATTTGATTCATTTAGGCCAGATGATGACATTGGTTTGCTTGAAAAAGGAGATGCTCCTGACAACATACTAGAGAGCGAGTGATAGTCTGTAGGAATAGACAGACCACCATAAAGAAATGTTTCTGGAAATTCAGAAAACATAGATGACTCACCTGACATGTTTTTCTGAGGTCTATAACCTATTGGTGTAGTTTAAAAAGGGATTCGGGGTGGCGAATACTGAAGACCTACATTTTGCAGAAAATCTATCAATGAAGAATACCAAGCATCTTGTCTAAAAGGATTGTAAAAAATTTATTCATGTTCTCTAAGTTCTAAATTTTCCTAAGTTGAAGGGAGAATTACTTCTTCTTCTATATCAGTGATTTCTTCAATACTAATGAGACTAGGAGGAAGATATTTTGTGATCCGATTCTTCACTCTGGGTGAACCAGGATAATCAAGAATTGGGGTAGTGAATTCTAAAGTAGGTTCTGATGTAGTAGGTTTAGTTTCCGGTTCAGAAATTCCAGGTTCTTCAGGTGATAATTCACTTGTTGTAGAAGCAACTTCGGTTAATTCGGAAATTGAAACCATCTGTGGAGTATGTTATGCTATTTGCGATTGATCTAGTTCGAAATTAGGATGAGTAATTATAGATGATTCTCCTTGTTTCGTTAATCCAGTTCTACTGATAAAATTTGGTATCAGAGATTTAAGTCCTTCTAGTTGGCTTGGTGTGTACTCAGGTGGTTTCCCCTGAATTTTGCGTGATTGTCTCGGTAATTCAACCACGATTAAAACTTTTAACACACGCAATCCAAGAAAATTTCAATAAAAAATTCCTGAAGTCGCTAAGAAACAAAAAAATGATCACACATCTATAAAATCTAAGAGATAAAACCACACACTAACAGTAGATTCCTGCACTAAAAACACTAATTGGTGATGAAATCCAAAATCGTAGTATTTTAATGTCGAAATAACGGTTGGAATAGTTACCCCGACAACCTGCTTAATGAAACAGACCGGTGTAAGTTTCTCCACTTAAACCATCTCGAGTGAAGATAACCCTCTAGAGATTCCAAGTGAGTCTATTCAACGTCTGCTCCAGGTACAGTGGGATCTTCCCTCCACCATCACCTTGGGAAATAATCCTAAATTTTATGGCCACTAAGGTCACCAACAGGAAAAAATATACCTGGTGGAATAGTATATGATCCGATATGCATGCAAGGGCAGAGTAACAAAGCTCAATCCCCTTGAAGGCTCCTTGACATAATCCAAGGTTTACCGACAAGTAACCCTAGGCTCCTCGACAATGGTCAATCTGAGGTTTACCATTGTTAATACGTTTATATCTTCTATCGTTCCCAATGAGGAAGGATTGATTACCTCACTGGTTCGGATATGATCTCGTGCTTGATTCCTTTAGGAGGAGCTTCCCAGAGCATACATACTACTATTGGAATTTCCTACCGCAAGATCGACTACTTGTTTTCTTTACTGTCTTGGAGATTTAACTAAAACCTATTCCAAGACACTAGCATGAGCTATTTTGGTGGAAATATCCCTAGGAAATATAAAATTTCTAGATTGATTTTAATTAAGCGTTAATTTTAGTTGGTTGTTTCTTAGGAAAATGGGCATGAAAGTGAAACTTCAATGATGTACAATGACCCGACTCCAAAAAACACTAAAATGCATCTATATGACAGACAATTCATTCCTTTTCAATGAAACCTATCTAAAAGAAAGAGTTGAGGGATGTAATTTCTTTTAAAACATCAATCCTTCCTTTTAAAACAAGAATATATGAAAAGAAATATTTTTCATGATAAATAAATGATTAATTGCTCAAAAAGAAATCCCTTTTTATCATTCAAGTCTTAAACTACAAATAAAACAATTTCCAAAAGAAAAGTATGATTACTTAGAAATCAAAATTCAAAATTTTGAACTCTAAAAATTTCTAAAGATTTAAATTTTAAGACTAAAAAAAAAAAAAACTCTAAAATTTTGAGGATGTTTTGCTTAGTTTGTAATCTAACCAAGAAATCCTTTTCTTATCCCAGCAAGAAATCAAAATCATCCAATGGTGGTTTTTAAAGTGAAATTCAAAACCTATTGAACTAAAAGTCTCTTAAGATTTGCAAATAAAAAATTAAATCTAATTCTCATAGAAGCAAGTTTTGCTATAAAGTCAAAGGCTCAGCAAGAAAAAAATGAAATACCAGTGATCTAAGGTATATAAAGGTTTTTTATCTTTGAGCAACACAAAGACAAAGCAAAAAATCACTTATAAAATGCAAATCTTTAGAAAATCACTCAAAACTTTGGAATTCTAGAAGAAAATTTCACAAGGGAATTTTGATAGTGAATACAAGTTTGGGTAATCACAGAGAATCTTGTAAGCTGGTACTAGAAAAGAGAATTTTGAGTTTTTCAAAAAATTTCTCAAAGTCCGCAGGTTTCAGTGTAAAAAGGTATGGTACCGCACTGTTTACACAGAGAAACTGCGGAGGTGACTGCACTGTTTTCAAAGAAAAAGTGCAGAGATCAGAAAAATTAAAGAAAAATAAAAAATTCTAAGTACTTTTTAGGGATTCAACAGAGATAATTTACCCAAGCAAGTATGGACTAATAAAAAAAAAAAATTCTTTCAAAATTCAAACTCAAAGAAAAATAAAACTAAGTTCAAACAAAATTCCCTAGCGGAGTCGCCATTTTGTTAGGCAGATAAATCGTTCTTGCGGACAAAAAATATCTCCCTAGTATCACAAGGATAGCTAGAAACAAACAGGACAAATGTAAACTACTTTCTCTAGATTATATATGATTTAGAATTTTCTATGATGAAGAAAGGACCTACCTATGATCCAATGCTAGTTGAAGTCTTCTTTCTCGTCGCTCCAATAAGTCACCTCTTAAGACCTACAAACAAAGACATGGAAGAGAATCAAAAGCACCTGCAACATATACTAATTCAAAAATCACAAATCTATCTTAATGATCAAGGAATTTAAGAAATAAGTCATTCAAGTAAACACATAAATAACTTATTGAGAAAACAAGATCCATTTGTATTATCTTTAAATAAAAGAAGGAGTCTTACAACCTCGTTCTCCTTGATGTCATAAATATCCTTCCGGGGTCCAGAACAAGTGTTTTCCTTTGGTCTGAAAAGCCCTTCCACTCTTTGAACCAGCCTAAATACGAGTGTATAATCATTCTCGCATGGATAACAACTAGCAAAAAAGAGTATGTTTCTTCAGCAATTTCCTTCTCTATTGTAGCTACCAAGTACAAAGCAAGTACTAAATGTATACAAAATGTATAGAGAAGTTTTACATATATGAGCATCTACCCTTGAGATCGAACCAAAGCTTCAATTTATAGGAGAAGGAAAGTGGTTATAGCTCCAAAATGGAAGGGATAGAGTCCTCTTATCAAGGGATTAAGTTCCAAAGACCAAGGAATAGGCTCCTTTCATGAAGGAATGAATGTTCATGAATGGAGGGAGTGAGGCTTCGACTGGATAACGCCTTCTAGAAGCTTCCAGTTGGGAGAATATTTGACCAGATGGGCTTCTAAAATTTACTTTCACCTTCAATTTACCTTTTACAGGGGTCTGCACCTTTAATGAAGAAAATGTACGGTCAGCTTTGCAGTTTTAGATCAAAAGGGTGTGGTGCCATAGGTAAGGCTAAGGAAAAGTGTGGTTCAAGTGTTTTTATGATTTTTACAAGCTTTTCTCCAAATTCAGAACTTGGTTTAGGAACTTTAGCATTGTAGACTTCTAAGGGAGCATTATATAGGTATTGATGAACCCATATAGATAGTAAAATGTCATGGTGACAAAATAATGTGTAACAGGAATCCATTCGGAATTTGAATCATTATTATGAGAAGTAAAAGTGCAAAGATGAGCCTAAAGGTGACTTAAAAGGAAATGATAAAGTAAATGGTAAATGGACACAGAAGCACGGAAGGCCTCAAGATGTAGTTGAGAAATAAAATGTTACTCCTTACAAGAGGTTCAATGCAGTTGACAAGGGATATGTGTCGTAACCTGGAGAGAATAAGACTAGAGATGATGGTAGAGCACCGTTGCAGTGTTGGATATGTGGCAAAGATAAATGTAAGAAGGATTGTCCATTGTACCAGGGAGGTAGGCCTCAAATGTATAGTGCTCAAGATGCACAAACCATTGGGGATGTTTTTTATAGTATTCCTTAGATTTATGTGGTTGTGGAAAACAGGAAAACAGATCACCAAGAATCTATCATTGAGATGGATGGGAAGCTTTTTGATCAAGTTATTTATATTTTGATTGATCCTGGATCTAATTATATTATGTTAATCATGATCTGGTGGATAAGTGTGGCTTGAAAAAATAAGTGCATGCAGAGTCTTGGTTGGTGCAATTAGATACTAGTACGAAGAAGATATTTAACCATTGGGTAAGAGCTTGTGCATTTGATTTGAATGCTATTCCTATAGAAGCACATTTTAATGTACTGCCATTGGGCTCATACAGTATGATTTTGGGTATGCACTGGTTGTATCTTCACATGACAAAAGTAGATTTCTATGACAAGGATATTGATTGCTTGGATGATAATGGATAAAAGAGAATCTTGCAGGGAAAGGAGAAGCCTACATCAGTGATAATGGTCATAGATATGCAAGCTAAGAACAATTGTAGAAAAGGGTGTGTGATGTTTTCCGTTAATATTTCTAGTGAAAAGGGTAAGGTTGCTGAGGATGCAGAAATATTCAAGAGGTAACATGTATTGTAGTAGTTTCAGGATGTTCTTCCAACAAATATTCTAGAGTTTCCTCCGCACATGGAAGTAGACTTTTATATTAAATTGATACCAGGGGAAACACCAACATCAAAGTAACCTTACAGGATGAGCACTCCAGAGTTAGTAGAGTTGAAGTTGTAGTTGAAGGAAATGCTTGCTAAGGGATACATTAGGCCAAGTGTATCATGTTGGGGTGCACCAATATTGTTTATGAGGAATAAGGATGGTACTCTCAGGTTATGCATTTATTATAGGTAGTTGAGGTGATGATAAAGAAAAAATACCCATTACCGAGGATTGAAGATTTGTTTGATCAGTTGAAGGGAGAATTAGTGTTCTAAAAAATTGATTTGTGATGAGGAAATCATTAGGTACGCATCAAAGAAGAGGAAATATACAAGACTTCCTTCAAGACTAGGCATGGGAATTATTATTTTGTTGTAGTTCCATTCGGTTTGACTAATGAATAGTGTGTTGCATCCTTATCTGGACACGTTTTTTATTGTATTCATTGATGAAATATTGGTATATTCTAAGAATTAGGAAGAGCGTTCTGAGAATTTAGCAGCAGTGTTGAGAATTATAAGGGAGCATCAATTGTATGCCAAGATTAGTAACTGTAGTTTCTTCCAGATATAGGTACATTTCTTGGGAAATGTTGTTTCCAAGGTAGAAATAGTAATAGATCCAGAAAATATAAAAGCTATCATGGAATGTGCAACTCCTGGAAATGTGGATGAAGTCAGATCAGTCATGGGACTAGAATGTTACTACAGGAGGTTCATCAATAAATTATCATGTATTGCCTATCCTATTACATCATTGCAAAGGAAAGGTAAGAAGTTTGAATGGATAGAGGAGTGTGCAACCAATTTTGAGCAGTTGAAATAGTTGTTTACCAATGCTCCAATGTTAAAGATTCCAGATCCGGATAAAGAGTTCGTAGTATGTACTGATGCTTTCAAGAGAGTGCCTGGTGGAGTCCTTATGTAGGAGGGACACGTGATATGCTATGAGTCTGGGAAATTGAATGAGCACGAGAAAAACTATGTGAATCATGATCTTGAGTTGGAAGTTATTATTCATGCTTTGAATATGTGGAGAAATTATCTTCTTGGTGAGAGTTTTTTATTGATGAGCAATCACAATGGGTTGACATATCATTTTGACCAGCCGAATTTGAATGCTAGGAAAGCTAGATGGTTGGCTACCCTTAGTGATTTTGACCTTGAGATCAGGTATATTAAGGGAAAGGAGAACAGGGTTGCAGATGCTCTCAGCAAGAAATTACAATTGAACCATGTTTCAACAATGATATTATGTGTGAAAGGTTTACATGATCATATCTTACATACAATACAATAAGACGACATGTACAAAGAGCCTATGAACAATTTACAGCAAGGTACAAGTGATCAGGATGTGGATTTTCATCTTACAGTATATGGCTTGGTGAGATTTAGGGACATGATCTATGTGATGGATTATAGTGAACTCAAGAAGCTTATAATGGATTATAAGATTATAATAATTTTGATATAATGGATTATATTTTGTAGTCCATTCAACAGGAATTGTTAGTTGGGTAAATCCTAAGATTATGGGAGTGACATTAGCAAGGTCCTACCACCATGCTGTCTATTATTTATCTCTGTGTAAGAGGAGGGTTAAGTGTTGGAAGAGTTGTAGAAACAAACCACAATAGAAACAATAGAATGTAACTGGGAAATATTAAACTGTTCAATCGTATCAAAACTAGAAAGATGGATGTAGGCTTGGAGGAGTGCATTGATATGTTCGTCAATTAGGGAAACTTGATACCTTGGGATAATGGATGACAAAACAGGGCCATTGTGTAGAGGGGCTTCAAATCCTCCTAACAAGGAGTCAATAAATTTATTATGGTGTAAGTCAATTACACAAGCTAGAAATGACACATTCAAACTAGGTTTGAATAAAGGATTAATTCCAAATTGTATTAGCCCAAGATTCACATACTTATACTCTTGCTCAAGACCCCATTGAACATTTATATTTTTATGAGTGGGATCTGATACATTGGTTGGGTAAGATTAATAGGTATATTTATAGAGGTATATCTAATAGGGTTGGCTGCATGAAATTTTAACATTGGAAGGTCATAAATATTCCAAGAAGATATTTGACATAGCTAAAAATTGGCATTAGGAGTATATTCTTGAACTACCACCTTGGTATCATACAGGGGATCAAACTATGACTTATTCAAAATTATTCCAATCCATTATTTTTCTTTGAAATGTTCATATCAACAGAGAAATCACAACTACTTGAGGTCATTTTTACTGCAATTCACTACTCAATATTCCATAAGAAAATAAGGAAAATAAATATGTGAATGCAAAATACCATTCACTTGAGGAATGGGACCCCATTAGATCTTAATGTCTTTCTTTGGATACAATTATCTGGAAACATAGCCCACCTACTAACTATTTTGCAACGGGCTTTGATATCACCTCCTCATTTTACTAACCATGTATCGCTTTCTATAATGATAGATAATATGGCTCAAATCATTTAATCAAATATTTAATACAACTTAGAAAACAAACAGGAATAAAACAAATCTTTATTGATAGACAATATATTAATTTACAATATCTTCCTCTGATACCAAATTTATAAAATTAGCTTAGAGGCATGGATCAACATTAACAAAGTCTTATAAACTTCATATATGATTAAGTATAAGAGAAACTCGCATACTTAAGACAACTTAAGAGTTCCACCACTTCATATTGTTAGAGGCACTCTCATGCACCTCCCACAAAATGAAGAATAATTTTATGTTCTTGACACTAATGAATTAAATATGCCATCTCCACACTTGGAAGATTAATATTGTTATGGGTGCACCTCTAATAATTACTTCATCTCAGGTGTAAAGATGTTTCATTTGTAAAATCCCTTAGAACTCCATTTTTAAATTACATCTTTACAATCCGATTACTATAACCTCACCCATGGAGACTCTTCATCTGACACGGCCTTACATAATTCCTCTTGAATCTCCAATGAAAAATTACTAAAATCATGCATCCAAATGTGGTGAACTTGGTGCCCACTATCCATCTGACACACCTACCACATTTACACAAAATTACAACACCCCCTCATCCAACATCCCACCAAGAAATATTTTTCTCCGTAGATCTACCATAAGTAGAGAAGACGTAAGATTTCTTCATAAAATAAAATCCTATGGATTTAAGAAAGTTACTCCCATTTTTGGAATCATTTCAGAAGAAGAAGAGGAAGAATAATCTAACTAGACTAGTAAGTTGCAAGAAGAAAATTTGCACTTAGAAACCACTATTGAAGGGAAAAGAGGACTAGTTAAGGAAATCCTAACCAACATGAGAGATGGCCAAAAATAATTGACTGGAAAACAGAAACAACTTTTAGAGCTAAAATATTCTATAATGATCGAGGAATTTGAAAATGTGTTTAAAGAAGAATAAGATCACGATTGGGAACAAAAATCATTACTATGTATACCGGAACATGCCAACTAGAGCTAGGTATGTCTATTCTTCATATGAAAGGGTTTGAGGATACACTTGTTATTAGATTAGATGTCAAGGTTAGTGGTTATAAGAAATATTCTTTGGATGTATAGATAGACACAAAATCCATGAATTCCTTTGCAAAACATAATGTCGTTCCAGAATATTATTGAAAACCCACAAGTCTACAGTTCAGAACCATAAATAAAACATTAATGACCATTAGAGCTATGGCTCCAAGCTTTCCTCTTCTTCTTGATGGAATTCCTACTTCTGTAAATCTATATAATTTTGATATAGGTAGTGATATGTTGTTAGGTAAAGATTTAGTGAGAATACATATTCCCCTTGTTGTATACACAAACCACATTTGTCTCAACATCCAAGGAAGAACTATAAAAATTCCAAGCAAGTATAGCTATGTATAAATATTTGTAGATCCCGTTCCAAATATAGTTGATTGTTCTATTGAAAAATTAGGAAAGCCTTTGTCAAAGTAATTAGAAATGTTTAAATTCAAGGACCAAAATACATATGAGACATAAAGGAAAACATTAAAGCAGAATGTACAATATATGCACCCAATGAATTTTGGAAAATGGAGAAATAATTTGTGGATCATCCTTATAAAACGAACTACTCTGGTACACCCATAAATCATTCACAAATCATATGTATCCACTAGAGCTTGAACTTTGTAAAAGAGATTGATGAATTACTAGAAATAAAACTAATTGAACCAAGTTGAAGCCCTTGGGATTTCTCGACATTTTATGTCAAAAAACATTCAAAACATAAAATAGGTAAGCCTTAGATGGTTATTAGCTACAAAGCATTAAATGATGCCTTGTTTCCTATCATGTATCCTCTCCCATCTAAAGAATATTTGTTCCAGAAAACCAGTACTAATAATGCGTTCAACAAATTTTATCTTAAGAGTGGATTCTGGAAGATATGAATCAAGCCATCTGATAGATATAAGACTAGATTTGTAGTGCCATATTGAAAATTCCTATGGTGAGTAATTCCATTTGGATTGAAGAATGTACCCTCTGAATTTCAAAAACGGATGGAGGATATATTTGGAGATTTGAAATTTGTCACTGTTTATATTGACAATTTGTTAATTTTTTCTTTTGATTTGAAGGAACACAGAAAGCACTTGGAAATAGTTCACCACAAGGTTTTTAAGCATGGGCTAGTCCTTATAAAACTAAATCTTGAGTTTTCAAAAACTAGAATTGAATACTTAGGACTAATCCTATTTTAGGGAAACTTTGAACTATAGGAATATGTGTTGAAGGCTTTATTAGAGTTTCCAGACACCATCTATGACCGTAGATGATTGCAGAGGTTTTTGGGGACCCTTAACTACAATCGAAAATTTTATGAAAATAAAGCCAATGATGTAAAAATCCTATATAATGGTTTCATAGGAATAGAATGGACCCCAATTATGACAAAAGAAGTCTAGATTATTAAACAAAAGGTCGAGAATCTGTTAAGCCCGGTTCTTTTGTGACATGAATTTCCTTACATTATGGAAATAGATGCATCCAATTAATTATGGGAAGGATTTTTAATGAAAAATAATTCTAAAAGAGAATAATTTTTCTCATATGCATCAAGATTTTTCAAAAAAATTGAACTTAGATATCCATCATATTTATCAGATTTTCTTACAAGAGAAGAAAATCCAAAAGAAATCCATATGTTTAGTTCTCCCTCAACTTTAACTTCAACAACATCTCCCCCTGGTCCAGATGGATTGGAGTGGGTATTATTATATAAATATTGTAATATGCCATTTTTTTCATTGTCTTCTAGATAGGGTTAAGGAGAGTCATGCATACGAATGTTTTCTTGAACAATGGATTAATAGTAGTAATAGCAATGTATATAATATTATGTATTTTGTAGATTCAATCAAGATGTTTCAAGGGGAAATTAGGTTTGCACCATTGATAGGATAGATAAATATTTATATGTATGAACCATGGTTAAGCTGCTAGTGTAAGTATTGATATACTTCCACCAGGGATCAAAACACATTTGCATGTGCATCTTAGGTGTCCCATACCGAATAATTTTTTTATCATTCCATTAGGTCATGGAATAAATTTTCTCCATTGGTGGTTGTCATTGTCATATAAACGTTTTTTCCCTCCAAGATTCATATTTTTGACTCATTTCCATGTTCCTTTGAGCATAAAAACATATGAAAATGCCTTGTTTTCACTTGAAAGTTTTAAGTCAAAATATCATTCAAATTCAGGTCAAAAAGGCAGTTTCAATAGGTCATTAGGGTTTTTGCATTTTTCAAGGTCTTTCCTTTATTCTGATGAGGTCAGCACACATATGTGAGAGGGATTTATTATGATCATCATGATGCTTTCATTTTGCTTCAAAGGTTGTATTTCCAGTTTCAGGACTTTTTATCAAAATGTCATTTTGATAAAAAGTCACTTATGTAATTTATTTTATTTTTTCAAATGTAATTTTATGCTAATATATGTAATATTTTAATCCCAAGCTATCAAATTGAACATGTCAAGCCGCAGTGAGCAAAAGAAAAGCTAGCTCCAGACTGATCCGACCTATAAAGAAAAAAGTGTCAAAGAGTATCAGTGAGAAAAGGAAGAAGACTTCAAAACATTAGAAATAGGGTTTTTCAAAGCTAAATCAAATTCCACCTACATATAAAGCCTATTTAACACTTCAAAAGAATCATTTTTTCTTTTCAAAACATAAGAAGCATTCAACAAAGAAGAATTTCAGAGTTTTTTGAGCAAATTTGGGCCAAATTCCTTGGTGTTGCGCATTCAACACTTGGCATTGCGTGTTTTCATTGGCGTTGTGCGCCTGGAGATTAGCGCTACACCCTTGCCCGATATTTTCAACGCATTTTTTGAAGGCGTTGCGTGCCTGTAGCTTGGCGTTGCGCGTTTGCAGAACCTCTATGCGCTTACCATTGGCGCTGCTCGCTTAGACAGGAAAGCTTCTTGAGTCTTCCAATAGTCCAAAACACTTCAAAACTTCTTCAAATATTTGCAAAAGTCCTCAAAACACTTTTAATTGGTAATTATATGACATAAGACCTATTCCTAAGTTATTTTATCACTCTTAATTGAATGGAAATGAAACCCTAAATTTTAGCTCGAGATCATTTTTTTTACCCTTGTTTCATCTTCCTAAAAGAAATATCAGTCATAAACAAGGTATTTTCATTGATTTAAGGATTTAATTCACACTCATTCCCTTCACTCACACTCATTCCCTTCACCTTTCAAGCTATTCATCTCATCCCCTTCCCCTCATTCATTTCACTTGCACCCAAGAGTTTCACAAAACAGAGTTTAGAGATGTCAGAAGAAGAGGATAGTGGCATTGTTGGTGAGGCACAATGCCAAGGAGAAATTATCATGAGGGAGGAAAAATAAACAGATTTGAACCCATCACCACAAGGAAACTTATGGCCTCTCCTCTCGCTGTATATTGTTTCAAACATGTGGGTTGTTTTAAGTTTTGTGAGAGAGTGCAGCAAGTCCAAAATCACCCTGAGTTAACAATATTATTCATCATCAATCTGCATGACAAGCAGGTCAATCTTGCTAGGGTTACTTTTGAGATGTTTTCCAATGCCATTGCAGCTGCTACAGGGATACCTAGTGTGGGCGAGAGGTGGTTTAAACAACCAAACTTAGACATGAGTTATTTTGAACCATACCTCAAACCTAGGTATAAAGATCACAACGAGTTCATTTTCCCTTTTTCTCATCTTCTTGACTAGTATGTGCCCATGATGAGGATAATAATTAAGTATTTCAATTGTGATGGGAGGTTTTCCTGCCTTTATTCATACAATATCCATCTTCTTATGCATTTCACTAGAGTTAGAATGCTACATTTTCCTTATTATATTTTCCGTAGCATTGAAAATATGGTTTACATTATGAAAAATAGGGATTACAATCAGCAAATGCAAAGCCTTGTTCATCATTCACTCATTAAAATGGTGGTCATGCATCAACTTCAGCAAAAAAAATATTCATGGGATGCATTCATTGCCAATGAGGTTTTCACTACCGCACCTATTCATCATGAGCAGGATGTTCCTTCATCATCTCATCCTCCTGTATCCACTTCTCCATCACATCCCGTTGTTCATACATCTCCATCCACTCACATCCATTCACCTCATGTTGATCCTTCGGCATCACCTTTCCATAACCCTTCACCATCACATCATGATACCAGAGCATCAAGCAGTGAAAGGGACATTGAGGCAGCTGACACAAAAATGATTGATATTGAGCCATTTCCTTTGAAATCTCAGAGAGGCCACAGGAATGTGTTTTATTCACTTGATGTGAAAGGGGCCATGCCTTCTTCATCAGTAAAATAGGTAGACAAGGGCAAGGAAAAGGCTACAGAGCCTATCACTGTTGAGGAGGAGGAAAAACATGAAACTGAGCAGGAGTTTCAATTGATTGACCTTGATGATGAGGATGAGGTTAGAATCACCAATGCATTAATCAGAGGCAAGGATGCTAATATTAGTGAGCTTCAAGATAATCTTGGTAGAGCAAGGAATTTTATTGACATTCTTGAGCTAGAGAATTGGCAGTTGAAGACAAAGCAGGCTATCAGTGAGGTCAGGGAAATCAGATCTTAGAGAGAGGTAGGGAAGGCCAAGGCTTTGCTAGATTAGATCTTGGGTAGATTTGATGACAGTGATGAGGAGAAAGATCAGCTTCCTAGACAGAGACCGAGGATCATTGGACTGAAGAGGGCTTTAGCTCGGGAAAGCCAAAAAAAGGCAGAATTGGCAGAGAAACTTACTCCAAGTGAGATGCTTGCCATAGAGATTGACAGAGACAGAGAGTCTGGGCTTGAGAGAGCCAATTTGCATTTGTAGGGCCTATTGGAGAAGGCAAATAAAGACACTGATATTCAGAGGAATATGGCAAAGAATTATGCCATGAGAAACAAGATTGCAAGGGCCAAGCTCAAACGTGCCCATGCAAAGATTCAGGCTCTGACCGAGTCAAAAGAGAAAGATAAGCTGAATATTCTTGCTGAGATATCCCTCCAGGCCTCCAACCGTTGATTAGAAAAGAAAATTCCAATTTTGGCACTTTTATGCAAATTTTGATTTTTTGGGACAGCTTAGCATGTAGAAATTGTGCTAAATGCGCAATGCCACTGGCGCTGTGATCTTTTTTGGGCCATCCAAATGGAAAATTGTTAGCATATTCATGTTCCTAGTGATGAGTACATCAACCTCAGAACGTTTCAGGATATTTGGAGCAAAACTGGTCCCTCAAAAAGGCCAAAAACCATCAAAAAATCATATTTCTGCCCTCTTTTTGGCCTTGGCGCTGCGTGTTTACCAGTCTTGGGAGAATATGTTTTTGACAGGGACTATTGACACCATTTTGGAAAGAAAAATCATATTTGGAAACTATACTCAGATACCTTTCCAATGAGCTATCATGGAGCTGATTTTGACAAGGGGAAGGCCTCCACAAGTGGCTTACAAAACATGTCAATTTTTCTGTCATGGCAGTGCACGTTTACCAGGGAATTTACAGTTTCACCAGTTTCAATAAATTTTAAAGTTTCACCTCTATTTTAATTTTTACTTGGGTAAATGAGAAATTTACCAATGTAAATGCCATTTTTTACTTTTACCTAAGATAGATACATTAGGTAAATCATTAGTTTGAAGTCAAATGTGTCTATTCTTAAAGATAGGAATGAGTCACTTTCCTCATCCTAGACTCTAGCAATCAGTTCAATTTTTGGTGTAAAAAATCCCTCACCTCATGGATTCTACCCTTGAGGATAAGAGGAAGTCGTTTTGAAGTCTATAAGGTGTAATTTTTTAGTATTTGTAATGGTTGGCATCAATTGAAGGGATTGTATTGCTCAAGTATCATTCTAGCTTAGACATGAATGGAAATTGCAACTATTTTCTTGGGATCCCTATGGTATGAGTTTGAAACATTGTTTCTTCTCTGTGATTGATTTGTTAGAATGTATTGTTAATTCATAAGCCATTTCACATCTATTATATACTTTATTCCAAGTTTTAAAGACATAATTCATATTTAGTTATGCTCTGTTTTGGGAAATTAAGTATAATGTGCTCATTTTATTCAGTTTAAGGAAAATACATTTCATATGCTTTCCTTAGCTCCTCACCAGTCTTTCCATCTCATTTAATACTCTTTTAATGTTTAAACCTTTTACCTACCTTTCCCCATCAAGAAGACTGCAATTTCATCCTTCTAGCCTTGTTTTATCCTCTTGACCTAATTCCGGTTCAGTGAGCCCAACCCTAAAATCAAAATCAACAAACCTTGTTTTCCTTAGCTAGCCTAAAATCCTTTCAATCCAACCCTCTTGGCTGTGATTCTATCGAGAGATCCCTCTCTAACTTGGTAGGGCTAGATACCAAGTTTAAAGTTTGGTTTGAGGTTACCTCAGGATTTCCTACTTCAACCTTAGGATCAATATGAGTGATAACATTTTGGTGACTCCTTTGGGGAAGAAAAGAGTAAGGTTAGATCAAACCCAGTAATAAGATTTCATTGAAATTATTAAACTTGTCGATGATAAGTTTTAGATTTTATTCAAAGGCTGAATTGAAAAAATTGTAAAGTTCATATTGGTTTTTGAAATTGGACATACTGGCTTCTCGAAGATACACCAGATCCAATCCAGATCTGAATCCTCCCACTATTGTTAGTGAGCCTTAGAGCATTGGAAGAAAAGGTAAAGTTATTTTTGAGACTTCTAGTTCAGTCGGAAATCAATCAGAAAGGAGTTGCATTCCCAGAGCTCATTCGTTTCCCGAAGGGTTAGAAAATTTTCAAGATATTGACGTTGACGTAAATTTTGAGCATAGTTTATTCCAGAGTAAATCTTTGAGTTAGATTGATGAGGCAATTATTGATTCCTCTATTTCCTTCCATATTCCCGTTGAAGATTAGTTTTCACACTCTCAATTAGGGTTTCAATCAAGATCTCAATCAACAACACAATTTTTACAATCTCTTAAAGATTTTTAGAACTATTCTTCGCAAGTAAGTACTTGGCTGGCAAGCAGACCCTAGATATCACCTTATTATTCCATTACTTCATCTACTGTTACTTAGAATATCCCTCTTCCCCATCCTTCTTCCTCATCTGTTGTTCACACTACTCAGTCAGGGAAAAGTCTTCCTTTGATCACATTAGGCATCCAAATCCCTGTTATCCCTGTTATTTCTATTGTTCATCCTCCACCTCCACCTCCATTCATGGCTACAAGATATGCTCCCCTTGTTCTCCCTCAAAATCCGGGTCATATGCCGGTAGATTATCAAACTAAAATCCCTTTTTTTGATAATACTCAGCCTATAACAACCATAAAACATGTAGATAAGATGAATGAATTTTTTGATATGCATGAAGTTGATATAGAGGATGTGAAGATAAGGTTGTTTGCACAAAGCCTGGGAGGAGAAGTAAGAAAATGGTTCAGAGCTCTACCCCCAACCACTATTGACACCCTAGAAGTTTTGCATAATAATTTTGTAGAAAGATGGGAAAAAAAGAAGAATCCTCTTCAAATCCTGTCCGAATATGAGAACATGAAAAGGAATGTTGGTTCTGTTCAAGATTATTGTGTGAGATTTAATGCAGTGTACAATGCCCTTCCATCAAATATGAAACCACTGAAAGGCATGGTTTTGGTCAAATTCCCGGATGTATTTGATCTTGATATGACATATTAGTTGCGTGAATGTAATCCTATAACTTTAGCAGATATGCAGAAGAATGATGTAAGTGTGGAATCAAATTTTCTGGCCAGAAGAGAAAGGATGAGATCAAAAAAGAGAGTGACTATCAAAGAGGAGACATCCACTTTAGATACAAAAATGGATTCATTACTCCAAACTATGGAGAAGATGGTTGAATGATTTACTATTTCAGAGAGACCTGAACCACAGATCCGGAATCCAAATTTCAGAGGACAGCAGCAGCAGTTGAGAATCAAACAAAGAGAGCAGAAAGCACTTGATCAAACAACACAACAACAAAAACAGATCGGGACCCCATTGCAGCAAAATTATGTCCAAGAAGAGGAGGAAGAAGATGAAGATCCGGTGATTGAAACAAATCATTTCTTTACAGCAGATGGGTTACGCATGTACTTGACTGAAGATGATGAGTATACTGAAAATTTGGACTCTCCGACAGATGAAGACTATATCTTGTCAAATGATGATGATTTAGAGACTAAATTAGATGATTACCAACATGGATATATGAATGCTTTGAGTGCATAGGAGAAAAAATATTCTCTATAGCGCAGAGATGTACATGTCAATCCTATTCAGAAAAGGAAATAAGTCCAATAAAAGAATGATCTTCAGAAAAATTGTAAAGAGCCTGTAGATTATAATCTTAGCAACATCAATCAAGCATCAACAAGCTTAGCTACTAAGGAGAAAAATACGTAGAAGAAAGAAATTGTGACAAGGGATATGAATCTTAGAAGAGATACTATTGTCAAAGAGGTAGATAGAGTCACAACCTTTAATTTAGAAAATGAAATAGCTAAATTTAAAGTTTCCATTCCTTTGACAAAGTTAGTAAAGAATAATCATTACAGAGATCAGGTGTCTAAAATGTTGCTAGTTGATCCTTTGTCCGATATGGTAAACGTTGAAGATGATCATCCCGAGCTCATTTTTGGTTCAGCTATAGAATGTAAATTAGGAGAGAGTGAATTCCTCCTTTTTATTTGAGCCTTAGACTGCATGAGTACACACTTCACAATACTATTCTTGATTCTGGTGCCTCTCACAATTTGATGCCTAAGGCTATTATGGAAAATTTAGGCATGGATATCACATGACCTTATCATGATTTGTACTCATTTGATTCTGGTAGAGTTTGTTGCATTGGTCTCATTAAAGATTTAGTGGTTTTCTTAGATCAGATTCTAGCTAAGAATATTTTGATGGATGTTGTGGTGGCTGATATACCACCTCATTTCGGTATGCTACTGTTTATATCACGGGGAGCCAAACTCAAAGGTACTTTACAACTTGATTTCTCTTATGCTACTATTCCTGTTTTCAGGCAATTGAGGAAATTATATCGGGAAAATAAAATGAAGTATATGATTACTAGTAAGGAGAAGCCTATCAATCATCTGATACATGTTGTACATATAGATTTGGATTCTTTTATTTCTTACAATGATGTTGATTTAAATGATGTAAATAATCAGTTAGTAATAGCAGAAGATATTCCAAAAGTTTCAGAAAATTTTAAAGCAGTTTTGGATAAAGAAAAAAAAGTGGTGACTTTAGAAGTGATGACCTATGAAGTGGTGATTTATTCCCAACAACCTCTTGAAAAACATAAAATCAGTACATAACAACAAAATGAGGTGATTGTCCCAAGTAAAACATAACCAAAAGTTGAGTTTGAGCATCTAGAAGATGAAAAGGGTTTATGGAGCATGGACTTCGATGGTGCATTGGGTAAGGAAGGTGCAGGTATTGGTATTTGGATCCAAAGTCCAGTTGGTAAGTCAGGTGGAATTCCAGCTAGTGTTAGAGAATGCGCTTATAAATTTGCTTTCGATTGTTCTAATAATGAAGTGAAGTATGAAGCCTTGATTACAGGTCTTAAAATTTTGAAGAAACTTGGTGCAAAACAAATTTTTGTTTATGGTGATTCTGAGCTTGTCATAAAGCAGGTGAAAGGAGAGTATCAAGAAAAGCATCCACGGATGAGAGCTTATAGAAATGCAATTTTTGATATCCTAAAAATGTTTCCTGAGTACAGATTAACAACAGTACCTAGAGCTCATAACATTATTGTAGATTCTCTTTCTACAATAGCAAGTAATCTTAAAATTCCGATGAACTCCAGTGATAAATTTGAAATTCATATCAAACATAGACCTACTGTTCCAGATAATTTAAGGTACTGGCAAGTTTTTTGGGATGACAAAGAAATAAGTAGATTTTTGCATAATGAAGGAAAATTCAAAGATTCTTTTATTGATGATGTTTGTGATGTTGATGATCAAGATATAGAAGCCCGTCGGATGAATATTTTACAGCTGAAAGATGATGTTATTCCTAGAGGTATGATACCTTTAGAAGATCTGTTCGATCATGATGATGTGGCTAGGAAACCTACATTGACTCCTACAGAAAAGGGTGTGGAAGATGTGAAAATTGGAACAACAGACAAGCCCAATATGGTTAATTTGTCTAAGACATTATCTCCCAAGGCGAAAGATAAGTACATTGAATTGTTGTCTGAATTTTTTGATATTTTTGCATGGGATTATGCAGATTTGAAGGTTTATGATAAGAATATTATTCAGCACACTATTCCCATCAAGCTTGATTAGAAACCTTTCAGGAAGAAGTTGAGAAGGATAAACCCAAGATTGTTATCATCAATTGAAAAATATGTAAACCGATTGTACAAATAAATTATCATTGTGCCAATTAGGTTTTCTGA
The DNA here is from genome assembly GCA_034641835.2 of Pinus albicaulis. Classification (NCBI taxonomy): domain Eukaryota; kingdom Viridiplantae; phylum Streptophyta; class Pinopsida; order Pinales; family Pinaceae; genus Pinus; species Pinus albicaulis. The sequence goes on from CM076584.1 coordinate 1,268,658,707, forward strand.
CTAGATTTCAAATTTGGTGCTGGTAAGGAAAAAGACTAGAGAGATAAGGTTATGCATAGATTTTCAGAATTTGAATAAATTATCTTTAAAATATAATTATCCCCTTCCAAAGATGGACCATGTTGTGCAAAAGGTAGTTGGAGCATCACGGATGTGACTACTTGATGGTTATTCAGGTTATAATCAGATTTTGGTACATGAAGAAGACGAAGGTAAGACTGCTTTCACAACACCTTGGGGAATTTTTTAGTATGTTAAAATGCCATTCAGACTTAAGAATGTAGGGGCTACTTTTCAGCGGGCGATGGATATAGCCTTTGCTAATGAGAAGGATGTTTTCTTAGTAGTGTATCTTGATGATTTGACAATGTTTTCTAGTTTTGATGATCAACATTTGTATCATTTGAGAATTGTTTTTCAAAAATGCAGAGAATTCGATATTTATTTAAATCGGAAGAAGTCTCTTTTTGCCTTGGAGGAAGGAAAACTACTTGGTCATATAATTTCCAATGATGGCATTCACATTTGCATTGATCCTTCCAGAGTAGAAGCCATTCAGAAGATAAATTTTCCACAGAACAAAAAAGAGATACAGGATTTCAATGGTAAGATGAACTTTTTACGCAATTTTTTTCCTAATTTAGCTGAGCATTTGAGAGACATGACTAATATGTTGAAGAAGGAAAACAGCGTAAAATGGACCACCGATGCTATGAAGTCATTCAACTTGGTAAAGCTTGCTTTGAGCACAACCCCTATTTTGGTTAGTCTAGATTATACTAGTGACTTCATAATATTTTCATTTGCATCCAAGCATACTTTGGCTGCGGTTTTGATGCAAAAGAGAGATCAGGTTGAACAGCCTATTGCTTTCTTCAGTTGAGCCATTACACTACAAGGAAAAGACCTTCTAGCGGAGGTTATAAAGGAGGTTTTTAGCGTTATAAAACTGGCCAAAATTGTCAAAAAAACATTTTCTACAACATCCATTTATGGTTACGGAGGTTTTGGTGGAGCTTTTAATGGAAATTCAACACAAATAAAAAAAATGGGCGGTCAAAGGTAATTACGGATGTTTTTTCATCGATGCGCTAATCAGGATTTAACGCACTGGTGCTTACTTGTAGCCAGAGCCCCGGGACGGTCTAAGGAGAATTCACTAGACCGTTAAGGTATAAAACATCATCGAGCGTAGTGTTGGTGATACAACACATGGGGTCATTATAATTGGTCTTGGGATTTGAGCGGTGCCCATACGTCGTATCAACGCGTCGGTGCATAGACTTATATAAATGCACCGGTGTGCAATATCACACAAATGCACCAAGATTTATAATTGGTATCAGTATTCGTGCAGTTCTCATATGTCGTACAAATGCACTAGTGCGTATAGACACATAAACGCTCCGGTGTGCAGTATCACACAAATTCACAGAGAAGATTATAATTGGTATCGGTATTTGTGTGGTGCCTATAGGTCATACAAATGGACCGGTGCGTATAGACACAAAAACGCCCCGGTGCATAGTATCACATAAACACACTGAGATTTATAATTGGTATTGGTATTCATGCGGTGCCCATAGGTTGTAAAACGACACCGATGCTTATATAGACATAAATGCATCAGCTGATCCGGATTTATGTAGGAACGCAACAGAATAAACATATAAACATAAATACAGAGATGCAGCGGAAATAACACTTCATTTCATTAATATCAACGAACTGAATTTTGCTTACAGACAGAATGGAAATAAAACTAGCTAGGGCGCTGGTAGCTATCTCTGAGAAGAGATGTGGCGGCTACAGGCCTCTGAACTGTGTTACAATGAGGCTCGAGGGCCTATTTATCATTTAGAAACAATGGGAACTCCTAAACAGCCAAAACCCTAACCCTAGGAGATGAAGCGCCAAAACTATGGGCCCCGTTTGGGTAAATTGGTGTTTCAACTTCCCAGGGGCGTAACTTTGGCATACGATCTCCGTTTGACGCGTACCATACCTCGTTAGAAAGATCTATCTGAGGACTACAAATTTGGAACATGGACCAATGTTGCCCTCCGTTTTCCCAAAAAACGTCGTTTAGGGCCTCAAAACGGCTCCGGAAGTTTAGGACCCGAAAAACTGCTAAAAATAGTAAACTGTGCCGAAACTGAAAAACTGAAATAGACAATGGTGGAGCCCCAAGTGGAATAGGCGGTGACCACCAATATCCACCTGGATCATTCCTCCCCCCTTAGGAAGCAATGGTCCCCATTGCGTTAAGTTCCTCCATGAGATGAGGAAATTTCTGCTGAACTTGGTCCCTGGTGAACCACTTTCCTTGGTGCAGGAGTTGGCCAGCTTTGACAACCCGATAGAGTTGGATCTGCTGTTGACGAGTGTTCTTGATTTGCATGTCCATGATACAATCTGTGGTGGCCTGTTCCATGCAGTCTGGGTTTAACTCTGTTGGTGTGAGTTGTTCTGCAATGTCCGAGGTGTCCAGTAGAGGTGGAAAGTAAGGACGAAGGCGATCCACATTGAAGACCGGGTGCAGACCAAGGAATGGTGGAATACTAAGCTCGAAGGCATTGTTACCTACAGCCTTGGTGATGGTGTACGGCCCGTATCGGAGCGGGCGAAGCTTGCGGTGAGGTCCAATGAGGCGCTCCTTCTGCAAATGTAGCCATACTTTGTCGCCCACCTGGAAGTGGTGTGGCACCCGGTGTTGATCATGGCGCTGCTTGTACTTCGCATTGGCTCTGTCCAATATATCATGAACCCGTTGGCGGATGTGTTGAATGCGCTCGATGAAGCTACTTGCTTTGTCAACTTCAGACTGGACGTGCGCTGAATCGGCCTGAGCAGCTGCAAATGGCATGGCTACGTCAATGGGACATAGTGGCCGGAATCCCAAGCCCACCTGAAAGGGGCTATGGCCAATTGAACTGTGGAGAGCCCGGTTATAACTATGTTGTACATAAGGGAGGCTCTCGTCCCATGTGCGTGGATGCTTTGAATTGTACATGCGCAGAATGTGTACAATCATTCCGTTGACGACCTCTGTCTGGCCATCTGTTTGGGGATGGAAAGCTGTGGACTTGGTGAGCTTGGTATCCAACATCGACCAGAGGCTGGACCAAAATGTGCTGAGGAACCTGCTATCCCGATCTGATATGATAGACTGTGGGATCCCAAAGTGCACCCACACTCGTTCAAAGAAGAGTTTATCAGTGGCTTCTGCTGTGATATTCTTCTTGCAGGCCGCCATAATGGCCATCTTCGAGAATCTGTCGACGACCACAAAAACACAGTCATTTCCCTGCTTAGTAGAAGGCAGGCCCGACATGTAATCCATGGAGATGGATTCCCAAGGTCGACTAGGGGTAGGTAGAGGAGTACATAGGCCTTGCTTCTTGATGGTCGGTTTGGCAATGGCACAAGCAGTGCAGGATCTGATGTGCTTCTCGACATCCTTTCGAAGGTTCGGCCAATAGAAATACTTCTGTAGTATTGCTACTGTTTTCTCGACCTCGAAATGCCCAGCGACTCGACTGTAGTGTGCTTCCCATATCATCTTGGCACGCTCGCTTGAAGGAACACAAAGGTGTCCTAGGTGACACAAAAGTGCATCTTGGAGGTGAAATTTTAGAACTTGCGTGCCCCCCAAGAGTGCCTTGTAAGTGTGGCCGAATTCTGGGTCACTCTCATAGAGAAGCGGCCAATCAGAAGTCTCGTGCCCACAAGAGTTGAGCACAGTGGTGAGCGCCACGATCGGTGGTCGGTTGAGGCAGTCTGCAACATGATTGGTGCTACCCTTCTTGTACTTGATGTTCAAATGAAATTGTTGCAGATATGTGGACCACTTCTGATGGCGATCATTCTGCAACTTCCCTTGTGTCTGTATGAACTGCAAGGGCCTGTGGTCTGTGTGGATGATTGTTTCCTTCCCCAAAATGTAATGCTTCCATTGTCGACAAGCTTGCACAATGGAGTACATTTCCTTGTCATATGTGGGGTACTTGCGAACTGTGTCAAACAATGTCTCACTGTGAAATGCCATCGGACAACCCTCATGAGTGAAGAACCTACCAATAGCATAGTCGATATCCGTCTTGATCTCAAATGGTTGTTGCAAGTCTCGTAAAAGTGAGACCGTGGCTGCAGGCGATTTTTCAGTTCGTGAACGCCTTCGCTGAGGTTCCGATCAAAAAAATTTTGCCTCGCCCCCCCCCCCGGTGACTCTGACCCAAGGGCCAAGTGACATGAGAGAATCCCAACACGAACCTCCGATAGAAATTAGCAAGACCTACAAAGTCATGGAAGCCTGCGCATAAGTAATAAGCCAACAACCCGAACACCGGACCGTCGGATCCACATGCACTCCCCTTTCATCAATAATGTATCCCAGATATTGAACCTGGGTCATGCCAAAAGTGCACTTCTCCAAATTGGCACACAACTTGTGTTGCCGCAGTGTTTGGAGGACTTGTCGGATGTGGTGGAGGTGCTCTTCCCAAGTCTGGCTGAAGATCAGAATATCATCCAAGCACACCACTACAAATGAGTTGGTGAATGGCCGCAAGATGTCATCCATCATCCTCATGAAGGTGGCGGGAGCATTCGTCAACCCAAAAGGCATGACCAGCCATTCGAAAAGGCCTTCCTTGGCTTTGAAGGCCGTCTTCCACACATCGGAGGGTTCAATTGGTACCTAGTGATACCCAGACTTCAGGTCAATCTTGTTGAAATATTTTGCACCTTTGAGTTGGTCCAGAAGGTCATCAATCCGTGGGATTGGGTACCTATTCCGGACAGTGATCTTGTTCAGCGCCCGATAGTCAATACAGAGTCTCCACGTCCCATCCTTCTTCCGTACCAACACGATCGGGCTCCCACAGGGAGATGAACTTGGTCTGATGTGACCTTTCTGCAACAGCTCCTGAATCTGCCTCTTGATTTCATCATTCTCCAGAACAGAGCGCCGATAGATCGGTCCATTAGGTAGTGGCGCACCGGGGGTCAGATCAATCGGGTGCTTGACCTGACAGTGCAGAGAAACCCCTGTGGGTGAGGTGAATATGTCCCCGTACTCCTCCACAACCTTATCCATTTGTTGTTGTTGTGCAGAGGAGCCCTGTCTGGAGGTCGTGGCCACAGCCTTCTTCTTGCCCTGGGGGCGGATCATCAGGAAAACGAATTTCCTGGTTTGGGAAATGAGCTTACTGCATTGTTTTGCAGTAACCAAAGAGATAGCAACAGGAGGTGGTACCTCTGGTATCCTGTACAACTTATTTCCCAAAGTAACAATAACAGCACGAGGCCGAGACTCATACACAGCATGACGCTTCCACAAGTATGGTTGTCCTAATAATACATCAGAAACATCAATAGGAGCAACATCACATAATACCTCATCCGTGAAGGGTTTGATGCTATAGGGAAGGCGACACTGCCGGCTGACGCGGAGATCTCGTCCTTGGTGAAGCCACTCGATGGTGTATGGATGTGGGTGAGCTGTGGTCGGCAAGCCCAACCGCTTCACGACGTCTGCTGAAATGAGGTTCTTTTGGCTCCCATTGTCAACAATGAACTATACCGGGGAGCCCTTTACCCACATCTGGGAGTGGAAGAGACGTTCCTCCTCCTCTGGATCTTCCGGTTCCTCCTTTTGGATCTTTACAGTGGCAACAGTGGAATTGGGCTCCGCATCAATAATCTGTTTCCCTTTTTCATTCGCCTTTTCAGGTTCTGATTCGGAGTCAGAGCATGCATCTGACTCATAAGCCCTCATCTCGGCCACTAGCGACTGCTTGGCCCGACACTCACTTGTGTTGTGAGTGGAGCTCTTATGGAACTCACACCACTTTCCCGTGTCCTTCTTTGGCTTTGCGGTGCTGTTCTTTTCTTGTGGCTTCGATGAGTTGTCTTTAGCCGCCATGCCTTTGCTCGGTCCTTTGTTCTGCGGTTTGGAAGCACCTTTCCCTTGCTTTTGATTCGCAGATCCAAAGTCTCGCTTCTTCTGCTTGAATTTCTGCTCAATCTTGGTAGCATACCGGTATGCCGTACCAAGCGAGGAGATGTCAAGGAACTCCATTTCCTCCTGAATGTATTTTTGCAGACAACTGCGATACTTTAGCACCAGATGTTTCTCTGAATCTTTGATACCCAACTTTGTGCGCAGGGTATGGAACAGATTCGTCAGCTCATGCACATCTTGATCCCTTTGTTGTCGCAGCGTGGTCCATCGTATGTACTTGTCCTCATAGCTCCCCATAGGATAGTACTGTTCCTTGACGGCGTCTCGAAAAGAATTCCAAGTTGGTACGGCTGAGAACAGAGAGGGTTCTGTCTGGTCCTTGTTCTCACAGTAGGTTTCCCACCAGTCCTTAACATGGGGGGTAGCTTTGAGGAGTGAAAAAACAATCTTCTCCCGGTCTGAAAAGTCATGAACCGAGAAATATCCTTCTAACAGATTCAACCATTTATCTACAGCATCTGCGTCTATTTGACCCTCAAATATGGGAATGTAAAAATTTACTTGTACCTTAAAAGGAGTCGTGCCTCCAGAGTGGCTGCTGGATGCAGATGCGCCGCCGGTGGGTAGCCGTTGAAGGATCTGAGCAAAGTTATCCATCATCACGTTCCTTTGTCTTTCGAGGGCCTCCTCGAGCAATATTTTGATAGGATCTCCTGCTCCCTCATCTTTCTTTTCATCCCCCATGGGCGTCCGTCGAGGTTTGCGAGGCTGATCTTGCAAAGGTTCCACTAGATCAAGCCCTAGCTCCTTATACCCCGACCTCGTTGGGGACATGCAAAGAAGGATCGAGAAAAAGCAGACCGCTCTGATACCACTGATCCAGATTTATGTAGGAACGCAACAAAATAAACATATAAACATAAATACAGAGATGCAGCGGAAATAACACTTCATTTCATTAATATCAAAGAACTGAAATTTGCTTACAGACAGAATGGAAATAAAACTAGCTAGGGCGCTGGTAGCTATCTCTGAGAAGAGATGTGGCGGCTACAGGCCTCTAAACTGTGTTACAATGAGGCTCAAGGGCCTATTTATCATTTAGAAACAATGGGAAATCCTAAACAGCCAAAACCCTAACCCTAGGAGATGAAGCGCCAAAACTATGGGGCCCGTTTGGGTAAATTGGTGTTTCAACTTCCCAGGGGCGTAACTTTGGCATACGATCTCCGTTTGACGCGTACCATACCTCGTTAGAAAGATCTATCCGAGGACTACAAATTTGGAACGGGCAACATCGGTCCATGGACCCATGTTGCCCTCCGTTTTCCCCAAAAACGTCGTTTAGGGCCTCAAAACGGCTCCGGAAGTTTAGGACCCGAAAAACTGCTAAAAATAGTAAACTGTGCCGAAACTGAAAAACTGAAATAGACAATGGTGGAGCCCCAAGTGGAATAGGCGGGTGACCACCAATATCCACCTGGATCATCAGCGCGCCGTATTGCACAAATGCCTCGATATTTTTAACTAGTTTTGGTATTTGTGAGGTGCCCATAGGTCGTAAAAACGCACTGGTGCGCTTAAGAATACAAGCGCACTAGTGTAAGAATACACACCGGTTTTCATTTTGTATTTTTTAGAAACATCGACCTATCACAGTGCAATTATTGTGATTGTTTTAAATTCATTATTCATCAAAAGTCGACACATCTTATAAAAATATTCATATTAATTAAATTTTTATTAATGCATTTGAATGTGATGTTTGGATTAATTTGTTATATCATATCATAATTATTGTGGTTTTTTAAAATTAATTATTCATTAATTATTCATCAAAAGTGAGTTGGGAGTTATGCGAATCCCAACTGATTCAATAGCCAGGAAGAATATAGAGGATACATGGCCCAAAAAATTCAAGGATTAAGTACAAAGTCTACGACTCAGCATAGCCATGGATGGCGTCAACCCATATTCCCTCCAGAACACCAATTATTCTGTTTGGCCTGTAGTAGTGATCAATAACAATATCCCCCCATGGTTGTTCGTGAAGAATGAACATCTTATGTTGGCTCTCATAGTCTCTGGTAGAAGACAAGTGAAGAATATGGATGTCTATGTACAACCACTGGTAGATGAATTGAAGGAATTATGGGATGGGATAAATGTATACGATGTATCAATACCCATCGCATCAAAGAGGAGTTTTATGTTTTATGTCATATGTTCTTACACGACACATGATCATCTAGGCTTAGGATTTTGCTATGGTAAATTACATGTTTAATTTATTGATTTGTTTATATATGTAACAATATTCTTTCACATATTAGTTATTTAAGTTATTTAATTCGTTGTAATATTTGTTCTGATATTCATGATATTATTTAACATGCCATGCATATTAATTAATGTATATAAATATAATCTCACAGGTCTTGTAACAAAAGGGTATTTTGGATGTAAATGTTGTGGACCTTCTCTAAAAGCTAGATGGTCCAAGGACCTACGAAAGCCAGTGTATGATTGCTTTAGGGTATTCCTACTAGAAGAAAACCCTTACAGAAGAGAAACATCCACTTTCAATGGTAAACGAGAGAGAACCCAAAGGCCTCCAATAATGACACCAGCTGAATGGATTAGAGCATATGAGAGAGAGAAGGAGAAGGAGTTTATAGAAATTTTCAATTCAAGTGGGGAGCCTATCTTCAATGATCTAGATTTCTTCAACACCTATGTTGAGAAATTTCCCATTGGGATGAAAAGGAAATCTATCTTTTATGACCTCCCATATTGGGAGCATTGTAAGATTTCCCACTTATTAGATCCCATGCATATATTTAAAAATGTTTCATATTATTTATGGAGGCACATATCATTGAAAAAAGTGACACATTGGCTGTTAGGAAATATATTATTACTTCAAAAACTAAAAAGAAACATTGGCTAAGAAGATTAGAAAGTGCGGGATCAGAGGCAGGCGCTGGTCCCTCTAATTCATGGTTTTTCAATGAAGGTGATGTCCCATGGATTTTAAGAAAAGATGATATATCTTTGGCAAAGGAAGTTATAATGGATGTGAGGTTGCCAACTTCATATGGGTCTTCACTATAGCGTTGCTTCACCATGGATGACCATTTGTCGGGGTTGAAATTGCATGACCATTTGAATCTTCTAAGAGTACATATAATGTCAAAGAATGATTTTATTATTTGTTATATTAATAAATTTTATCCCATGCAGGGATCATAAAACATAACTAATTTTGTATATTATTGCACATGTTTATAACTTTGCAGTGTCATTATCCTTTGTTCATGCATGGGTGTGTGAAACATGAATTCCCTCAAGACCTAGGACATGCCATATCTAAATTATCTGCATTTGTATGTTGGATCATGTTAAAGGAGATTCATGTGGCTAGCATTCCACGGTGGCGTCAAGAGATAGTTGAGATTGTTTGTATGTTTGAGAAGGAACTGCCGACGAGTTTCATGGACTTATAGGTTCATCTTCTAATCCACCTAGTATATGAAGTTGAATTAGTTGGGGTTGTTTCTTATCGTTGGATGTTCTTCTTAGAGAGGTACATGAAGAAATTGAAAGGTTTTGTTCGACAAAGGGAAAAACCCAAGGGGTCTATGGAAGAGGGGTACATATTGTATGAGTCTTTCTATTATGCCAGTGATTACATCAAGTAGATCAACAACATACCAGGTGCGGTGATTTGGGACGATGAAATGGATGAAGACAAAAGAGAAGGAGAGTTTCTCCAAACGAGTGGAAAAAAGTGCTTGATAAAGAGTAAGCGACTTATAATTTTTCAAATTTACAAAAAGTAATTAATACTCATGTTGAACTTTGATATAATGTATATTTTTATCTCTAAGTACTATATAATTTTGGTTTGATTTCATCAGCGAATGTAGAAATTAAAGCAATCAATAAATTCGTTCTTTACAATTTTGAAGCGACACAACCGTGGGTTGCATTGTACAAACAAAACAAGATGAAATGGGATAGTGACAGGAAATAATTCAGACAGTTGAATGGTAGAAGTGTGCCTTATCCCGATCATTTAAAAGAAAATATGCCAAAAATATGCCCCAACAGTTGGGTTGCTGACCAAGTCAGAGAGAAATACGGTGCTATAGGTTGTTACCTGCGTGCTGAAGAGGATACGCTAAATGTAGGGATTGGGTTCAGCAACTCGGTAATAATATTTTTAATTTATATATAAAATTGAAACTTATATTAAGACATCTACATTTCATATTTTAACTATTGGATTATTATTTATAAGACACATGACACTATGATTTTTTTAACTTTTTTATAATAGGTGCATTTGTTCCCATCTATGTGGGCGTATAAACACCATTTTCGCACAAAAAATGCCGATGCTGGAAACATCACACAAGACTGTGGATTGGAAGTCGAGTTCGATCAATCTAATTGATCTAGCCACTATGATCAAAACCTAGTACGAGGGATGTTATGTTACGTCGGAAAGATACAAGAGATCATTGAAGTTGATTTTTCTTCTTTCCAATGTGTTATTTTTAGGTGCAAGTGGTGGGACACCTTTGATCGGAATAATGTAAAATAAGATCGCGATAGTAGGCTGATATGTATCAACTCTAGAAAGATGTGGGATGAAGCTAAGGAGCCCTATGTTTTCTCTAAACACTGCAACAAGGTGTTTTTTTACCCAGATGTGTTGGATAAGGATTGGTGGTTCGTATTGACACATAACCCTAGATCAAAACATATTTTTTAGAACAATAGTGTTATCATGCCATGCGAGCTAGAAGATAATGAGGGTGATTATGAGAACCAAGAGTGATATGGTACATGTGTTATTTCATCAATATTTATATTTTTTAAGATGGTTTTTTCAAAATATTAATATAATATGTATTTTGAATTAATTGGTAATTTGCATTGTGTTAATGTTAAAATCAATAATTCACTTGATAATTTGCAATTATATTGATCTAAAAAACAATGGCATACTGTATAAATTAATTCTTTTTTTTGTATCTAAGATCTTAATAAAATAATGATAATTCTAAAGTACAGGAATTTATTTGCATTATTTTCTAAACTTTATTATGTTACAATAAATCATATTATTCTAGATTTATTATTTTACAATTATTTAAAATTTACAAATTTACAAATTTAAAATTTTTAATAAATTCATTTCACATTAATACAATTAAAATTTTACAAATATTTTACATACAATTAGAATTAGAATTTTACAATTTCATGTACAATTACAATTACAAATTTACAAATTTACATATATACCATTACAATTGCATTTTTAGAATTTTAAATACAATTAGAATTACAAATATTACAGTTTTACAATATCATGATCATTTAGTATTAAATTAATTAATAAACATCACGTTCATGATAACCATCGTACAAACATCATATTTGACTAAAAAACACATTCAAAATCGTTAACTGCATCATCGTGATCATGATCATCTAACAAAACACAATTAAATTATATATTAACATCATCACAACACAAACATCAAATATACATCTCATGTCAAATAACTCATGCTATCACATACACATCTATCTGCAAGTTTCACATTAAATGAACATATCTAACATGACCTAACAACATACACATCCTGATGATCACCAACATGTAAATTAAGTACAACTGCAACATGAACATAAAATACATGGACCACACACACACACACACACACACACACACACACACACACACACACACACATAAAACTGAATAATGTTAAAAATATACAACTATAATATAAATTTCATGGATCAGCTGGTGGTAGTACAACATCAATATCAATACTAGTAGAGGCTTGCTCATAAGTCAATGGTGCCTGCTCATGATCATGAGTATTAATGGGTGTTGCAGGCTGCTGATTGGACATGGTCAATGGTCCAGCCTCATCTCCATGATGACTGCTGCTAGATGATAGTGGAGGCTCATGCTCATCTCGGGCGGTGTGAGGTGAACGATCATGAGATGATGGTACACTGTGCTTTGCAGACTGTCCATCACGTGCTTAAGCTTGATCGTAATGTGCAATAGTCCTCGTCAGTCGCGTAAAAGCTGTCATAACTCCTACGACATGCCACATTAGGCTATACATGTCACACGACATGCCTCTCCACATCTATAATAGCCTATCATCGACCTCTATGTCTCTATAATGAGCGGGTCTGATGCGCGCCTCAACAATAAATGTAATGAGTTGGTCGCCCAACTCCATCTTGTATCTAGCATCATTAAGTCGACCGCGCACCGGCGCACCAATAGGAGCAGGTCTCTCTGCACCGGCCTCCTTATGATCCTCGGCATCTAGCATGCCCTCATCATGATTAGGATCCACACTTGGATCATGTGGTGGTGGTGGCATCTCCTTGCCATCAAAAGAGCCAATGTCTGCAAAATATATACAAGTACACAACAATAATTAGACAATTTCATTACACAATTTAATAAAAACAAGTTAAAGAACATGTTAGAATAAATTTAAATAAAAAAGTAATATTACCTCTATCATCTCGCGGCTCATCAGCTGTGAAGAGGATGTTGGCACACCCTCGCCAATCCAACCCCGCATAAAAACAAGGGACCATAATGAAGGGATGCTCATCAACATTGACTAGCAACTCCAGTGCATCATCTGATATCCTCTCTGGAAACAGAGTCTCCTCCCTCTTGGGCATCATCTTCCCCCACATGTGCATACGTGCCTCAGTAATCGGCCTATGAGGCTGCCGAAGAAAACTAGGCCTCGTCTCTGGAAACCTCTAAAAAAAAAACAAAAAATATTTGAAGAAAAAGGGAATTAACCCTCCCTTGTGCGTGAGCACAAAATCTATCTAATGTTGTACAGAAATGCCGCAAAAAAATGGTAGACCACCTGACAAGTTGTGGTTGTTGTACTAAAGAATAAAAATAATATAAAAGTGAGCAACTAATGCATTGCCCTGTCACTGGTGTTGTGAAAAATGGTCGAAATGATAATTGACAGATGCTGGACCTCCTCACGACTGAATGCACCAATACGTAACTGCCCTCCAACGACTCGAAAATCTACAGGAGATACTAAATTTTCTCCAATGTATCTCTGCGAGTAAACTAACTGACTCCCTGCTACACAGCCAGCTGGAACCTCAGGGACGAGGGAAAATCCACCCCTCTCCTCAACAGTCCTGTAATAAAATATATATCCTCCTCAGTGGGCCTGTACCACTGGTTGATACCAACTCGGAAAGCTTGTTGCTGGGCATTCCGCATTTGGATAAGATGTCTCAAAAAAAAACTATGGGACTTTAGGAAGTAGCCTCCTCATAGTACTTGAGGAGGCCTACCTGCCTTAGGAGCCCCTGCGTCGCTGTTGTAATAGGGAGAGGGTACAAATTTCTTTCCCTCTCTCATGCCTCCCATAGGCAAACCATGTTATACTATTCTGCTTGTTGTTGCTGTTCTTACCCCTCTTCTCTCCTTTCATGTCTCTAAATGATTGACATATTAAACACAATTTTTTTATTAAATGAGACATGTATTTAGAAATATACGTATATAAATAATTTTTGAAAAATAAATAAAATAACAATCGATGCGCCAAAAACACAGTCATGCACCAATCCTGATGTGTCTTTCAAAAGAGCGCACCGGAAACGGTGCACCTAATGATATTCAACGCACCGAGGACAGTGGTCCAGAAAATGTTTTTAGCACACCATTGACTATGTGTGGTGTTAGGAGGATGGCACACTGACTACACTATACGCCCCAAGGCGTATAGCTAAGTCAGTGCACTACCCTCTTGCCATCGTACATAGTCATCGGTGCGGTATTTTAAAAGGCCACTTGACGCAAGCCAAATACGGTAAGTCGTGCGCTGACAAAAATAGCCATCCTGGGGTAGTTATTTCGGTTAACGCACTGCATCATCACTATTCAACTAGGTCAACAGTGCGGTGAGGTAACCGACCGCACTGCTCTTTTTAAAAAAAATTAAAATAACATGGTGCGCCTTTGGTACTGCCCTGGAACTAGTGTGGATACCCTTAGCACCGGTTTACTAAGCCAAACCGTTGACAATGTCAAATTGCAGTATGCGGTGCGCTGAAAACAATACACGCCTCGGGGTAGATAATTCTGTCAACACACTGAGTTGTCGCAATCCCACATTCTCAACGGTGCGGCCTGGTAAACGACTGCACCGCACTTTTTAAATTTTTTTAAAATAACATGGTGCGCCCATCAGTACTGCCCCATAACCGATGCGGATGCTGTTAGCATCGGTTGTGGTGTGACCTGTAAATTTACAGGCAACACCGCAGACCTGTGCGAGCCGAACGGCTCGAGCGCACCGCACAACAAATATATATATATATATATATATATATATATATATATATATATATATATATATATATATATATATATATATATATATATATATATTAATGGTTAATTTTAAGGTTTTTTGAAATTATAATCCTCTAAAAGGCTTAATTATGTAAAAACAGGAAAAATACCTGTACATTTACTCTGTCGGTGCGCAGGTTTTATCAGCGCCCTGGTACATTTTCTTTATTCCACACCAGGCGATTTCTGTTTTCGTGCACATTTTCTGAAGCATCGGTGCAGAAGAGTTGTAAGGCACTGGTGCTCTACAGTAATATGACGCACTGGGCGGGTGTGTTAGGAGCGCATAGTGTCTGGTGTGCCTATGTTTTGTGCGGTTTTTTGGCCGTAATTTTTTTATTTATTTAACCCTATGCCGGTGCGTGGGGATTTCAGGGCGACTCGCGCGGTTTCGGTTTTTGCGTGCTTTTTATGAGGCACCGGTGCGGAAGTTATGTAAAGTATTGATGCGATATATAAATACAACGCATCGGGTGGGTGTGTACGGAGCACACGGTGTCCGGTGTGCCAATGTTTTAGCCGCACTAGTGCTTTCACGTGTTGAACGCACTGGTGCGTTTTACAATGATAAGAGCACCGGACAAAATACATCCACAAAATCCTCTGCCCGCCAACCTCCTCTAGGAACCTATGCTAGAAACATATGTCAGGGGTATTTTTATAAGAGGTTCCTCAAAAACATTTGTTAGAAGGTATTTTCCTTGTAGTGTTAGAAATGTTTCTCTTTGCTATAAAATTATTGAGAAACAAGCTTTAGCCCTAATTAAAGCTTTGAAAGATTTTTGAATTTATATTCTTCATTCACATACTATTGCCTATGTTCCAAATGCAGTGGTAAAACAGATTCTCACACAAACTGATCCTGAAGGTCGGAGAGGTAGGTGGATAGAAGCTATGCTAGAGTATGATCTTAATATTAGGCCTACCAAAATGATCAAGGGATAGGGATTAGCCAAGCTAATGGCTAAATCCAACTTGCATGCTCTAGACATAAACCTTATTGCAGCAATGTCAGATGATGATGAAGATGGCACTCTAGTATAGGCATCTGAAATGTTTCTTACTTCACCATGATATTCTGATATAGTATATCACTTCAACACTTAAGTCCTCCTCCTGGAGTGTCAAAAAGTCAAGGTAGATCTTTAAAATTGAAATCTACTAAATACTGCATTCTAGGAAGTACCCTTTATTGGAAAGATCCAGGAGGTATTCTTTTGAATTGTCTGGTTGAAGATGAAGCTAAATAGGTAATGGATGACTTCCATAGGGGAGATTGTGGAGGTCATTTGTCTTGGAAAACAACAGATAACAAAGTGTTGATATTGGGGTATTATTGACCAACCTTGTTTTCTGATTTGTACAAAACAATCACAAACTGTCATGAATGTCAGGTTTTTCAGGGAAAAAGGAAACTCCTTCCTCTTCTGCTGAAACCTATTGTAGTAAATGCTCCTTTTCAACAGTGGGGACTTGATTTTATTGGGGAAATTCATCCCACATCATCGGCACAACACAGATGGATTCTGACAACTACCGACTACTTCACTAAGTGTATCGAGGCTATTCCTACAAGGCAAGCTACAGACACGGTAATCATTCAATTTTTAGAATCCAATATTTTGTCTCGTTTTGGTTGTCCTCACAAGATTATTACAGATAATGGTGCAACATTTAAGTCAAAGAAGATGGTTGAGTTTTTTCACAAGTATAATATTATATTGGTTCATTCCACCGCATATTATCCACAGGGAAATGGATTAGTTAAGTCCTCTAACAAATATTTAGTGAATATTATCAAGAAAATGTTAGAGGAGAACAAGAAAAATTGGCATAGGAAGCTTACCAATGCTTTGTGGGAAGACCGAGTGAGCACAAAGAAGTCAATAGGTATGTCACCTTTTGAACTAGTTTATGGTACATATACAATGTTTCCTACATCACTTGCAGTTCTGATTATGAGATTATTGCAAAAGAAGATAGTGAAGAAGATGATATGCAATGTCGAATCAATCAAATGATTCACCTTCAGAAAACAAGAGAGGAAGTTTCTCATACTACTTCTAATATTTAGGAGAGAACTAAGAATATTTATGATCAGAAAACCAAAGAAGATAAATTTCAGCTGGAAGATGTAGTGTTGAGATGGGATGCAAGAAATGAAGATAAAGGTAAGCACGGGAAGTTTGAAAATCTTTGGAAGGGACCCTACAAGATTTTGGCTTATCGAGGACATAATGCCTATTTGCTACAGGAGACGAATGGAGATGAATGTTCAGTAGGACCAGTCAATGGTAGGCTCCTAAAACATTATTATTTCTGATGCAATTTTTGAGATCACTTTCATTATACATACTAGTTTATATTTTCTGCAAATTTTGAGGCAAAATATCATCTAGGCTTGGGGCCCGAAGTGAAGGCTATAAAGCTTGTTGATTTTCTGTTGTTTTCAAAATTTTGGAGTCAGTTTTGAGTCAGTGTCAGATTAAGTTTTTGAGTCATATTCCAGTCTTTTTAAAGAGTTTTTGAGTCAGTTTAAGTAATCTGCAGTCTTTTGGATTCTTTGACCGTATTTACCCAATGGTTAGGCACTTGGTCTATGGTGTTCTTGACACATCCAAGGAGCTTCCATCCCCAATAAGGCCAATGTTAGTGTCAGTATCGATATACTTCCACCAGGGATCAAAAAAAAATTGCATGTGCATATTGGGTCTCCATACTGAATAAATTTTTTATCATTCCGTTAGGTCATGAAATAAATTTTCTCCACTGGTGGTTGTCATTGTCAAATAAATTTTTTCTCCCTCCAAGTGTTGTGTAACCAGCTCCAAAAATAGAAGAAAAGAGATATCAACGCCTTATAAATAAGCCACTTCGAGGGGGCAACCTCCAATACATTACATCAATGAACAAATCTTGGATGATCCAATTTACAAAACCTCCTTTCTATATATAGGAGTCCATGGGGCCATAATGTAATCCTAGTGGGCCACAATGTAATCCTAGCTGACCTAAAAATAATAATTTAAGGGCACAATAATAATAAAATGGGTGTTACAAGGGTACAATAATAACAATAAGGGGGTTACACTAACAACAATAAGGGACTATACTAGTAATATAGGGACCTAACATGCCCCTCTCCTTCAAAAAATTGTTGTCCTCAACACTTGAGTAGCTCTGGGTGCTTCTATATAAAATTCTCATCCTCCCATGTAGAATCTTTAGTGGGTAAGTTCTTCCACTTGATGAGATACTCTGAAATTGATTGATTCCGTAGTTGTCGAGTTCTTTCTTCCGTGACCGCTTCAGGTTCCAATATGATTTTTCCTTCCTCATCAAATTCTGGTAATATTGTTTGAACTGGAAGATTTTCACCGATAACCTTCTTTAAGCATGAAACATGGAAAATTGGATGTACTCGCGAAGAAGCAGGAAGCTCCAATTTGTATGCCATAGTACCAATATTTTGCAACACCTTGTAAGAACCATAGTACTTTGGCGATAATTTATTATCCTTCTTTGCTTGCTTGAGGGAAATTTGTTTGTATGGTTGTAGCCGTAAAAATACCCAATCTCCTACATCAAAACTTCTCTCGCCGCGATGTTGATCTGCCTGTTGTTTCATTCGATTTTGTGCCAAATTCAGGTTATCCTTTAAGAGTTGGAGAACTTCTTGCTGATGCTCGATGTGATCTTCCACTGCTTGAACCTTCGAATTTTCCCTTAAAGATGATGTGATGGATGGTGGATGACATCCATAAAGTGCCATAAATGGGGTCATTTTTGCTGCAGTATGGAAGGAAGTGTTATACCACCATTCAGCAAGAGGTAACCACTTGACCCATTGTGTTTGTTTATCAGATACAAAACAAAGAAGATATCCTTCCAAACATTTATTTACGATCTCACTTTGACCATCAGATTGAGGATGATAAGATGAGCTATGAGCTAATTGAGTACCCAAACAAGAAAATAACTCCGTCCAAAAATTTCCAGTAAAAATGGGATCTCTGTCGCTCACAATAACCCTTGGGCTTCCATGTAGATTTTGAATTATGTCCATAAATGTAGTAGCAACCGTACTTGCTTTAAATGGATGAGATAATGCACAAAAGTGTGCATACTTGGTAAGTCTATCAACTACCACCATGATGACACTCTTTCCTTCGGACTTAGGTAAACCTGTGATAAAATACATTGAAATCTCCTCCCAACGTTGACTTGGAATGGATAAAGGTTGTAGAAGTCCAGGGGTCTTAATTGTTTCCACTTTATTCTGCTGGCAAACCAAACATTCCGCCACAAACTTTTGAATATCAGATTTAAGGCCATCCCAAAAAAATTCTTTCTTCACCGTGTGGTAAGTTTTTAAAAATCCTGAGTGTCCTCCTAAAGGAGAAGTGTGCAATTCCAGAAGAATCTTTTGTTTTAGTTGGGAATTCTTACAAAGATATAAGCGATCTTTGTACCATAAGGAATATTTTTTCCAAGTAAATGTATTAGATGTACTAGGATATTTCTGAAACTTTTGAATGAGTGTCCATACATCTTTTTCCTACTTCCATTCATCTCTTGCTTCGGTTATCCAATCTAGTTCGATAATAGAAATGGCACAAAGCAATGCTTCCACCTCTTCATTCTTTCTTGAGAGTGCATCTGCAACAACATTAAGCTTTCCTTTTTGTAGATTATTTCAAAGTCATAACCCAACATCTTTGTGACCCATTTTTGTTGCTCTTCTGAAGATAGTCTTTGTTCCAAAAAGTGTTTAAGACTATCATGACCAGTTTTTACCTTGAAGTGTCTTCCCATTAGGTAAGTTCTCCATTTCTTTAGTGCATGCAGTATTGCTAACATTTCCTTCTCATAAATAGGTTTCTGTAAATACTTTCCTTTGATTGGATGAATTTCAAAAGCAATGGGTCTTCCTTCCTGCATTAAAACTGCACCAATTCCATTTCCTGAGGCATCACATTCCACAATGAAGGTTTTTGTGAAGTCCGACGTAGCTAAGACCGGTGCTAGGCACATTGCCTCTTTAAGATGTTCAAAGGCCTTAGTTGCTTCAAGAGTCCATGAAAATGCATCTTTCTTCAATAATGTTGTTAGAGGTGCTGCTATTCTCCCATAATTCTTAACAAACTTGCGATAATACCCCGTTAACCCGAGAAATCCTCGCAACTGCTTTATGGTTGTGGGAACTTTCCATTCCTTAATGGCTTTAATTTTGTTAGGGTCCACTTTAACACCCTCGTGAGATACAATATGACCCAGACATTCCACCTCTTGTACTCCAAAGAAACATTTGGACTTTTTTGCATATAATTGTTTCTCCTGCAATAGTTTGAGCACCCTGTCAACATGTTCAACATGATCCTTCCAAGACCTGCTGTAGATTAGTATATCATCAAAAAATACTAGCACAAATTTTCTAAGGAAGGGTTTGAAATGGAATTCATCAACCCTTGAAATGTAGAAGGTGCATTGGTAAGGCCAAAAGGCATGACCAAAAATTCATAATGACCCTCATGAGTTCGAAATGTTGTTTTTGAAATATCTTCAGTCTTCATTCTAATTTGATGATATCCTGAACGAACATCCAACTTGGTAAAATAAATTGCTCCATGTAATTCATCCAATAATTCATCAATCACAGGAATGGGAAATTTGTCTTTAATGGTGAGCTTATTGAGCTCCCTATAATCCGGACACATTCGCCATGATCCATCCTTCTTGTGTACCAACAATACAGGAGCAGAGAAAGAACTTTGACTGGGTTGAATTATACCCGCCTCTAACATTTCTGCAATCATACGTTCAATTTCGCTCTTTTGGAAGTAAGGATATCTATAAGGCCCGATGTTTGGAGGAACACTTCCTGGAATCAAATGAATAGCATGATCATGATCACGAATAGGTGGGAGTCCTTTGGGAGTTTCAAACACCTTGGAACGATTGTCCAAGACTTGTTGGAGATCTGCAGAAATAGATGATTTTGATGTCGGAACTTCTAGTGAGCATAATTGTGCAATTACGCCTCGTTGTTCTTTATTTAGAATATTTGTCATGAAATTAGAGCTTATTATCCTTCCTGGCTTCCCTTCAATACCCCGTAATTTGACTTCCTTTCCTTCTGAAAAAAATTTCAAGAAAAGTTCTTGAAAATTAAAAGCTACCGTCCCAAAGATTGTAACCATTGTACTCCTAGTACAACATCAGCACCTCCCATAGGAATGGAAAGCATTGGACTAGTCAACACATATTCCCCCATGGTTAGCTTGATGTTATGGCATTTTCCAGAGCAATTTATAGTTCCTCCATTTGCAACCATCACTTGACATTCTGGTGCTGGGTATAGGAAATAATTTAATTCCTTGGCTACCTTACAATGAATAAAATTATGGGTGCTACCTGAATCAATCAACACTATTACCTTTTTCTTCTTGATTTGTCCTTCTATCTTGAGAGTTTGAGGAGTGGTAATTCCTGCCAGTGCATTACACGATATGGTTCGATTCATTTCTTCCTCTTCTAGGGCTGGTTCCTGGTGTATATCCTCTTCTTGTTCATTTTCTTCTTCCTCTTCACAATCTATGTAAAATAATTTCTTCTCAGCACACTTATGACTTTTAGTGTATTTGCTATCACAACTGTAGCAAAGCCCTTTTGCTCTTTTTTCTTCCAATTGTTGTGGTGTCAACCTTGTAGGTTGTGGAAATCTAGGCGTAGCAACACTTCCTTCTTTATAGAATTGAGTGGTAGCCTTCCTTGTCGCCATTATTTTACATTCAACTTTTCTTGCCAACCTGAATGCCTTCTCCAATGAATCTGGTTCCAAAACATGAACTTCATGTTGGATGTTATCCTTTAAAGTGCCTATGGGGAGATCGATCCCGTGTTCCTCTGGAATATCAGTTACCCTTATATTCAATTTTTGGAAGTCCTCAATGTGTTGCCCCACTAAACCCTTTTGTTTGAGATTTATCAATTGGCTAAAGAAGGTGTTGCTCTTCGTATCCTCATAATGTGCTATCATTTCCTCTGTAAAAATTGACCAAGTGACAATTTTTTTACGGGAGCAAAGCCATCGATACCATACAAATGTATTTTGTTCTAAATGTAAAGTTGCAATGCGTACCTTTTGTGTGTTTTGCACATTATGGAGATCAAAATATTGCTCCATCCGTAGTATCCATGTTACAGGATCCTCGTTGAAGCCTAGCACCGTCGAAACATTGGGGAAAACCACCCGGTCGGGACCTTAGGACAACTCCTTTTCCGTTTGGTATGGTGGCTCCGACTGGATTTAAAGGACCAGTTTCCTTATAACTAAATGGGTTGGTTTGGATGGGTGAAAATAGGACTAAATTAACTGAAATAAAACTATCTAATTTAAACTAAATACTGATAAAGAAATTCTAACACTAACCCGGGTAATTATATGTGAATACAAATTAAGATTGTTCCAATTTAACAATAACCATGAAAATGTATTCTTATTTAAATTGAAATGTGCAGAAACAAATAAAGATAACTCTGTTTAATAAATTAAACAGAGTTGTATTAGCATATTGCATTCATCATTGTATATCATCTATATATACTTATGAAAGATAACGTTTCAATTATACTCAGAAATGATATATAAAAAGAAGCGTTGTGAAGACAAATATATATAAATGATAGAAAATTTTAAAGCGAATATCATAAGACAAAAAAAATCAGCAGTGAATAGATAGAAATACCTTATTCATCTTGAAGATTTTCAAATGAAATGTGATACTCTAATCCAGTAACTCTGATGCAAAATCAATTTCCAAGGTACAGAAATGCAACACTTCAAAGATAATTCCGCATAAAAATCACTAGATGTGATCCTTTTTAAAAATATATAAGACAATGGAGTACAGAAATGTAATCTCCAAGTCAAAAAATATTAAGATCCAGGACCCTTCTCTAAATGCATGAGAAGGGTTTAAATACTACTTAACTAAATCTAAAAATAGTCTATTACAAAAATTGAGGATTCGGTTCAATGACCGTCCTTTTCCTAGGCTAAAATACAGTAAAATTAAAAATAAATCTAACTATCTATGAACTTGATCTTTAAACTTGCAGGCATCTAGCATAGTTTTGAGAAGATGCGGTTGACCGACTTCAGAATTCAACTGTCCTGAAAAGACAGAGTCGGCAAGTGTAGGCGCAATCTTCTCTGTAGCATTGATGATACAATTAAGCGCACTGTGCTGACTGTGTGGCTTCACCAAGTACGCCCAGTATGAGTCCCAATTTAATCTTGTCAGCCCTTGGATAGATTTTTCTCTTTATTTTGCCTTTTGCCTCCATTCTGTTTGCAGTTGATGTGCCTGTGGGAGATATCCTGGAACAGTTTCTGAAATTAAATTTTCTTTGTGTAAATTATCATTTACACAATTTGTAAGAGTGTTTGCCACTGTAGCCGCCTCCTCTGCTGCCTTTTCTGCCCTTCTGATTTGTGCATCCCAGTTATTGAACATTATTTCTTTATGGTTTTCATTAACAATGGGTGCACCAGATTTTTTGCCTTCTTCTGTCTTTTTCCATGCCAGATAATCATTGATATTTTCATTAATCAAATCATAATCATTTCGTAAATCTACGACATGATTTGTGATTTTATCGCTCTCTTGGCACAAAGAATTCCATTGCAAGATTTTTTGGCAGAAAACTTCCTCTTGTTGTAGTAGTTGATTGTTTAAAGAGATAGTTTCTGAAATGAATTCTGGAAGCTTAGGATCATCTTTATGCTGATCT
Source organism: Pinus albicaulis (assembly GCA_034641835.2). Lineage (NCBI taxonomy): Eukaryota > Viridiplantae > Streptophyta > Pinopsida > Pinales > Pinaceae > Pinus > Pinus albicaulis. The sequence goes on from CM076584.1 coordinate 1,268,681,920, forward strand.
TGGATAATCTGTATTTGTTTGTATTTATCAGCCAAGCTTTTTTGATGTCCTATTTGCATTTCTTGAAGTTGTTGTTGTATCTCTTCAAGTTTCAACTGTGCTTCATTATTGGCCTGTACCTGTTGCAATTGTTGTTGTAGAACTTTTATCTGTTCTTCTTTTTCATTCAACAAAAGTTGTATCTCAAATTCTTTGTCAATTGTTGCAGAAGCATAAGCCCCTATCATTTGAGATAACTTAGTAAGATTCTTAGAAGGCTCTGTGGAAGGATCCTTCCACAATACATCTAGTTGTTCTGCTTCAGTAGGAATTTAACTTTCTAACTTTCTCTTTTTCCTCTGTCTCTTCACTACTGCTTTGTATTTTGGGCTGTAGAATACATCTAGAGGAGGAATGTCCTCCACATTAAGTACAATTTCAGAGGAGGGTGTGATTGGTATGTGCTCTGTCACTGTGACTGTGCTGCTTGTTCCTGTGTTCAAAACTTTGGTTGTCTGGACAGGGGTCTGTACATTTTGTCCTTCTACATTAATCAATTGGTTGAAGGTTTCCCATTCTTTGTCTAATTCAATAATGACTGGCTGTTGCTGTACATTGGTTGGAGGAGGATTTGTCTGTTGAGAAGTCAAAATTTGCTGTTGAGTAAGTTCTTTTGATTGTGCAGAATCTTTAATGGATTCTTCCATTTTATCTTCCTTTTCTTTAGACTTATTGGAATGTTCAGAATCTCTGTCAGATTTTGATTTAGATTTACCTGTACTTGAACTGTCGTTAAGACTAACACTAGGAGTTTGCTCCCTTGCGGGCTCTAAGCGTAGATTATCCAAAGGAATAGGAATTAGTCTTCTTTCTCTGTAAAGCTTGAATTCCTGAAATTCCTCTGGAGATAGCTGAGCTTGAGCTGAATTCAAAACTTCTTTGAATGAATTTCTTGCTTGGAACATATCATCAAAAGGATCCTGTTCCTCGAAAAATTCCCTTACTTTGATTGCATTGGTAAAATTCTTAACAATATCATTTGGGTCGAATAACCTTCTCGAGAATTTGAACAGCTGTAGGCATGTAACGTTGCCTATCTCTTGAAATGCATGACCAATATCAAACAGTGAAAATGTTCCACATTTTACGGGAAATTGTGGCCAAATGCCCTTTTTCTTCTCTTTTAAATCTTTTGTTATACCTCCCTGGCCACAGGTCTGATAAGCAATTTCCCGAGCCACAAGTCTATCTGGAACATATAGGGGTAACACATGGGGAGAAGCATAACTTCCAAAAACCCTAATATAAGTGAACAATTCTTCTCCAAACCATCTCGCGATGGGGAGAATATCAACCTCTGTTTCTGGAGATAACCTTGGGGCATCCTTATTATGCAATGTTAAGTACAATGGCAGCATTATTCCATGACAAATTTGGTAAAAATAGGGGACAAACTTAGACTCCCATAGTTCTTTATGGTACACATGAATAGGCAAAGGATCGTGGATAGTCCATTGCCAACCCATCACAGGGAATTTAGAGACATAACAGATAGCGTCCATGACATAAGCAGATAAATAAAAAGGCGGAAAAACCCGCTGAGAAACATTTCGTTTGGACCGGTAGTGAAAAATAAAAGTGGTCAAATTATCAGATAGGATTTTGGCCCAGTCTAAAATTGTAGAATTAACGGCCGCATTCAAAAAAGGGAGCCATTCAGGTAAGATCATATTTATGTCAGGCTTTCCAAAAAGCCTGCATAACATGGCAGCAGTGAAACAATAAGGAGAGGTAAGTGAACCCGTGCTGTACATACCTTGTTTGTTTTTCTTCAATGGTTCACTTCTTTTGGTCCACTCCTTTGTGCATTCTGACAAATTTGCATGTTCTCTGGAAAAATATTCCATGAATTGTTTATTGTAAGTCGCCTGAGGTTCCAGCAACTTATACATTAGTCTCAAATCTTCCGTGGTGAATGACCCGATTAGCTCTTGAGCTGGAGTTCTGAATTGTCTGTCTCAAATATCGGTGCTATCCAGCACCCATTTCACCATGTTCGTATATGGGAGAATCCTTGGCCTTGCCGCTATCCTATGCAGAAATGAACAAGCTAGTTCTTTGAGGGTTGCTTCAGACGTATTACTAGAACCTGCTGTAGCCGTAACTTTTAATACCACAGGATTTTCTTCCTCCAGCAAATTATACATTCCTTCCCAAGTGGATATACCGACATCCTTATTGCAAGCGGTGTCTACATATAGTGAAGCCATTTCTTTGTTTTCAGAATTCGAGCTCTTCTCCTTCTTACCCATAATGTTCTGTGAAAGCTTTGTATAGACGTTTGCTCCTTCGTGCCTGCGTTTTACGAGTTAAATTAGAGTAATGGCATGAGAAAGGTGATGAGATTGTTTTAAATGCAAAGGCAGATGAAATATATTATTTTAACGTGAAATGAATTTCAATCAAAACAAAATCTCATTTACCATTAATTGCCAATCCAATCATTTAATCCAATCATTAAAGCGCATAACAGATATTGATATATGGGAAGATTGCCTTTGAACAACGCGCTTACATGAATCTGCGACATTGCGATTTGCGATTTGCTGCGCAATATCGCAATATCGCAATGTCGCAATATTGCAAAATGAAACCATCGCAGTTATGTAAAATAGCGCAAAAGCGCAAATTGTGCAATAGCACAAAAGCGCATATCGCAAATCTCGCAAAAGAGCAAAAGGTATTCGTTTAACATTTCTGTTTTCTGCGCTATGCGATCTGCGACCAATATGTTTATTGTATAGGCTTTTTTAGATCGCATTATCGCAAAATCGCAAAATCACATTTTTAGTTTCATAAAAGATATATACAATTTTGTTTAAAGAACAATTTTATTGTAATCTATCATAAACTTAAGTGTTTCTTAATGTTCTTTCTAAGGGATTTCTCTAAGTTTATGATAGAAAGTTTTATTTGAAAAGGAAAACAAATTCTAATTGATTTTTTTGGATTTTTTAACTAAGGGTCCCCATTTATTTAGTATTATTACTAATATTAAATAAAAGGGGGTTGTTGCTGGTCACAACAATTGGCGATTCACTAAAAGAAATAGTTATCTCTGAAAAAATAAAATGAACACTATATCTTTAGTAAGTAAAGATTTTTAAAGATAATGAAAGCTACCTTAGGATAATTCAAATAAAATGTAACTATGAAAAAGAAATTAAAAATCATTCACAATTTCTTTCTAATTCCTTAAGAATAAAAACATTTTTGGGTTATCTCAAGCTTTGATTGGTGTTAATAATGAAGTAAGTGGATTTCTCCAAGTTTTGGTTTTATAATATACTCTATTGCCATAGGTATTGCCTCTGCTGCCAGCAAACCTTCATAGTCTCGACAGGGTTACCTTTAAACCATTAACCATTCATTGTCCCATCCAACTAAAATTATGACTTTTTAAAAGATAAATTCATAAGACTTATTATCTCATGTTTTTGTCTTTTACTTATTTTTTATTTTAAGAGCCATTGTTCTAGTTTGGTAGCCAGTTAATAACAATGTCATTCACTAGTTATAATTAAACTGAACAAGCTGGCTCGTGATGAGACCCCTTGTCTTACATTTATAAGCCATTACCCTGTTTTGGTATGCAGTATTGGTAATGTCAGTTTTATTACTTCTTATGAACATGGTAAGTCGGCTCATAATGAGACCTCTTATCTTTTAAATTTTCATATAATTTCTTAGAATTACATTCTAAAAAATCACAACTTAAATGAATGGGGTGAAATAGTTTTATCCTTAAGAATCAATGGATGACAATTTTCAGAGTTTTTTGAGTTCCAAAACTTTGAAAAATCTTTACTTTGATAGATAACTTTTCTCTGCTTAATAAACTTATGATGATTTACATTCTTCTCAAGTTTTCAAAAGATCATGCAAATGATTGAAATAATCTTTCAAAGTTTAACATATTATTTTAAACTATTCAAAAACTGTGATCATTACTTTAAAAATTCTTATTTACACAAAATAAATATTTATAATATTCTTCCTAAGAAATTTTCCTAAATAGTAAACAGTCAATTATAGACTCATTAACAACCTTTATTTGCAAAAAACAATCAAAAATTCTGCAGAAAGGAATATGTACAGTTTAAGAAGGGGTTACCTCCTTATGAAAAGAATTTCTTCAAGATAAGCCCATTTACAGGAAGAGATTCTCTCTTACCTGTTAGATCTTGGAGTATGAATGCATTTGAGCCTATCTTTTCAACGATCTGAAATGGTCCAAGCCACATTTTCTGAAACTTGGTATGTTTACCTTTTTCTTCGTGTGATTTATCCCATTTCAGAACAAGATCACCAATTGACAAAATTTTTGAGCCGGTAGAACTTGCATCAAAAGAAGATTTTACAAGTTGTTGATGTTTTTCATGAATAATTTTTGCTTTATCTCTATCTTCTTCTAGTTTAAGGATTTGATCATATCTTAATTGAATGGATGAAGAAGGATTTTCTTCAATAAATTGCACTAGGGCTAGTGATGGAAGAGTTAAATTTGATGGTATCACAGCTTCTTTTCCATAAACCAAATTGAAAGGTGAAGTCCCTATTGAAGCTTTTTCAGTGATACGATCAACCCATAATGCAAAGATTAAAGATTTGTGCCAATTCTTTTGATTTTGATCAACGGTCCTTTTAATGATTTTGATAAGGTTTTTGTTAATGGATTCAGCCAAACCATTACCTTGTGGATAATAATTTGCTGAATATTTTAATTTAAAACCTCTTTTGACTGCAAATTCTATTAAACTATTTCTAGAGAAGTAAGATGCATTATCAAAGACTAGAGCGTTAGGTACACCAAACCTGGTTATGATGAATTGATCTATGAAATCAATAATTGCATCAGAATTGGCTACCTTCAACGAGATTGCTTCTACCCATTTTGTAAAGTAATCAGTTGCAGTAAGGATGTACTTGTGCTGTTTGGAAGAATGAGGTATTATCTCACCAATAATGTCAAGCCCCCATTGTTCGAATGGTTGCTCAATAGTCACTGGTTGCAAAGGAAAAGCCGGTTTCCTTTGTCTTCCACTTGCAGTTTGACAAATTCTGCACTTCCTTACGTAATCATGTGTATCTTTAAAAAGGGTAGGCCAGTAATAACCAGCACAAATTATTTTTTGAGCTGTGGATCACCTCCAAAATGACCTCCTGCTGGTCCATCATGCAATTCCTGCAAAACCTTTTCGGCTTCAGTCTTTTCAAGACATCTTAATAAAATTGAATCATAATTTTTTCTGAATAACACATTATCAATGATCTCATATTTAATAGCCTTTAACCTTAAAGCGCGTTTACTCTTATAGCTGAGATTAGAAGGAGCATACCCATTTTTCAAGTAATAGATAAGATCAGCATACTGAGATTCAGAATCTATAACACTTATCTGACTTACTTGAATATCTTGATTTGAATCTTGATTTTCGGGTATGTTATGAGCTCTTGCCAATAATCTGCAAAAACCTTGTCCTCTAACAATCTTAGCTGGTTTAATATCAATATCATATTCTTGCAAGGTTGTTACCCAGTTAGCTCTCTTTTCTCCTACTTCTTTTTTAATTAATAATTGCCTCACTGCAGAGAATGGGACAATGATTTTTGTATGTGTTTTCAAGAGAAAAGGTCTGAAATGTTTGATTGATTTAAACACAGCAAAGGCTTGTTTTTTAACATCGGAATAATTAAGCTCAGCTCCTTGCAGATTTGAGCTAAAGAAAGAAATTGGTGCCTCGATTTTCTAATCATTGAGCTGTGTTAAAACAGCTGCATAGGACGTTTTGGTGGCCAAAGTATACAAAGTAAAATCTTTAGAAAAATTTGGGGTATTCAATGCCGGTGCATTAATGATCGCTTGTTTGATTACCTCAAAGGCTTCTTTCTCTTTATGCCCCCATTTGAATACTGAATTCTTCTTGATCATATTTTGCATAGGTAAAACAATTAAAGAAAAATCAGGAATGAATCTTTTAACAAAATTGATCTGTCCAAGAAATGATTGCATGGATTTTTTGTTATGAGGTAAAGAAATATCAGAAATTTCTTTCAGTCTATCTGGATCAATATATATACCATCTTTTGACACAAAAAATCCCAAGAGTTTTCCTTCATCCAAAGCAAAGAAATATTTCTTTGGATTTAAGGAAATACCAAACCTTCTACATCTTTCAAATATTTGCTTTAGATCATGTAGATGATTGGTTATCTTTTTTGAAAATACTGTTATATCATCAAGATAAACAACAACTGATTTATTGATCAGAACTTTAAATGCTATGTCCATGGCTCTTTGAAAAGTTGCTCCTGCATTTATTAGACCAAAAGGCATTTTCTGATAAGCATAAGTTCCCCATTTTGTTCTGAAAGTTGTTTTCAATCTGTCATCTGGATGAACTAAAACCTGATTATAGCCCGAAAATCCATCGAGAAAGGACATAAGTTCAGAACCAGATACCTTTTGAAGTATCTGTTCCATGGTTGGCAATGTGAAATTGTCTTTTAAACATGTCTTGTTTAAATTTCTGAAATCAATACAGATTCTTATATCACCATTCTTCTTCCTGACAGGTACCATATTGGAAACCCAATTGGAGTGCCTGACCGGAAAAATTATTTTGGCTTTTAAAAGTTTATTAAGTTCTGATTTGATTTGACTTTCGAGATTTGGATGAATATTTCTCAACTTCTGTTGAACAGGTTTAATATCAGGAAGCATTGGAATTGTGTGTTGAATAACCGAAGTATCATACGTTTTTAAATCATCATAATTCCAAGCAAACACATTTTTATACTTGTTCAGAAGTTTAATGAACGCATTCCTTTCCTCTGGTGTTAAATTGAGTCCTAAGTTAACGTTTTGAGGTTTAGAATTAGAACCAAGATTTACTAATTCAAACTTCAAAGTGGAACTTTGAAGTTTAGCATTAGTGACTTTCTTGAATCTGTCTTTAATGTCATATAAATCCTCTAATTTAACAACAGATTTCGGAATGGGATTTTCATTACCTTTTGAGGCAATTTGAAAATCATGATCATCTTCGTCAATAATTTGCTCATCATATGATGTCTCTGAAGTCATGAAATTTAAAATATCTTGATCATGATAGAATACTCTCCAATTTGTAACATTATCTGGGACAGATGGACGAAAAATCAATTCTACAGAAAACCTATCAGGACTGCAATCTTCAGCAAGTAGGAGTTTAGATGCAACATTAGCTAACAAGTTAGCTGATGTATTCTGATTCCTAGGAATAGGAGAAATATTGAATGCTAAAAAATGAGTGGTGAGATCTTGTACTAGGGTTTGATAGTGTTTAAGATGTCCTGAAAGGCAATGAATAGTATTCCTAACTTGTTTTATGAAAATTTCGGAATCACCAAATACTTTCAAATATTTAACATCTAACCCTATAGCTTTATAAAGTCCTTGAACCAAGGCTTCATATTCTGCGGTATTGTTAGTACACTCAAATTCTAACCTACATGACAGCATAGTTTTCTCACCATCTGGATCAATTAAGATGCATCCAGCTCCAGCTCCATAACTAGACTTTGATCCATCAAAATATAACGACCAAAATAAAGACTTATCTATTGGCTTATCTACAGTTACATCAGAAATATTTACAATTCTGGAAGGATCAGATTGTGAAAAAATTTCTATTTGAGAAACAAAAGTATTTACAGAAAAAGGAGATTGAGGTGCTTTGTAGTTTCCCAGAAATGATTCAGCAGAATAACCTCCAAGAAATTGTTGTTGAATGCCACAGGCTCATTAGGTTGTTCGAATTCAGTGACAGTGTGCGTCATATGTTTTTCTCGTTCAATTTTGATTTGATTTGGTTTCCCTTTGTAGGGAAGCCACATATGTGAATAATCAGTTGAGATATAACCATTAAGTTTTGCAGACCAGTCCCTGCTTAAAATTAATCCATATAATTCAGGAATATCAGCAATCAAAATATCAATTCTTTGGACAATCCTAGGATCAGAAGCTAATCTGATAGTAACTGAATTGATTTCTCCTACAACTTGAACTTTAGAGCGATCCAATTGAACGATATGAATTTCTGATTTATGTGGTTCGATATTCAATTTGGCACAAACAAAAGTAGGCATTATATTGGAGGAGGCTCCAGAATCAATCAAACAATTGTGCAGATTTTTATTGTACATCTCATAAGTCAAAAGAAAAGGAGGAGTTTGAGAATTTGACTTTTCTCCAATGAGCACAGTATCAATAGCATCTACCTTATCTGGTGGCTTACCAGATCCCCTAGCTGCTTTTGCAACTACACCACTTGGTAAAGGAGCAATTGGTGTAGTGTTTAATTCTTTCAATAGCAACTTTTGCTGGTGTTTTAGTTTGCTGAGTTCATGTAATGAAATGTTGGCTTTGATCTTTTTCATGTCTTCAACAATGTTGTAATCCATAGGATCTGACACCACTAAAGTCTTTGTTGTTGATGTGGGAGGATTAGAAGAAGATGGCTGATTTTGAGTAGGTAATGGAGAAGTTTTCTTTACAGGGGATTTGTCTTTGGTACTTGGAGTTGTAATTTTCTTTTTAGGAACTGTTTGTACTGGTTCCGATATAGATTTACTCCTAGTACTTACAGGCATAGCTTCTTCACTATCAGAATTAGGGAGAATAAAATCCCACATTCCATTCAATTCAGCTATTTCTTCATTTTCATCTTCCTCATCTGATACTAGAGATGTATCTTCTGATTCTGCATTAGAAATTGCATTAGGAGGTTTAGATTCAACTTGGTTTCTTCTGAAATTTCTGAATGGTTTCTCGGTAGAAGTTTCAGCTACTTGTTTTTTAATTTCAACCATTTCATTTAACATGGTTTTAAGAACTTTCTGTAAACCTTCCATGTCGTATGGGTCTTTGGCCTTTTTCTTTGAATCATCTTTGAAGCTGACTTTCTTTGATTTCCTTTCCTCAATAGCATTTTTCTTTTCTAGAGAAATAATTTGTTTTTCCACTGCAATAGCCTCTTTCATATTCTCAGCTAACGTAGGTTTTGTAGCTCTATCTACAAAAATTGCTATGTTTGAGGGTAAGGCAGTTATGCACCATTCAATTCTGACTTGTTCACTGGGTTGTGAATCTGTGTGGATTTTGTTCAAGAGTTTGTTGAATCTAGCGTTGAATTCTTTAATGGGTTCCTTGGGTTCTATCTTCAAATTTGAGAGGTCATTGAGTAAAGTTGCTATTGATCGGTCATCTCCAAATTTGGTTAAAAAATGATCTGCAAAAATGGCCCAACTTGTTATGGATCCTGATGGTAATGAAAAGTACCATGACCCTGCTACTCCTTGAAGAGTATAAGGGAATAGTCTAACTACAACATCTTCATGTGTGACTCCATTCAAATTAATAGCCAACATAAAGTTATTGATATGTTCTTCAACTTGAATGTTAAGATCTGGGCTAAATTTTGGAAGCCATTTTCCAGGATTGTCTGGTAAATCATGTAAAGGTGCAGCCATGTTGACTGCCCCTAGAGTAGCCCATGGTCTAGCCATTATTGGAACAACTATTGGAGGAGTAGTAGAAATTGGTGGTGTTTGAATAGAAGTTGTTGGAATAGATGATGTTGAGATTGATGATGATTGAGCAGATGATGATTGAGGAGATGATGTGGAAAAAACTGTACTTTGTTGAGATGGGATTTCGGAAACAGGTATTTGAATATTAGATGTTGAAATTATATCACTTACTGATTCCGATTGAGTTTTTCTTGTCTTAACTCTACTAGGTAAAGGGAATTCTTTCGGAGAAATACCAAGTTTTTCACTTTGAAGCCTAGTAAGAGGTTTGGAAGAAACAAATTTTGAAGTTACACTACCTTCAGATATTTCAGACTCTTCTAAAGATAATGAGAATCCTTTCAATTTATGAATTAAATATTGAACTTCAGGAGACTCAGGATTTTGATTGTCTGAATGTTTTGAGATTTTGGTAGTGGGTGTATGAATATTCTTCGCAATTTCTTCTATAGGATTTTGTATTTCAGAAGAAATTGAAGAGGTTGATGAGGGTGTTTTGCTCTCAGAATGGCTTGTGGATAAAGATTTACTTGCCATTCATAGCTTAGGCCCTCCTTCTAGCGCCAAAAATGTTGAAGCCTAGAAAATATCTGCTTCAAACATTGGGGAAAACCACCCGGTCGGGACCTTAGGACAACTCCTTTTCCGTTTGGTATGGTGGCTCCGACTGGATTTAAAGGACCAGTTTCCTTATAACTAAATGGGTTGGTTTGGATGGGTGAAAATGGGACTAAATTAACTGAAATAAAACTATCTAATTTAAACTAAATATTGATAAAGAAATTCTAACACTAACCCGGGTAATTATATGTGAATACAACTTAAGATTGTTCCAATTTAACAATAACCATGAAAATGTATTATTATTTAAATTGAAATGTGCAAAAACAAATAAAGATAACTCTGTTTAAGAAATTAAACAGAGTTGTATTAGCATATTGAATTCATCATTGTATACCATCTATATATACTTATGAAAGATAACGTTTCAATTATACTCAGAAATGATATATAAAAAGAAGCGTTGTGAAGAAAAATATATATAAATGATAGCAAATTTTAAAGCGAATATCATAAGACAAAAGAAATCAGCAGTGAATAGATAGAAATACCTTATTCATCTTGAAGATTTTCAAATGAAATGTGATACTCTAATCCAGTAACTCTGATGCAAAATCAAATTCCAAGTTACAGAAATGCAACACTTCAAAGATAATTCCGCATAAAAATCACCAGATGTGATCATTTTTAAAAATATATAAGACAGTGGAGTACATAAATGTAATCTCCAAGTCAAAAAATATTAAGATCCAGGGCCCTTCTCTAAATGCATGAGAAGGGTTTAAATACTACTTAACTAAATCTAGAAATAGTCTATTACAAAAATTGAGGATTCGGTTCAATGACCGTCCTTTTCCTAGGCTAAAATATAGTAAAATTAAAACTAAATCTAAATATCTATGAACTTGATCTTTAAACTTGCAGGCATCTAGCATAGTTTTGAGAAGATGTGGTTGACCGACTTCAGCATTCAACTGTCCTGAAAAGACAGAGTCGGCAAGTGTAGGCGCAATCTTCTCTGTAGCATTGATGATACAATTAAGCGCACTATGCTGACTGTGTGGCTTCACCAAGTACGCCCAGTATGAGTCCCAATTTAATCTTGTCAGCCCTTGGATATATTTTTCTCTTTCTTCTGCCTTTTGCCTCCATTCTGTTTGCAGTTGATGTGCCTGTGGGAGATACCTTGGAACAGTTTCTGAAATTAAATTTGCTTTGTGTAAATTATCATTTACACAATTCGTAAGAGTGTTTGCCGCTATAGCCGCCTCCTCTGCTTCCTTTTCTGCCCTTCTGATTTGTGCATCCCAGTTATTGAACAGTATTTCTTTATGGTTTTCATTAACAATGGGTGCACCATCTTTTCTGCCTTCTTCTGTATTTTTCCATGCCAGATAATCATTTATCTTTTCATTAATCAAATCATAATCATTTCGTAAATATACGACATGATTTGTGATTTTATCGCTCTCTTGGCACAAAGAATTCCATTGCAAGATTTTTTGGCAGAAAACTTCCTCTTGTTGTAGTAGTTGATTGTTTAAAGAGATAGTTTCTGAAATGAATTCTGGAAGCTTAGGATCATCTTTATGCTGATCTTGGATAATCTGTATTTGTTTGTCTTTATTAGCCAAGCTTTTTTGATGTCCTATTTGCATTTCTTGAAGTTGTTGTTGTAACTCTTCAAGTTTCAATTGTGCTTCCTTATTGGCCTGTACCTGTTGCAATTGCTGTTGTAGAAATTTTATCTGTTCTTCTTTTTCATTCAACAAAAGTTGTATCTCAAATGCTTTGTCAATTGTTGCAGAAGCATAAGCCCCTGTCATTTGAGATAACTTAGTAAGATTCTTAGAAGGCTCTGTGGAAGGATCCTTCCACAATACATCTAGTTGTTCTGCTTCAGTAGCAATTGAACTTTCTAACTTTCTCTTTTTTCTCTGTCTCTTCACTACTGCTTTGTATTTTGGGCTGTAGAATACATCTAGAGGAGGAATGTCCTCCACATTAAGTACAATTTCAGAGGAGGGTGTGATTGGTATGTGCTCTGTCACTGTGACTGTGCTGCTTGTTCATGTGTTCAAAACTTTGGTTGTCTGGACAGGGGTCTGTACATTCTGTCCTTCTACATTAATCAATTGGTTGAAGGTTTCCCATTCTTTGTCTAATTCAATAATGACTGGTTGTTGCTGTACATTGGTTGGAGGAGGATTTGTCTGTTGAGAAGTCAAAATTTGTTGTTGAGTAGTTTCTTTTGATTGCGCATAATCTTTCATGGATTCTTCCATTGTATCTTCCTTTTCATTAGACTTATTGGAATGTTCAGAAGTCTCTCTGTCAGATTTTGATTTAGATTTATCTGTACTTGAACTGTCGTTAAGACTAACACTAGGAGTTTGCTCCCTTGCGGGCTCTAAGCATAGATTTTCCAAAGGAATAGGAGTTAGTCTTCTTTCTCTGTAAAGTTTGAATTCCTGGAATTCTTCCGGAGATAACTGCATTTGAGCTGAATTCAAAACTTCTTTGAATGAATTTCTTGCTTGGAACATATCATCAAAAGGATCATGTTCCCCGGAAAATTCCCTTACTCTGATTGCATTGGTAAAATTATTAACAATATCATTTGGGTCGAATAACCTTCTCGAAAATTTGAACAGTTGTAGGCATGTAATGTTGCCTATCTCTTGGAATGCATGACCAATATCGAACAGTGAAAATGTTTCACATTTTACGGGAAATTGTGGCCAAATGCCTTTTTTCTTCTCTTTTAAATCTTTTGTTATACCTCCTTGGCCACAGGTCTGATAAGCAATTTCCCGAGCTACAAGTCTATCTGGAACATATAGGGGTAAAACATGGGGGGAAGCATAACTTCCAAAAACCCTAATATAAGTGAACAATTCTTCTCCAAACCATCTCGCGACGGGGAGAATGTCAACCTCTGTTTCTGGGGATAACCTTGGGGCATCCTTATTATGCAATGTTCTGTACAATGGCAGCATTACACCATGGCAAATTTGATAAAAATGGGGGACAAACTTAGACTCCCATAGTTCCTTATGATACACATGAATAGGAAAATGATCGTGGATAGTCCATTGCCAACCCATCACAGGGAATTTAGAGACATAACAGATAGTGTCCATGACATAAGCAGATAAATAAAAAGGCAGATAAATCCGCTGAGAAACACTTCGCTTGGACCGGTAGTGAAAAATGGCAGTGGTCAAATTATCAGATAAGATTTTGGCCCAGTCTACAATTGTAGAATTAATGGCCGCATTCAACAAAGGGAGCCATTCAGGCAAGATCATATTTATGTCAGGCTTTCCAAAAAGCCTGCATAACATGGCAGCAGCGAAACAATAAGGAGAGGTAAGTGAACCCGTGCTGTACATACCTTGTTTGTTTTTCTTCAATGATTCACCTCTTTTGGTCCACTCCTTTGTGCATTCTGACAAATTTGCATGTTCTCTGGCAAAATCTTCCATGAATTGTTTATTGTAAGTCGCCTGAGGTTCCGGCAACTTATACATTAGTCTCAAATCTTCCGTGGTGAATGACCCGATTAGCTCTTGAGCTAGAGTTCTGAATTGTCTGTCTAAAATATCGGTGCTATCCAACACCCATTTCACCATGTCCGTATATGGGAGAATCCTTGGCCTTGCCGCTATCCTATGCAGAAATGAATAAGCCAGTTCTTTGAGGGTTGCTTCAGACATATTACTAGAACCTGCTGTAGCCGTAACTTTTAATACAACAGGATTTTCTTCCTCCAACAAATTATACATTCCTTCCCAAGTGGATATACCGGCATCCCTATTGCAAGCGGTGTCTGCATATAGTGAAGCCATTTCTTTGTTTTCAGAATTCGAGCTCTTCTCCTTCTTACCCATAATGTTCTGTGAAAGCTTTGTATAGACGTTTGCTCCTTCATGCCTGCGTTTTACGAGTTAAATGAGAGTAATGGCATGAGAAAGGTGATGATACTGTTTTAAATGCAAAGGGGGATGAAATATATTATTTTAACGTGAAATGAATTTCAATCAAAACAACATCTCATTTACCATTAATTGCCAATCCAATCATTTGATCCAATCATTAAAGCGCATAACAGATATTGATATATGGGAAGATTGCCTTTGAACAACGCGCTTACATCAATCTGCAACATTGCGATCTGCGATTTGCTGCGCAATATCGCAATATCGCAATGTCGCAATATCACAATATTGCAAAATGAAACCATTGCAGTTATGTAAAATAGCGCAAAAGCGCAAATTGCGCAATAGCGCAAAAGTGCATATCTCAAATCTCGCAAAAGCGCAAAAGTTATTTGTCTAACATTTATGTTTTCTGCACTATGCAATCTGTGACCAATATGTTTATTGTATAGGCTTTTTGAGATCGTACACGTGCAACGCAAAACGACGTTTCATAAGATATATACCATTTTGCTATGATGATGCTATTTTGTTTAAAGAACAATTTTATTGTAATCTATCATAAACTTAAGTGTTTTTTAATGTTCTTCAAGGGATTTCTCTAAGTTTATGATAGAAAGTTTTATTTGAAAAGGAAAACAACCGAACATTTTTTGGATTTTGACCATAGGTCCTACTTTATTTAGTATTATTACTAATATTAAATAAAATATTGGTGGTCACAACAGATCCTTTCCATCAAAATTCATCATATCCATTTTTGGAATATGTTGGTTCTTCCCTCCAACATTAGAGTTTATGAAATCACGATTAACATTTATTTTTTTCTCATCATGAGTTTCCTCTACTATCTTTCACCATTAGGAAACATTTCTTGTATCAACTTTGTCAAACCTTCCATGTCTGATTTTAGATCATTATCTCCTTCACTTTTCTATCTAGTTTCCCAGCAAAATAGTCAAATACATCCATCTGCCTATTACATTACAAACTTCCATTTCACATTTTTGTTGTTTCACATAAAATTTGTTGCATTTGTTTCATGGTAATTTTGACAGATCATGTTGCAATTCTTCATCTTCATGAGTCATAGTAGAGCCTTATGAAGACTTAATCAGTGTTGAATTATTTTTACGGGGCACCTTTTAGAACCCAATACTGATATCTATTTTACAATATGCCCTTGGAATCAATTAAAATTGATTCTTCAAACAAGACTTATGCAATTCGGAAAAAAAATACACACCTTTTTCTTGCTTTTGAGGAGCTCGATATTGAAATTGGATTATCTCTGTGATTGCAGCACTTCAATATCTGAATTTTAGTACCGATGTAGCCCTCTGAATTATCTTTCTAATGCCACAGGTCTGACCTGATTTGGATCCTCCAAGACAAAGTTGTGTCCAATCTCCCACAATGACCTAATTATGGATTGGTTCAGTTGAGCAAACTTGTACGACTTTCCACGTATCACTGTTTCGTCCTTTGTGTTTGAAATTTATAGCGAAGAAACTAAATTATGTGTACTTGTGACCAATTTTTACGGCACTCCAATCCGATGCCTAGAGAGAGAGTTATTGAACTTTTCCCACGATCACCTCTTTGAGATGTAATTCAGGAGCCTGAAAAAGCACTACCTTCCACAGATCATATCTCCAAAAATTTGCGAACCAAGCTCTGAAATTTTTTGAAGAATTCCTCAAGATTTCATCTTTGCACCATACGAATTTCAGATTCTGAAACTTCGTAGAAAAAAATTTATAGCGCAAATGCCACAATGACCTGTTTAGGAGCCTGAAAAAAGACCTAACTTCCACAGATCATATCTCTGAAAATATTGCGAACCAAGCTCTAAAATTTTTCAACAATCTTCCTCGGGATTTCGGCTTCGTACCCTAAAAATTTCAGCTTCTGAAACTTCGTAGAAAAAAATTTATAGCGAAAATTCCATATCCGTTTTCATAAATAAACCTCAATCCAAAGCTCGATACCCACATG
This sequence comes from Pinus albicaulis, assembly GCA_034641835.2. Taxonomy (NCBI): domain Eukaryota; kingdom Viridiplantae; phylum Streptophyta; class Pinopsida; order Pinales; family Pinaceae; genus Pinus; species Pinus albicaulis. The sequence goes on from CM076584.1 coordinate 1,268,698,032, forward strand.
TGTAACCAACTCCAAAAATAGAAGAAAAGAGATATCAACGCTTTAGAAATAAGCCACTTCGAGGGGGCAACCTCCAATACATTACATAAATGAACAATTCTTGGATGATACAATTTACAAAACCTCCTTTCTATATATAGGAGTCCATGGTGCCATAATGTAATCCTAGTGGGCCACAATGTAATCCTAGCCGACCTAACAATAATAATTTAAGGGCACAATAATAATAAAATGGGGGTTATAAGGGTACAATAATAACAATAACGGGGTTACACTAACAACAATAAGGGACTATACTAGTAATATAGGGACCTAACACCAAGATTCATATTGCTAACCCATTTCCATGTTCCTTTGGGCATAAAAACTTATGAAAATGCTCTGTTTTCACTTGAAATTTTTTAAGTCAAAATCTGATTCAAATTCAGGTCAAAAAAGCAGTTTCATTAGGTCATTAGGGTTTTTGAATTTTTCAAGGTCTTTCTTATTCCAATGAGGTTAGAACACATATATGATAGGGATTTATTATGATCATCATGATGGTTTCATTTTACTTCAAAGGTTGTATTTTCAGTTTCAGGACTTTTTATCAAAATGTCATTTTGAGAAAAAGTCACTTATGTAATTTATTTTATTTTTTCATATGTAATTTTATGCTACTATATGTAATATTTTAATCCTAAGCTATCAAAGTGAACATGTAAAGCCTCAGTGAGCAAAATAAAAGCTAGCTCCAGACTGATCCAACCTGCAAACCAAAAAGTGTCAAAGAGTATCAGTGAGAAAAGGAAGAAGACTTCAAAACATTATAAAGTGGGTTTTTCAAAGCTAAATCAAATTACACATGCCTATAAAGGCTATTTAACACTTCAAAAGAACCATTGTTACTTTTCAAAGCATAATAATCATTCAAAAAAGAATAATTTCAGAGTTTTTTGAGCGAATTTGGGCCAAATTCCTTGGCGTTGCGCATTTTCACTGGCGATGCACGCCTGGAGATTGGCGCTACACCCTTGCCCGAGATTTTCAACGCATTTTTTTAAGGCGCTGCATGCCTATAGCTTGGCGACATGCGTTTGTAGAAGTGCTACGTGCTTACCACTGGCACTGCGCGCTTAGACAAGAAAGCTTCCTGAGTCTTCCAGTAGCGCAAAACACTTCGAAACTTCTTCAAATATTTGAAAAATTCCTTTAAACACTTTTAAGTGGTAAGTACATGACATAAGCCCTATTCCTAAGTTATTTGATCACTCTTAATTGAATGGAAATGAAACCCTAAGTTTTAGCTTGAGATCATTGTTTTTACCCTTGTTTCATCTTCCTAAAAGAAATATCAGTCATAAACAAGGTATTTTCATTGATTTAGGGATTTCACTCACACTCATTCCCTTCACCTTTCAAGATAGTCATCTCATCCCCTTCCCCTCATTCATTTCACTTGCACCCTAGGGTTTCACAAAATAGAGTTTAGAGATGTCAAAAGAAGAGGATAGTGGCATTGTTGGTGAGGCACAAATTCCAAGGATAAATGATCATAAGGGAGGAAAAATAAACAGATTTGAACCCATAACCACAAGGGAACTTATGGCCTCTCCTCTCACTATATCTTGTTTCAAACATGTGGGTTGTTTTGAGTTTTGTGAGAAGTGCAGCAAGTCCAAAATCACCTTGAGTTAACAAGATTATTCATCATCAATCTACATGACAAGCAGGTCAATCTTACCGGGGTTACTTTTGAGATGTCCGCCAATGCCATTGCAGCTGCTATAGGGATACCTACTGTGGTAGAGAGGTCATTTAAATAAGAAAACTTGGACATGAGTTATTTTGAACCATACTTCAAAACTAGGTATAAATATCACAACAAGTCCATTTTCCCTTTTTCTCATCTTCTTCACCGGTATGTGCCCATGATGAGGATAATAATGAAGTATTTCACTTGTGAGGGGAGGTTTTCTCACCTCTATTCATACCATATCCATCTTCTTATGCATTTCACTAGAGTTAGAATGCTACACTTTCCTTATTATCTTTTTCATAGCAATGACAAGATGGTTTACATTGTGCAAAAGAGGGATTACAATCAGAAAATGCAGAGCCTTTTTCATCATTCCATCATCAAAATGGTGGTCATGCATAAGCTTCAGCAGAAAAACATTTCATGGGATGCATTCATTGCTAATGAGGTTTTCACTATCACACCTATTCATCATGAGCAGGATGTTCCTTCATCATCTCATCCTCTCATATCCACTTCTCCATCACATCTTGTTGTTCATACATATCCATCCACTCACATCAATTCACCTCATGTTTATCCTTCTGCATCACCTTTCCATAACCCTTCACCATCACATCATGATACCAGAGCATCAAGAAGTGAAAGGGACATTGAGGCAGCTGGCACAAAAATGATTGATATTTATCCATTTCCTTTGACATATCAGAGAGGCCAAAGGAATTTTTTTGCTTCACTTGGTGTGAAATGGGCCATGCCTTCTTCATCAGCAAAACAGGTAGAAAAGGGCAAGGAAAAGGCTACGGAGCCTATCACTATTGAGGAGGACAAACATGAAACTGATCAGGAGTTTCAGTTGATTGACCTTGATGATGAGGATGTGGTTAGAATCGACAATACATTAATCAGAGGCAAGGATGCCAAGATTATTGAGCTTCAAGATAATCTTGGTAGAGAAAGGAATGTGATTGAATTTCTTGAGCTAGAGAATCAGCAGATGAAGACAAAGCAGGCTATCAGTGAGGTCAGGGAAATCAGAGCTCATAGAGAGGCAGGAAAGGCCAAGGCTTTGTTGGATGAGACCTTGGGCACATTTTATGACAGTGATGATGAGGAAGATCAGCTTCCTAGATAGAGACTGAGGACCATTGGATTGAAGAGGGCTTTAGCCCGGGAAAGACAAAAAGAGGCAGAATTTGCAGAGCATCTTACTCCAAGTGAGATGCTTGCCATAGAGATTGATGGAGACAGAGAGTCTTGGCTTGAGAGAGTCAATTTTCATTTGGAGGGCCTACTGGAGAAGGCAAATAAAGACATTGATATTCAGAGGAATATGGCGAAGTATTATGCCATAAGAAACATGATTGCAAGGGCCAAGCTCAGATGTGCCCATGCAAATATTTGGGCTTTGACTAAGTCAAAAGAGAAAGAGAAGTTGGATATTATTTTTGATATATCCCTCTAGGCATCCAACCCTTGATTAGAAAATAAAATTCCAATTTTGGCACTTTTGTGCAAATTTTGATTTTTTGGGAAAATTTAGCATGCAAAAATTGTGCTAAATGCGCAGCGCCACTGGCATTGCGCTCTTTTTTGGGCCATCCAAATGGAAAATGGTTAGCATATTCATGTTCCTAGTGATGATTACATGAACCTCAGAAATGTTCAGGAGATTTGGAGCAAAACTGGTCCCTCAAAAAGGCCAAAAACCATCAAAAAATCATGTTTTTGCCCTCTTTTTGGCCTTGGTGCTGCGCGTTTACTAGTCTTGGGAGAATAGGTTTTTGATAGGGCAGATGGACACCATTTTGGAAAGTAAAAGTATATATGGAAAACATACGCAGAGGCTTTCCAAATGAGCTATAATGGAGCTGATTTGTACAAGGGGAAGGCCTCCAAAAGTGGCTTACAATACAGGTTAATGTTTCTGTCATGGCGCTGCGCGTTTACCAGGGAATTTACAGTTTCACAAGGTTCAGTAAATTTTGAAGTTTCACCTCTGTTTTACTTTGTACTTGGGTAAATATAAATTTACCAATGTAAATGTCATTTTTTACTTCTACCTAAGGTTGATACATTAGATAATCATTAGTTTGAAGTTAAATGTATCTATTCTTAAATATAGGAATGAATCATTTTCCTCATCCTAGATTCTAGTAGTCAGTTCAGTTTTTGGTGTAAAAACTCCCTCACCTCATGGATTCGACCCCTGAGGATAAGAGGAAGTGGTTTTGAAGTCTATAAGGTGTACGTTTTCAGTCTTTGTAATGGTTGGCATCAATTGAAGATATTGTATTGCTCAAGTATCATTCTGGCTTAGACATTAATGGAAATTGCAACTATTTTCTTGGGATTCCTGTGGTACAAGTTTTAAACATTGTTTCTTCTCTGTAATTGATTTGTTAGAATGTATTGTTAATTCATAAGACATTTCACATATATTATATACTTGATTTCAAGTTTGAAAGACAGAATTCATATTTAGTTATGCTCTGTTTTGTGAAATTAATTATAATGTGTTCATTTTCTTCAATTTAAGGAAAATACATTTCATATGCTTTCCTTAGCTCCTCACCAGTATTTCCATCTCATTTAATACTCTTTGAATGTTTAAACCTTTTACCTACCTTGCCCCATCAAGAATACTGTAATTTCATCCTTCTGGCCCTGTTTTATCCTCTTGACCTAATTCCGGTTCAGTGAGACCAACCCTAAAATCAAAATCAACACCCCTTGTTTTCCTTAGCTAGCCTAAAATCCTTTCAATATAGCCCTCTTGGTTGTGATTCTATCGAGAGATCCCTCTCTGACTTGGTAGGGCTAGATACCAAGTCCAAAGTTTGGTTTGAGGTTACCTCAAGATTGCCTACTTCAACCTAAGGATCAATCTGATGATACCATAAGCTATACAGACTATTGTAGTGAATTATGTCAAATATGCCAAAAAAAAATTCTTGATGTTCAAATGTAGCTCTATGAGGAATCCCTACACCCTGTTATAACTCCACCAAATATCTAAGGATGAAGAAGAAATCCCAACAGAGGTAACCACAAACCAATATTTTGGCTTGGTAGCTAGCCCTACCAAATTGGAGAGGGATCTCTGCACAAATCTTAGCCAAGAGGGTTGGATTAATTAGGGTTTTAGGCTAGGTATAAGTACATGGGTTTTATTTGGTTGAATTGGGTTTCTAGATGGGTGAATTAGGTCAAATAGGCTAGGTTAGGGCAAATAATATTAGGTTTGAAAATATTTAATGGGGCAAGGTAGGTATAAAACCTAACACCTTAGGGTTTCTTTAGTGGGATGTATCAAACAGGTGAGGAGCTAGAAAGAGCAAGGCTAAGCATGAATTCTTTCTAAACTGAAGAAGATGGAAAAAATATGAAGGTTTTCCGAAAACAAAGGATGAGAGATGTATTCTATTTATCAACTTAAAAACTAGCATATCATAGAAATGAAATGGATTAGAAACAAAAAAATCATACATAATGAGACATAATACAAACAATGCTAAATTTCCATACCACAGGTATCCCAAAGAAATAGCTGCAACCTTTTCATTAATTTCCTGCCAAATAGATTACACTAGAGTCTCTGCTCAATGCATAAACATACAACCTTTGAAAATGAGTCAAAAAGTACAAGATATAGACCTCAAACAACCTCTCCCAAACTCTAGGGTCAAATCCCTAAGTTGAGGAGTTGTTCCACCAAAACCTGAACTGCATACCTAGAGTGTAGGGAGGTCCAAATGACTCATCCCTAACTTAAGTGAACTGATTCATTACATGTCATCAAAACTTTTCACCTAATGTATTTATCCTAGGTAAGTGTAAAAACACGATAATTACATTTACTTCCGTCAATTACATAAGTAAAAACATGATTTATCACGGTGAAAATCAAAATTGCAGAGAAAACTCAAAAAAATTAGACACTGTTCAAGTGTGCAATGCCAGTGTCAAGTGCGCAGCGCCAATGTCAGGTGCACCCTCCATCTTGCAACTTAGTTTTGGATGGGTTACATGTATCCAAACTGAGCTCACGATAGCTCATTGGAAAGATTATCCAGTCTACTTTCCAGATCTATGACTAGTTTTCAAATTTGACTTGATTTGACCTCTCAAAGAGTGATTCTCCCAAGAATTCTCAGGAGTGCAACACCAAGGTGAAAAAGGAGGCAGAACTGTGATTTTCTCAGTGTTTTTTGACTTTTTCACCTACCATTTTGACCAAATAAGACTAGAAATGTGGTTTACCTACATGTTTTCCCTGCTCTAAATCCAATGGTGGTCTCCTTTTGACCAAAATATGCCTCAAACAGAAGTGCAACTCCTAGGGCATTGCGATCTTGACAGTCCATCTGTCACATGATTGTTTAGGAATGCACAAAAACTTCAAAAATTTGTAAAAATGTATCAAAACTTGCCAAAATTTTCTGAATGGTGGTTTATGATGAGGGTTAGGCATGGAGTGAGGCTTCATCAAGGATATCAAGCCTTCTATTCTCTTCTTGCATGGTTAGGGTTTCAATTTTTGCATTGGTCTGTTTAAGTTTTGACCTTGAAATTTTGTTTCTCTTGGCATAATGCTTTGCCATCCTTCTCTGAATATCATTGTCTTTCTTTGTATTTTTCAACAACTTCTCAAGGTGGTCATTTATTTACTGAAGCCAACCTTCTTTATTCTCATTGATTACAACTACAAATTTCTCATTAAGAGTGACCTCATCTTCTAGTTCTCTTTCTTTCTGCCTTTCTAGTTCTAGGGCTCTTTTCAAATCTCTTGTCTTTGGCCTTATTCTTGGAACTTGTTCTTTTCGTTCATCTAGCACACCATATTTTTCTAGTGTCTCTTCAAGCAAGAGTTTATCTTTTTCTGCCTCTCTTTGAGCTTTGATGAATTTCACTTCATCAATGAAGTGTTTGGTCTTTAGCCGTTGGTTCTCCTACTCAAGAAAGGTAATAAAAAATTTAGATCTATCAAGATTGGTTTGTAGCTCTCTAATCTTGGCTTATTTTTCCTTGATGACTGTGCTAATGATCTCAGAATCATCTTGCTGATTCAATTCAACAAGGTCAAAATCCATTTCTAGCTCATGAAGATTTCCCTCCTCATGCCTAATCTCTTCCTGAATATCTGCCTCAATAATCTTTTTCTTTCCTTTTTCTACCTTCTTTGTCGATGAAGAAGGCAAGTCCCCTTCCACAATGTGTAGAGAAAACACTTGCCTATGACCTCTCTAATATGTTTTTTCCAATGTCTCTATCTCAGCCACTTTGGCCTTTTGAAACTCATTTTTCTTAGCCATGCTATATGACCCAATGTGAGTGTGAAATGGTGATTATGGTGGTCAAATGGGTGAAGTAGTTTGAGCTAATGAAGAAGTAGATACTGTGGGCTAAGATGGAGGAATGGATGTGGAAGGATGAGTCGATGGTGGAGGCACAACTTGAGCATGTTTAAATGGTGGAGCAGTAAAGATGTCATTCGTAATGAAAGTGTCCCATGAGATGTTAAATTGATCGAGGTGATGGAGGAAAATGATATTTATAAGAGAGTTGTGAAAAAGAATTTTCATCTGGTGGTCATAATCTCTCTTTTGAAAAATTTATGCCATTTTTCCAATGTTCCTGAAGAGATAATAAGGTATGTTGAGCATTTTGACCCTTGTGAAGTGCATTAATAACCAGATATGGTAGGTGTAGAGTCTAGAGAACCTTCCTTCACAAGAAAATTACTTCATGATGATTTTTATTGTGGGGGCATACCTATTCAATAGGTAAGAGAAAGGAAAGACCCTCTTTCCTTCATTCTTATACCTTGGCTTGATGTATGGCTCATAGTAATGATTCTCCAAGTATTTTTCCTTGTACCGCTTTTCACCAACCTTTGGAATTTCAGTGGCATCTGCTATGATGGCCGTCGATACTGTGAAAGTGACACCAGCAAGGGTTACCTGGTTTTCATGAATATTAGAGATGAAAATCTTGCTCAAAACAAGGTGATGTTGGACCCTTTCTATTTTTTCACAAAATTCAAAACATCCTACATACTTGAAAAATGTCACAGCCATGGGAGAGGCCATGATTTCTATGGTGTTTGTAGGTTCATGTCTGAGGATCCTCCCTCCTTTGTGTGGCCTCCTATCTTCCCTTTATTCTTCCTCACTGAATTCTCTGTCTTCTTCTTCCATAGTGTCTTATCTAGAAACCCTAGGGAGATGAATTGGGATTGAAATGTAGGTTAATGGAGTGGGAATTGGGATGGAAAAAATTAGGGAGATGGGGGAAGGGATTGTTAAATTGAGAGAGGTGACAGGGAGTAGAAATTTTATGGGATTTTGGAATAGGAATTTTATTACAGGTATGGGGATTTAGGAACCTAGGAAATTGAAATACCAAGGTCTTAGGGTTTAGGGGATAAATGGATTTAGAGAAAGGGATATAGTAATATAGGGATTGGGAAAGGTTAATTGTAATATGGGAAGGGTAGTGGAAGTATTAGGACATGTAATTTAAAATTAGGAATGGAACTAGGGTTTGCAAGCTTTGAAAACTCCAAAATTCACACAAGAAACTTAACACCATGAAATTTTCATTTAAGAAATGCAAGGAGGGTGTGATGAGGCCCTACTTACTTGCTAGGAGGTGGAGAAATTCTTTGTTGAAGGTTTGGAGTACTTGTACAAATTTTTGGAGCTTGCAGACAAAATTGAATAGGTGCGCAATGCCTATCTACTAGGTGCGCATTGCCTTTGCTCTATGCACAACGCTCGTCTCAGGTGAGCAGCGCCTTGTTCCAGGTGTGCAAAGCCTCCCAGAAACTCGACCTTTCACCTTTCAAATTTGGTTTTCGAGTTGTGTGAGTGATGGATCGACGACATAAAGAGAAAATGAATGTATTTTTGATCTTTGGATGGGCTTTATGCTTGATGGATTGGATGTTTCGAGCTTTGGGAACCACTTTTCCTTCTTGATTTCACTTTAAACTTTTGAAACTATGCATTTCACTTTTAATTCTTTCCTTTGACAATTGATCAATTTAATGGACTAGGAACTCTTTGCACTTTGATATTTGCTTTGTTGGCATGTGGAATTCTGAGTTGGAAGCTTAGGAACCTTGTTCTTATTACATATTAAATGACATAAAATTACCAAATAAAAAATAAAAAATTACATCTTTTTTGGAATAAAAAATACATTTTAGGATGAAAATTGCAACTTTGGAATCAAAATTACATCTTTTCAAATCATCTTTACATGGTAAAGAGATGTTATTTTGTTCACTCTTTACTTGCTGGTCTTATGCAGTGAAAATCAAGTTTTATTGGACTGTGGAAACCATACTGACCTAATGGTAACCTTGAAAAACCCTAAAATACCTAATGAGACCTTGACTGAATGAAATTCATGGTGACATGGCTAAAAAATTTGTATGATCTCATGATTGATGTACATTTAACAAAGTATGAAAATGAGTCAGCAAGTAATCAAATTTGAGGAAGGGTGATGTTTTTGGACTAGGGCTACCATAAGTGACTAATTTGTTGCATGACCTAGTGGAATGATAAAATTTTTTTGAGTGGGACTCCTAAAATGATATGAAAACAGGATTTTGATCACTGATGGTAGGATGCAAATACGGACACTAACATTGGCCTTATTGGGGATGATAGCTCTGAAAGAGGTGTCAAGAACCAAAAAAATCAGATTTTGCAGATCATTTCCTTATCCATTGGGCCAATACGGTCAAAAACTCAAAATAATTACATGACTGAAGACTGATAACTCAGAAAAAATATATTGACTCAAGACAAACTCAAATGACTGAAAACATGACTCAATACTGACTTACTTGATTGAAATAAAAACTTACTAATCTTATTTATGGAATCATATCACTGGGACTTGAGGGCTTCAAATCCTAATGACAACTGCCTACCTATTGAAGACATATGTACAATCATGTGAAGTGATCCTTCCAGTGTAACCAATCCAACAGATGGCTACTTACTGAAATTATGCTCTCATTTTCCTCGAGCAGGTGGAAAAAACAAAAACTAGGCCACTCTAAGTGTCTACTAAACATGTGCTTCTGGTCCATGAAAATAAGAAAATACAACTTCCTTTCTAACTGTAGAAAATTAATAAAAGGATCTTCAAATATATGAAATGTTACCTTGTCCTGAGATTCAACAAAAACACAAGCACACTCTTCATTCTGATTTGAAACAACACTTTGTTATTGATCCATAGGAGAGCATAGGTGTTAGCCACCCATAAATTCTGATATACCAAATGGTGGCTAAGTTTGTTTTCAAGCCTTCAAGAGATTTATTTTCCCCTGAAAATCCATCATCCTTGAAGTCTTATGATGATTCTTTGTCCCTTTGGATTAATTTCCACTACTGTTTCTACAAGGAAATGCCCAAAACCCTGCCAGATTTATAAAAGAAACTGTTTTCCAAAGGCCTCTGAAACTGCCCATTTCCACTCATTTCCCCTCATTTTCATAAAGCCTCCTTTTCCTCTTTAAGACACCCATTTCCTCCTGAAAAGCCTTCAAAATCCCCTTTGAACCTCCAAAAATCCATTTTTATAGGTTTAAACAAACTTTTCCCCTCTACTGAAAGCCAAAAAATCCCTAAAAATCCCCGTTTTTGGCCTAAAAAATCATTTATGCTCTAAGGCCTTAAGCCCCTTTCGGCCAGCCCCCTTAACCACTTCCCCCATATGCCCCACGCCCATAACCAAGTGCTACAGCCCTGGGCACTAATCGCATCAGGACTTCCATTGCAGGCCTTTTCCTTTGTAGACTCACGGAGTTCCGATGCGATGAGGTTTGTTATATTGAACTCCTGCCGCGATTTGAGCCGTCGATCTACACCGATCTGACGGTCCGCGCTAATTCTAAAATGTGCCCGCCACTCCTCCCCCTTCGCCCCTCTGATCATTATTTGAACCGTCGATCTCCCCGCCAGATCCGACAGCTAGCGCTCAATCACACCATCGCCCATCGGAGGTTCTAAAATTATCACCCGCGGCCTTCCCCAATTGCGATCCGCTGATCCAATCGTGACCATCCATCCATCCAAATCCAACGACCCAGATTACTCCTCATCCCGCCCATTTTCTCCCACCGTCGATTCACTTTTGATCCAATGGCCATCACATAATCGCATCCCTACTTTCGTCCCTCCTGATTGCGATCCTCCGACGCGATCGCAGCCGTCGATCTCCTCCTGAGATCTAATGGTCCTGAGTGAATTTCCCTCCACCCATGGCTGGGTCCCACCATTCAGACTCATTCCATATGTTTTTCATCGCATTTTCATGCATTACATTCCAAGGTCCGAAACCCATGTTTTGCATTAAAACATTAGATCATTCCACCCTAACATTTAGATTTTAATGTTTTACATTAGAGTTTTCATTTCGTCGACTTTCACATTCATTTCCCGCTGTTTCACTGCATTTTTCCCACAGTAACCACTTCATCCACCGCATCCATCACGGCTGCGCTGCCTTCCCCACAGGCCTCCACAACATCCTACCTCCACCCCCATGGATTTTCTTAACGAGTTTATTGGTTTTGCAGGTGTTAAAGGATTACGGTTGAGCTCTGTTTCATTAGTCACAGACAGAGTTGTACAGTGGCGCAGAATACCATTTTCAGAGCCAGATTTTGCATAGAGAACGTCTGGGAAGGTTGTTAAACGAAATGTTTCATTAAAGGACCAATGTTTAACTTTTTCAAACCATCCAATGCCATTGAAACTGCATTTTCACAGACAGAGACAGTCAAAGAAGCGGCAAAGAGTATTAGTGAAGGTTTAAGTGATTTAAAGCCTATTATTGAAGATTTAAAGCCTTAACCTAGTGTTAAAGGGAAAATGTACAGATTGAAGACCTTATGAATGTCACAGAAGGAATATGAGGCCTAAAGCACATAAAACAAATCCTATCAGTGTTTCACATCAGCAGAGGGTTCTTTCCCAAGACAGGACGAGTTCCCATAACATTCTATTCTCCGTCGATGTTCCTGAGAAGATCACCACCTTGACAGTAGTCCTAATATAGCCAGAGAATTTGTTACGCGGTATGGCAGGCCTAAAGGTCATTTATCTGCCTTAATTGTCTCAGAATACTACAGAGTACAGACAGCCGAAAAGTACATCAAAGAGCATACCTATGAAGTTATTATCAGTCTATCGAAGACCACTTTTTCATCCAAAGAAGTACTGAAAGTCAATGAGGGATATTAAAATAGAATGGGTCTCATGCACACTTCCTCCCTCTGTTTTAAATGATTAATTTAAAGTTCATATCTACTACTCCACTTCCTCATTCACCTATAAAGACTATTCGAAGTCTCATTGTAAAAGGTTGGCATTTTGTGATTTCTAAAGTAATACATATTGCTTCTTTGAAGAAGCTTTGGTGTTCTAAAGGAGTGTGAAGATCTGTGTTTTTCTGTTGATGAAGGAGGTAGGACCATCAGATCCCTGAGCCTGGTTTTGGTGAAGTACTTCTTATATTCAATATTATTTCCTGTGTTTCCACTTTGTTCCATCATGCTTTGCCTACAGTAGGATAAGAATTTTAGGCTGAGAAATGTATCTTAGAAGCACCTCTGACATGTTTATCCTTCACTATTTATATATTTTCTACTACTGAATGTGACAGGGTAGTCTAATAGCTCTCTTTATATTCAGCTTGTTTTACTTCAGAAAAGGTTAATTCGGTTGTGTTAAATACTGTTTAGGCGTTTCCTCTTTCTTTACCAACTGAATATTGTATCTGGAGTCTACCTTTGATTATTAATGCTGGTAGTTTGATAGTGAGGTTTGGTCTCAATCATACCCTATGTTCCTTATTGTTATCATTGTGTTGAAGGCCCCTATAATTGCAGTCCTAGATGTCTAAGGCGTTCCCTCTTCTTTGAGTGCAATTGTATGTCTTTGTCGGTTAAGCTGTCAAAGGTGAACTTGTAGGAGGAAATAGGGTGTTCCCCGAATCCTATAACTCATCCTGAGGGTTTAGTCTGCATTTCTATTTTCTTTGAGTGTTATATTGATTAAGTCCAAAGCAGTGAGCTTTCTGGAGGAAATAGGGCGTTCCCCGAATCCTTTAAGCCGTTGTGAAAGGGTTTGGTTTGTTGTTCACTCTTAGTCCTTAATTTCCATGCCATTTCACCTATATTATTCAAGAGATCCTTGACTAAGTTAGATTTTCCCTTTGGTTTCTCTTCCTTCTCAGTCAGAACTATTTGGACTTCACATGACTCCATTGCCCAATGGCTTGTAGATTCCCATACTCTATCTATACCGCATGAAACATATTTGTCCAACCAAACAAAAACGAAAAACCTTGAACCTCATAACTAGCCTAAAATCAATTTCTGAGCCTTTCAAGACACATCTTTATAAACATATTGGGAGATCCCTCTCTGAGACTAGGAGGGCTAGATCCTAGAGCTCTAAAGTTTGGTTTGTATGTTGCCTTGTCTTTTGGTAAGCCAATCTATCAAAACACAAGACCCCAACATAATGACGATCATGGTGGGACATATTGAGTATATGATAGTATAGCAAACTCTTTTAGACTCAATATGTCCTTAAATAACCATATAAACTCAGAAAAACCCAGAAAGATTTCAGATTGGCTTCATAATAAACATGGTGGTGGAACCATAACACACTTTACCTTCACAAAAGCTAAATATTTTCCACCTGGCGACTCCCTAGTTCCTAAAGACCAAAAGACTCTGTTGGGAGACCAGTTTTCACTAGAACATCATCCATTTCAGAAGAAACACTTGGGAATAAGCTCCTTTGTTAAGGGACAAACATACTGGCTTCAAGAATAGTCCATACTAGAGCTTATCCTAATCCAAACCCACCTAAGATAGTTGAAAACCTTGAGAGTATTCTTAGGAAGCCTTATACATATATGGATCCAACTATTATCAGACACATTTATAGAGCTAACTCAGCACCTGAAAACCCTGCGGCTCTATCGAATACTCAGGCTGATTTAGACTTACCAAGCAATTTACCTAGTTCTAAGTCATTCAGTGGTATAGAGAAAATAGAATTTGAGCCTCCAAGATCACTGCCACATACTGGTCAACATTTTAGTGACAGAGAAACCCCTCCATCAACACCCCCTGATATTCGCCTCATCCATAACTTGGGTCTCTCTTACCCAAAATTTGCTCAACAGTTTGTTGCTGGTCCAAGCAGTGCTGCCATCCAGATACCTACTACTCAAGCTAATCCTTTACCTCCACAAAACACTACCATGGCATCATGGTATGCCCCACTGGTGCTACCACTACCTTTGGTTCCCTTACCAAATGACTATCAATCCAAAATTCCACACTTCCTTGGAAAAACATCTACCACAGCTCGACAACATGTAGATGAAATGGGAGATGCATTCGATTACATGGAAATAGATGATGAGACCGTTAAAATGAGAATCTTTGCCCAGAGTTTAGGAGGATAAGTAAAGAAGTGGTTTAAAGGCTTAACTCCCAATAGCATCCATGACCTTCCCTCATTACATCAAGCATTCATAAACAAATGGGAAGCCAAAAGCAACCCTCTCCAGATACTAGCAGAGTATCAGAGCCTCAAAATAAATCAGGGAGAGAGTGTCCATGATTACTCCACCAGGTTTAAAAATGTTTACAATGCCCTTCCTCCTCACATGAAGCCCCCCCAAGGCATGGCCATAGTAAAATATCCCAAAGGGTTTGATGCGGATATGGCTTATCAGCTAAGGGAAAGAGAATATTTAACTCTAGAATACATGTAGATAGGAGTTGTGAGTGTAGAAGCGAACTTAATTGAGAAAAGAGCTAGGCTAAGATCGAAGAAGAGGGTAACTTATAAATATGACACTGCACCCTCGACATCTAGCTCAAAAATGGAAAGGATGATGAAAAGGATGAGCTTACTTGAGAGAGCACCACCAAGAGAAAACCAAAACAACCCCCAAAATTGAAATAGAAACCGGAACTTTAGAAGAGATAATAATCAAGATAGACAATGAGATGATGACCAACAAATTAGAGCTCCTTTCCAACAAAATTACGTAGATCAAGAGGAAGAAAGGGAGACTGAAAATTTGGGAGAAAACCATGTGAACTTGATTGGATCAAACATTGAGGATGATGCTTTTCTCACTGAAGAAGAACAAGGTTTCTTCTCTTCAGAACCAAAGGAAGATACGCATGAGGAGTCTGAAGATTATAGATTGGGGTTTGAAAACGAAATTATAGAGGTGAACAGACGTTATGATCTAAGAAGCAAATGGAACATAGATAGTCCAAATCACAAAAACACTAGCTCTACTGCTAGGAAAAGCACATAAAATCAGAATAAAAAGACAGCAAACAAAACTATCACAATAGCCAAGAGGGCTGATCCAAACAAAGAAAAAGGTAGCCAGCTAATGTTGAATAGAGTTGCCCTAGTACTTCTGCTAGTGGCCCTGATAAAACAACTCAAATTGACAGTCCTAATAAAACCCAACAAGTCAAGATTGCTGAGAATAACATAAGTGAGAAAACATATGTAAATACAACAAAAGCGATAGTTCCCTTCAGCCTAGAGGGAGAGATTGCAAAGATTAAAATTAACATACCTCTAGCTGAATTAGTGACCCAGGAAGTGTACAGAAACTAAGTCCTAAAGGCCTTGAATATACATGTTTATACTGCTACTTTGAACTTAACAGATGATAAGCCAAAGTTGTTGTTTGGTCTGAAAATTGAAGGAAAATATCAAGAATGGGATGTCCCTCCCTTCTATGTCAGTCTGAACATACATGAAAAAGTTTTACACAATGCCATGCTAGATTCAGGGGCATCACACAACCTTATGCCTAAAGCAGTAATGGAAATCTTAGGCTTAGAGATTACTAGACCCTACAAAGACCTGTACTCCTTTGATTCTAGAAAGGTCAAATGCTTGGGATTAATTAAAGATTTGTGTCTTAACTTATCCCAAATTCCTACTAAGAATCTTGTAATGGATGTAGTAGTAGCTTACATTCCCCTAAAATACGGAATTCTTTTATCTAGATCATGGGGAGCTAAGATCCAGGGCAGCCTTCAAATGGATATGTCTTATGCCACCATACCAGTATTCGATCAAACCAAAATATTGTACAGGGAAACCCTTATGAAATACATGGTGAGCAACAAGGACAAACCTCACAACACCCTTGTTTATTCCACCCATTCAGATTTAGATTCCTTCATTTTATACAACGAATATGAGGTCACCCAAATAGAGAAAGAAATCGAGCAAGACATTAGTTCACCAGAACATCCAAATTTTTTTTCCTCTCAACCTCTAGATACCCCAACCCCCAGCATCC
Source organism: Pinus albicaulis (assembly GCA_034641835.2). Lineage (NCBI taxonomy): Eukaryota > Viridiplantae > Streptophyta > Pinopsida > Pinales > Pinaceae > Pinus > Pinus albicaulis. Next base: position 1,268,714,167 of record CM076584.1, read on the forward strand.
CTGAGCAACACAAAACAAATGAAAATGAAACATAAACACTTTGGAAATTAAGTTTTGATGGCTCTTGCAGCAAAAATAGTGCAGGGGTTGGTTTATGGATACACAACTCAAACAAAGGACATGCCTGCAAATTAGAATTTTCATGCACTAACAACATCGCAGAGTATGAAGCTCTTCTCCTTGGCCTCCATATACTTAAAGATTTAAAGGCCAAAAAGATATCAGTACAGGGAGATTCTGAGTTGATCATCAGACAAATCAAAGGGGAATACGCAACCAAAATCCCCAAACTCAGAGAATATAGGAACACTATTTTGGACCTCCTGAAAACTTTCAAAAAATATGAACTGGTGTTCATACCAAGAGCCCAAAATCACTGGGAAAACGAACTTGCTTTTGCTGCCAGTAACTTCCATATACCACAAATTGAGGAACAACTCATTATAAAGGTAAAGAACATACCAGCAGTGCCTGATAACGAAGACCATTGGCGGGTTTTTAACAATGAAAAACATATAGAGGATTTCTTGCAATCAAAGAATGAGTTTTCCACAGCTTCACCAAGTTGCAGCCATGAAAAAGAATGTTCAGATGGGGAAAAAATTCCCGAAACAGATCCCCCCTCCCCTACTGATATAAATCCGTTTGATCATCTTTTCAAAGAAAATTTATCTGATGATTTAGACCAAAGGGACCTTGAAGTTCTAGAGTGTAAAGGTGATGCTATACCCAAAGGCCTTGCGTTGCTAGAACAACTCTTTGATTTCAACGATGTGGCTAAAGAACCAAAGACAGAACCCGTGGAAACTAATGTGGAAGAGCACAATATAGGCAGCCCATCTGAGCCTAAAATGATCAAGTTATCTAGCACCCTTCCTGCCCACATCAAACAACAATACATAGCACTCTTCAAAGAGTTTATAGATGTTTTTGCATGGGAGTATAAGGATTTGAAATCATATGAAACTAGCTTCATTCAACACAAGATCCCTTTGAAGGAAAATCAGAAACCTTTCAAACAGAAATTGAGGAGGATAAACCCTGTCTTATTGCCTACAATAGAAAAATAAATTAAGATGTATGATGCAGGGATCATTGTTCTTGTCAGATACTCAGAATGGGTCTCCAATCTGGTATTTGTCGGGAAGAAGACAGGGGAGATCAGGCTGTGTATTGACTTCAGACACCTGAATAGAGCCTCTCTGAAAGATAACTACCCCTTGCCAAAAATGGACCACATTCTGCAGAGGGTAGCTGGGTCAAAAAGGATATCTTTACTAGATGGGTTCTCGGGTTACAACCAAGTGTTATTCCTCCCAAGTGATCAACATAAGATAGCCTTTACCACACCTTGGGGAACATTCATGTATGTCAAAATGCCATTTGGTTTGATGAATGCAGGAGCCACCTTCCAGAGGGCCATGGACATAGCTTTCTCAAAAGACATAGGTTACTTTATAATCATTTACCTTGATGATATTACTGTTTTCTCTAAAACTGATGAAGAACATTTGGAACATTTAATGAAAGTTTTTGAGAAATGCAGAAGATTTGGCTTGTCTTTAAATCCCAAAAAGACTCTATTTTTCCTCCAAGAAGGAAAGATTATTGGTCATATAATCTCTGAAGAAGGGATCAAGATAGATCCTAAAAGAATTGAGGGCATACTGAATATCAACCACCCCAGGAACCTCAAAGAATTACAGTCGTTCATTGGAAAGATTAATTTCTTGAGGAGGTTCATCCCCAACCTTTCCGAGCTATTAAGAAACATCACTAACATGCTTAGGAAAGACGTAGGTGTTAAATGGACAGTGCAAGCCAAACAATCATTTGAACTGGTAAAGCAAGCCCTTACTCAAGCACCAGTCTTGATCAGTCCTGATTTCACCAAATATTTTTATACTTTTTCCTTTGCATCTGAACAAACGATAGCTGCAGTATTGTTGCAGAAGAATAACTTGGGGCAAGAACAGCCTATATCCTTCTTTAGCAAAGCCTTCAGAGATGCTCCACTCAAATAAAACATCATGGAAAAGCAAGCCTTGGCACTGGTAAAAGCTTTAAAGGATTTTAGAGTGTACATTTTACACTCGCATATCATTGCCTTTATGCCACACACCGTAGTCAAAGATATTCTAAGTCAGGACCCCGATGGTAAAAGGGGAAAGTGGATTGCCACTATTCTGGAATACGACTTAGAAATAAGGCCTACTAAACTCATCAAGGGACAAGGATTAGCAAAACTCATGGCTGAGTCTAATTTCAAGGTTCTAGATATGAATATGGTTGATGCCTTAGAAGAGATGGAAGAGTTCCCAACACCATTTACTGAAGAAAAATTCACGAACTCTCCATGGTATGCCGATATTATGTATGTGCTGCTTTACTTAAATGCTCCTCCTTCTTTGTCGGAAAAAAAAGCGAGATTTGTGAAACAGAAGGCTTTAAAATATTGCATGATAGATGGATTTTTATATTGGAGGAATGTTGTTGGAATACTACTAAAATGTTTACTTGAGAATGATGCAGGAAAAATCATGCATTAAATTCATGAAGGAGAATGTGGAGGGCACTTAAATTGGAGGACCACAGCAAACAAAATCCTCAGATCAGGTTATTATTGGCCCACCCTTTTTCTAGACACCCAAAAACTAGTAATGTCTTGCCATAAATGCCAGATTTTCGATGGTAGGAGAAATCTCTTTCTCTTACCCTTGAAGCCTATTAGTGTTGAAACACCCTTCCAACAGTGGGGTTTGGAATTTATAGGGTAAATCCATCCACCCTCCTCAACCCAACATAAATGGATCCTCAGAGCCACAGATTATTTTACCAAATGGATAGAGGCCATACCCACTAGGAATGCTACCGACTCTGTCATTGTTAAATTCCTTGAGACCAACATATTGTCCAGATTCGGCTGTCCTAGGAAAATAATCATAGACAATGCTGCTACCTTTAAATCCAAAAGGATGGTTGATTTCTGCCATAAATATCAGATCACCTTGGGCCACTCTACTGCCTATTACCCCCAAGGAAATGGACTTGCTGAATCTTCCAACAAGAGCCTGATCAACATCATCAAAAAGTTGTTGGAGAAAAATAAAAAAGCATGGCATGGTAATATTTTTCATGCTTTGTGGGCTGACAGGTTAACCACCAAAAATTCAGTCAACACATCCCCCTATCAGCTGGTCTATGGCATGGATGATGTTTTCCCAACATCCTTGGGATTTCCAGTCATGAAAATCCTTCAGGAAGTTCAAGTTGAAGAAAATGATATGCAGAGAAGGATCAATCAGACCATCCACTTGTAGCAGACCAGAGAGGAAGTTTACCAGAGAACTCAAGCAGTCCAAGAAAACATCAAAAGGCAGTTTGACAAAAAGACCAAAGCAAATTACTTCCAAGTCGGGAATATGGTTCTCAAATGGGATTCAAGAAGGGAAGAGAAAGGAAAACATGGTAAGTTTGAAAATCTGTGGAAAGGGCCCTATATTATTCATTCCTTAAGAGGGCATAATGCATTCTTCCTACAAGAACTGAATGGTGAAGTTGTGTTAGGTGGTCCTATCAATGGCAGGATGCTTAAACATTACTTCTGTCAAGAGTCTTAAGTTTCAGATTTTTTATCCATTGTACATAACCATTGAATTTGGTGTTCAAAAAAAAAAGAAAAAAAGAAGAAGGAGGTTCAAACATTCTGAAAATTTGAGCCTAGAAGCATAAGAAAATATGGCTCTGATTCTCTCAAAACCAGAGCTGAAATGAAGAAGAAAGTGACTATCACAAGCTCAAAATCTCAGTCACAAGAAGAAGGAAGGATACTCTCACTTTTCAAAATCTCAAGCCTTCCCAATGTTGTAATTTTTGCTAATTTTCAGTTCATGTGTAGTTTTTCGTTATGCCATGGACCCACAACAAACCGGACAATCTAACCTTGGTTTGACTGTTTTTTCAATTTCTGTCTTAGAATATAGAGAATGACAACCTGCCAGACTGTTTAATCCTGACAGGTATTAGATTAGGTAGAGAATTAAGAGTCCAACTGTTTAATTTGGGCTCTTGGAGAAATAAGGGTAGCATTAGATAGGTTTATTTTTCTGCTTGCAAAATAAAACACTGAAAAAGAGTTTGCCAGTCCAAGTGCACTCAAAAGAAGAAAAAATGCTAGGACAGTAGGAATGGGTAGGTAGAAGTGTTGTTTTGAAGAATGACAGTTGTTTTCAGGTTGCTGCAAAGGTTATCAGATCAAAAGAAAAACTGCTACCCAATGGAAAGGCATTGGTCTGCTAAATACAAATATTTCTAAGGTTCTAGACACCTAAAGGGAAAGTTGTCCTCCCCAAGTGGAGCCACTGTTAGCCAGCCATAAATTTTGATATACCAAATGGTGGCTAAGTTTGTTTTCAAGCCTTCAAGAGATTTATTTTCCCCTAAAAATCCATCATCCTTGAAGTCTTATGATGATTCTTTGTCCCTTTGAATTATTCTCCACTGCTGTTTCTACAAGGGCATGCCCAAAACCCTGCCAGATTTATAAAAGAAACTGTTTTCCAAAGGCCTCTGAAACTGCCCATTTCCACTCATTTCCCCTCATTTTCATAAAGCCTCCTTTTCCTCTTTAAGACCCCCATTTCCTCCTGAAAAGCCTTCAAAATCCGCTTTGAACCTCCAAAAATCCATTTTTACAGGTTTAAACAAAATTTTCCCCTCTACCGAAAGCCAAAAAATCCCTAAAAATCCCCTTTTTTGGCCTAAAAACTCATTTCTACTCTAAGGCCTTAAGCCCCTTTCGGCCAGCCCATTTAACCACTTCCCCCATATGCCCCGTGCCCAGAACCAAGCGCTATAGCCCTAGGCGCTAATCGCATCGGGACTTCCATTGTATGCCTTTTCCTTTGTAAACTCACGGAGTTCCGATGCGACGAGGTTTGTTATATTAAACTCCTATCGCGATCTGAGCCGTCGATCTACACCGATCCGATGGTCCGCGCTAATTCTACAATGCGCCCGCCGCTCCTTCCCCTTTGCCCCTTCGATAATTATTTGAACCATTGATCTCCCTGCCAGATCCGATGACTGGCATTCAATCGCACCATTGCCCATCGGAGGTTCTAAAATTATCACCCGCTGCCTTCCCCGACTGTGATCCGCCGATCCAATCGTGACCGTCCATCCATCCAGATCCAACGACCCAGATTACTCCTCACCCCACCCATTTTCTCCCATTCTGCTCCCCTTCCGATCAGTCTCCACCGTCGATTCACTTCTGATCCAATGGCCATCGCATAATCACATCCTCGCTCCGATTGCAATCGCAAATTTCAAATCAAGCCACCTTTCGTCCCTCTCGATTGCGATACTCCGATGCGATCGAAGCCATGGATCTCCTCCTGAGATCCGAAGGTCCTGAGCGAATCGCCCTCCACCCATGGCTGGGTCCCACCATTCAGACTCATTCCATATGTTTTTCATCGCATTTTCATGCATTACATACCAAGGTCCGAAACCCATGTTTTGCATTAAAACATTAGATCATCCCGCCCTAACATTTAGATTTTAATGTTTTTCATTAGAGTTTCCATTTCGTCGACTTCCACATTCATTTCCCACTGTTTCACTGCATTTTTCCCACAGTGACCATTGTATCCACCGCATCCATCACGGCGGTGCTTCCTTCCCCATAGGCCCCCACAACATCCTACCTCCATCCCCATGGATTTTGTTGACGAGTTTATTGGTTTTGCAGGTGTTAAAGGATTGCGGTTGTGCTCTGTTTCATTAGACACAGACATAGTTGTACAGTGGCGTAGAATACCATTCTCAGAGCCATATTTTGTAGAGATAATGTCCGGGAAGGTTTTTAAATTAAAATATTTCATTAAAGGACCAGTGTTTAACTCTGTCAAACCATCCAACGCCATTGAAACTGCATTTTCATAGATAGAGACAGTCAAAGGAGCAGCAAAGAGTATCAGTGAAGGCTTGAAGCGATTTAAAGCCTATTATTGAAGATTTAAAGCCTCAACCTAGTGTTAAAGGGAAAATGTATAGATTGAAGACCTTATGAATGACACAAAAGGCATATGAGGCTTGAAGCACATAAAACAAATCCTATCAGTGTTACACATCAGCAGAGGGTTCTTCCTCAAGAAAGGATGAGTTCCCATAACATTCCATTCTCCATCGATGTTCCTAAGAAGATCACCACCCTGAAAGTAGTCCTAATATAGCCAGAGCATTTGTTACACGGTATGGCAGGCCTAAAGGTCATTTATTTTCCTTACTTGTCCCAGAGTACTAGAGAGTGCAGACAGCCGAAAAGTACATCAAAGAGCATACCTATGAAGTTATTAACAGCCTGTCAAAGACCACTCTTTCGTCCAAAGAAGTACTGAAAGTCAATGAGGGATATTAAAATAGAATGGGTCTCATGCACACTTCCTCCCTCTGTTTTAAATGATTCACTTAAAGTTCATATCTACTCCTCCACTTCCTGATTCACCTATAAAGACTCTGCGAAGTCTCATTGTAAAAGGTTGGCATTTTGTGATTTCTAAGGTAATACATATTGCTGCTTTGAAGAAGCTTTGGTGTTCTGAAAGAGTGTGAAGATATGTGTTTTTCTGTTGATGAAGGAATATTGACCATCGGATCCCTGAGCCTAGTTGTGGTGAAGTACTTCTTTTTGTTAATGTTATTTCCTGTGTTTTCACTTTGTCTCATTATGCGTTGCCTACAGTAGGATAAAAATTTTAGGAAGAGAAATGTATCTTAGAAGCACCTCTGACTTGTTTATCCTTCGCTGTTTATATGTTTTCTGCTACTAAATGTGACAGGGTAGCCGAATAGCTCTCTTTATATTCAGTTTGTCTTACTTCAGAAATGGTTAATTTAGTAGTGTTAAAGACTGTTTAGGCGTTCCCTCTTTCTTTACCACTGAATATTGTATCTTAAGTCTACCTTTGATTATTAATGCTGGCAGTTTGACAGTGAGGTTTTGTCTCAATCATACCCTTTGTTCCTGATTGTTATCATTGTGTTGAAGGCCCCTATAATTGTAGTCCTAGATGTCTAAGGCGTTCCCTCTTCTTTGAATGCAATTATATGTATTTGTTGCTTAAACTTTCAAAGGTGAACTTGTAGGAGGAAATAGGGTGTTCCCCGAATCCTATAACTCATTTTGAAGGTTTAGTCTGCATTTATCTTTATTTGAGTGTGTAAATTGATTAATTCCAAAGTAGTGAGCTTATTGGAGGAAATAGGGAATTCCCCAAATCCTTTAAGCCATTGTGAAAGGGTTTGGTTTGTTGTTCACTCTTAGTCCTTAATGTCCATGCCATTTCACCTATATTATTCAACAGATCCTTGACTAAGTTAGATTTTCCCTTTGGTTTCCCTTCCTTCTCAGTCAGAGCTATTTGGACTTCACATGACTCCATTGCCCAATGGCTTGTAGATTCCCATGCTCTATCTATACCGCATGAAATAGACTTGTCCAACCAAAAAAAAACAAACAACCTTGAACCTCATAACTAGCCTAAAAAAAATTTCTAAACTTTTCAAGACACATCTTTATAAACATATTGAGAGATCCCTCTCTGAGACTAGGAGGGCTAGATCCTAGAGCTCTAAAGTTTGGTTTGTATATTGCCTTGTATTTTGGTAAGCCAATCTATCAAAACACAGGACCCCAACAATAGGGAAGTATGACTTTTTGTTGTCTGAGTATTGGCTGTAAATTCCTCAAGCATGGGAAAATATGATTCTATCTCTAGCATATTGTCTCTCTTAGACTAATTCTCCTTCCATTCATATTCTAAATGATCCTTGAACATAATAAATTCTTCAAGATTATTAAACATGATGGCCCTATCATCTTCATAAAAGAAAATAGTCCCTGTTATCTAATATCGTAGGAGATCATCATCACAAATTGGCTTACTCTCAAAAAATTCCTGTATAGTTTCATCAATCTCATGACTTTCATCATTTAAACTCAGATTTTCATTTTCAATAATGGAAGAAGTTTCACTAACAAAATCTTGACTATGTGAACGCTGCAAACCTGCATTAGCTTGGGCTGTAACATGACTTTTCAGGACTTGATCCATCTCATCTTCAGTCAAAGGAGGAAGTATTCTTTGTTTTCTTTGGATGAAATATAAATTGTATTCTTTTCCTCATAAATATTCACAAGGATGCTGAATATCTTCTTTAATCTCAAGAAAAGGAGCATATAAATTTTCATCAGATTGCAGATTTATTTCAAGTGGTTTCATTTGACTATCAAGATGCAAAATTCTTTCATCTTCAAGTAAAGGGGAAGTTACTGCATGTTGAATGTGATATTGTGTATCAAATTGACTAGCTTCTTCATATTGTTGTTGAAGGGAGAAATCATAGAAGGCTTAAATTATCTCTTCATCATTCATGCATTTAATATCATCAATATTCTCAAGATGTGCAATAAAACCTTCACTATAATCACAACAACTTTGTAAGAGAGATAAAGAAAGATTATGCTTCACATAATGTTTGGAGAACATATTATGGAAATATTAAGAGAAAATAAACTTCCTTCTGGTAACCCTTCATACCATTCCCTAGCTTTATCTTCAAGAGTAGCCATAAAAACCTTCATGAGACAATATTCAGGAAACTCAACTCTCAGTCTACATACATGCACATGAAACTTTACTAAATGCAGATCAACATCATATTTCTCTTCATCTTTGAATATGGTAATATGTGTAAACCAGTCAACATAAGGCATAGGATTTGGAAATCCAGGGATTTGAGATCGATCCATAGGAGAATACCTGGGATTTTTTCTTGCAGTATAACTCATCTTGACAACAATGAAGTTGGAAAAATATTCAAAACACGTCGGAAAAATATTCTTACATGTGATTATTACCGAAAGGCTTTATATACATATTATGGATCATAAAATAAAAATTCCTAATAACAATGAAGTCACCAAGAAGTATATTCAAATTACCAGTACTTGAAAAGTGGTGTCGACATGAAAATTCTGAACCATTGGATTCTTCGACACTGGAGTCGCCAGGTGAATGATGAACAACCTTCTTGTGCTTGATCATTGTTCACCATCAAAAATCAGATCTGATCTTTTTCATTCTTTCCCAGGGAAGATTTGTCTTTTCGCCTCCCTGACAATGATGCCAATATGTTATTACTCCACCAGATCTCTAAGGCTGAAGAATAAATCCCAATAGAGGTAATCACAGACCAATATTTTGGCTTGGTAGCTAGCCCTACCAAACTGGAGAGGGTTCTCTCCACAAATCATAGCCAAGAGGGTTGGATGAATTAGGGGTTTAGGCTAGGTATAAGTATAGGGGTTTTATTTGGTTGAATTGGGTTGCTGGATGGGTGAATTAGGTCAAATAGGCTAGTTCAAGGAAAATAAGATTAGGGTTGCAGAGATTCAATGGGGCAAGGTAGGTATAAAACCTAACACTTTAGGGTTTCTTTAGTGGGATGGATTAGACAGGTGAGGAGCTAGAAAGAGAAAGGCTAAGCATGAATTATTTATAAACTAAAGAAGATGGATAAACTATGCAGGTTTTCCCAAAACAGAGCATGAGAGATGTATTATGTTTATCAACTTAAAAGTCAGCATATCATAGAAATGAAATGGATCATGAAACAAAACATTCATACATAATGAGACATAAGAAAAATAATGCTAAATTTCCATACCACAGGTATCCCAAAGAAACAGTTGCAACATTTTCATTAATTTCCTGCCAAATAGATTACACTAGAGTCTATGATCAATGCATTAACATCCAACCTCTGAAAATGAGACAAAAATTACAAGATATAGACCTCAAACAACCTCTCCAAACCTCAGGGGTCAAATCCCTAAGTTGAGGAGTTGTTCCACCAAAAACTGAACTACATACCTAGAGTGTAGGGAGGTCCAAATGATCCAGATTTATATAGGAACACAATAGAATACACATATAACCATAAACACAGAGATGCAGTAGAAATAATGCTTCATTTTATTAAAAAAAAATGACTGAATTTTTTTACAGACATAATGGAAATAAATGAGCTAGGGCATTGGTAGCATATCTCTAAGAAGAGATGTGACAGCTACATGCCTCTGAACTGTGTTACAATGAAACATAATGGAAATGAACAAGTGAGGGCATTGGTATTGTATCTCTCAGAAGAGATGTGATGGCTACTTGCCCCTCCACTGTGTTAAAATGAAACTTGAAGGCCTATTTATTGTTGAGAAATAATGGAAAACCCTAAACATCCAAGAACCTAACCCTAGGAGATGAAGCGACAAAAATGTGGGTCCCATTTGGGTAAATTGGTGTTTCAACTTCCTGGGGACATAACTTTGGCATACGATCTCCGTTTGAAATGCTCAATACCTCGTTAGAAAGATCTATCCGAGAGCTACAAATTTTTTAGGGCCTCAAAATGGCTCCAGACGTTCAAGACCTGAAAAACTGCTAAAAATAATAAGTTGTGTTGAAACTGAACAATTGAAAGAACTGATGGTGGGGGTTCAAATGGAATAGGTGGGTGGCCACCAATATCCACCTGGATCATTAGGGCCCCAAAACGGCTCCGGGAGTGTAGGACCTGAAAACCTACTAAAAATAATAAGTTGTGCTGAATGTGAAAAACTACAAGAATTGATGGTGCAGGTCCAAATGGAATAGGTGGGTGGCCATTGATATCCACCTGGATCATTCCTCCCTCCTATTATCACCAAAATTTTTTTCAAAGCATCATTTTGACAAGGTTACAAAATTTCATGGATCAAAATTGGGTTTTAGGAGTCAATTTAGGGTTGATCAAGGGTAGGTTTTAGATTTATTATAGTTTAAAGCTCATCCTAAGTTTCAAATAAAGCCTTCTTTAAAGTTATTTCATGTCAAATATTCATCATTTTCCATTTGTGTGTCATTTCCCAAATTTTTGTGTCAAAACTGTTCAATTAGCCGAAAAACCATGTTTCTGTAGCGCCACCCGTTGAAAAAATTTGTTTTGCGCTACGAAAGCGTTGGTAGTTTCATAGCGCAAACATGAAAAATTACATTGCAGGCGCTACAGAAGCGTGGATTTGTAACTGTCTTGTCAGTTGAGTTGGTAGATGTCAGAAATCGTTGGGAAAGGGTAGGATAGTGGCATTTCGAGTCATGTAATGATGAAATTCAATGTACACACCCATTTTTGCAGTCATCATTGTCATTATAGGTTATGAATGAGGCATCATTCAGTTATGAGAGGACATTTTAAATTTCAAAATATTTCCTAATTAGTCATTCTCATTCCCTTTTGCCTCCATTCAAAATGTCTGAGCTCTAAGTGTCAAGCCAAACTTGTGGCTGGTTCATACAAAGTTTTTACTACACCCATATTAAGTGAGGTTGATATTTTATCAAGTGAGGCTATTGTTACAATTATTCAAGCGAGGTTGTTGTTACATTTTTTCAAGTGAGGCTAAAAGATTTTTTCAAGAACATGGCAGAGGAAAAGAAAATTCATAGAGGAGGACACTGCTTAAGACATGAACCAGATGACATGAAAGCAATGATTGAAGACTCGGCAGTGATGTAACCCTTCAGAAGAGTAGGTTGCCTACGGTTTTGTGAGAAGTTGCAGGGCTGTCACACACAAGTATCCAAATAATTTTCCATGAATTTCAATGGGACAGCCACTAAGGTCGAGATGCTAAGTATGTCTATTACACCAGAGGTCATTGTTGTTGTTACTGAGATAAGAAGAGGTCAAGAAACCTGGTTCAAAAGTTTCAAATTTTATATGGAGACATGTAAAGATTTTATGAAGCCTGAGTACATAGACATGGACCTTAATAATGCTATCCCTAGAAGTTACATCAAAGGTAAATACTCAAAACTACTGCTCAACATTCAAAAATATTTTACGTGTGAAGGAAGATATACAAGGTTTATTCATATCATTTCAAACTGCTTCTACACTTCACTAGTAATATTTCACTTGATTTACCTTTTTATCTTCATAGGAGTCTTGCAAAGATGGCTGATAAGGTGCAAGAAAAGTCTGAAGGGAGTGAAACATCCTTGTTTCATCATGGTTTAGAGGTTATTAAATTTGGATTAACTTTAGAAGATAGGAAGAGATTGGTCATATTTCTTGTTTATAAATGATTTTGAGTTGGAAACACTAATTCCTCCAAGAAACCCTAAAGCTAAAGAAGTTACATCACCACCAGCAGAAGAACCATCAACCTGTGGCTATAAAACCAAAAGCAACTGTAGGAGTGAAGTCAAGAAAGCAAACTGAGAAAGGGCCAGAGAAAATGCAAATGATTAATACTCAAAATCTCCCACCTACAAAACAGAGATCAAAGGTTGTCAAAGATGCAAAACAGAAACAAGCTGTCAGCAAGGTGACCAAAAGAGTAACTAGAAGCCAAGTAGTGGCATTAAAAGGAAAGGCAGTTGCTATAGAGGACAATCCAGTAACAAAGGGGAATCTAGAGGATATTCTTTATGCCATTTACATAGAAGAGACACCCATTGTCCAAGTTGATTTCATTGGGGAAGAGGAGCATAAATTGAAAAAGGCCAAGTCTGCTAAGAAGCTAGAGTTTGAGGGGGAAGATGCAGGTTTCATTTTTCAAGCTAGAAAGCCTATGACTAGGCATACCAAAAATTGATGGAAGGAAGCAAAGAAGTTAAAATACCCATTGAGATAGTTGAATCCCCTAAAGAAATTGTTGATCTTTCATCACCTACAATGAAGGATACAATCAACAAAACAAAAAGGAGAAAGGAGAAAGTGACAGAGAAAACAGAGTTTCAACACCTTGAGGAGAAATTAAGGTTGGAAAACCAAGAAATTGCTGTCATGAACAAGAGAGCTAGAAAGCATAGTGTTGAGAAAGTACATTTTAAAATAATGAAGGCACTGTGGGAAGGAAAAACTCATTCTGTTTCCGAAGCTCCAAGTAGTACAGATAAGTTTTTCAAATGGACAGTTCCAACAATAAAGGAAGTAAAGTTTGTCAGAATAATAAATACTTATTTGAGAGCTACTAACATAAGACTTAAAAACCATGTGAAATATTTAGAGAAGCAGCTGGATTTGAATCATGATGAGTTAAAGAGTAAAGGAATTAAAATGACAATCATAGAAGAACCAATAGCTCAATCAAGTGTAAATGAAGAAGGGAACTCAAGAAAGCTGAAATGACTGTGTTTTTACAGTTGATATGGTTTTTAAATGATGGAGATAGGTGTATTTTGAGTTTTTGGCAAAACTACAGTTTTCACTTGGAAATTTTTTGACAAAACTGCATACTCAGTAGTTTCATAGCGCATTCAGTGTAAAAAAGAAGAAAAGCGCTACGAAACTGCTGTAACAGATTTTCTTGCTTATTTTGATCAATTTTTGAAGGGTTAAATAATGAATCAAGAAATAAAATTTCTATGGAGGATGTATTAAAGGGTAATTAAAATAATCCTGGAGGAAAGAAGTCAAAGTTTTGAAGAATACAGGTTGAAATGGCAACACTACGAAACTGTTGTGTTTTCGTAGCGCAAATCATTACAACATTTTGAGCAGTGTTTAAAGTGGTTTTAGACAGTTGGAGGCTATGGGAGAGTTATGGGACATGTTATGACAACTTCCAGCAGCCAAGGACCATGAAATGAAGGATACATGATGGTCAAAATGTTCAAAAATTGCAAAAGATCTTATGCCTAAAAAGCAGGATTATGCTTCCTGTTTTGATGGAGGTCAGCAATATGGTCATGAAGAAATGAAGCCCATCATCCAGATTCTACCATGTGATGATACATTTGGAAATGATGTAAATTTGAGTAGATAAAGTTGTTATAGATAGCATTAAGCGGTTTGAGTCCTTTTTGGAATAGCACTGTTTAAGTAGATTAGGTGTATTTTTGTAATAAATTCCATGTCTTATGGTTATGAAATGTGTCAGTAGTTATAAATTCAATGTATCTAGCATAGAGGAAGAGAATCTCAGGTTGTAAGAGGTCTCTTAAAGGCCAAGAGGTCGAATTTGTAAAGGGTTGGACATTTTTAGCAAAACTGTGCTTATTGTGAATTGACTGATTTTCAACTAATACAGAGATTTTCTACTTGACCAACTTGAGATTCAGAAGGAGTTTTAGTGTGTTCCTATTCTATTTGCATCTCTTATATTATCTCATTGCAGTGGTGTTTCATCTATATTACTTAGAATTCATCTTTAGATGCTCTGACTTCCTATATAAGTGAATTGACTGTGTTTTTACAGTTTCATGTGTGTGTACCTTATGACTAAAACTCTGATATGCCTTAGCTTCCATGTTAAGTAGATTCACTAAATTAATGAGCTGCTTTGAATCCATAAGCCCAATATATTCATGCTGATGTTATTCTCAACCTAAATCTATCATTTATCAGTTTATTACCTAAATAGATTTAGCCATCTATATTTTTATCCAAATCATTAACCCTTGAGAGAGCCCTCTTAGGCTAAGGAGGCTAAGCCTTAGTCAAAAGATTAGGTTTGAAATAGTTACGTGAATATGACTGATCAAGTAGCCTATCAGATCCAATTTTGTGATAAAATTTTGGTGCGTCTTCCAGGAGCCTGAAGATTATACTTTCTCGAAATTTTGAAGCTAAACTTTTGAAGGTAGCAGGAGCTCAGAAAGCTTTTCGAGGCTACATCTACCTTGGTGACTCCATTCAAAATTTATATGATAAAAGGTGGCTTCGAGAAGGAGATACAAGAGGAGTAATCCTGACCCAGATGCACCTACCATCGTGGACAATCCAAACACCATTTCCAGAGGCAGTTAAAGAATTTCTGAAATATTAGGTACTCCATCACATTTGAAATCCTTGTCGTATGAAATATTAAGAAGTCCTAAAGATAAAAGAGTTGATGATAAAATCCAAGAAATCTTGTTTAGGTCTGAAAGTGAAAAATAATTAACTGAAATCGTCTTAGACTTGCATAAGAGAGGTATTGATACCTCAACCCTAGTAACACAGGAAGGCAAAGAAGAGTTTTGGGAAGTTGTTACTTCTGATTTGTTGGAAAGAGTCTTTAAATAAGTTGAAAGAGCTTGACCCTTTTGAAGTCTTGTTGAAAAGTAATGTTGGTTTACCTCTTCCTGATTGGATTTTAATTTTTAGTGGACAACAAAGACCAAATATTCCTCCTCATAACAATTATTCATCCTCTACTGCTGCTATCCCAAAAGCTGCCATAGTTCCTCTCACTATGGCTGGAAATGTACCTCCTTCACCTGCTGCACCTGCTAGATATGCCCCTCTTGTTCTTCCAACTGTTTTACATGACCTCCCTAGCAAATATGCTGCTAGAATCAAAACTTGGGGAAGTGATGAAGACATTACAGCAAAGGAACATGTAGACCAATTTAATGATTTTATAGACAGGGAGGAGGTTGATCATGAAGATGTCAGGTTGAGATTGTTTGCTCAGAGCTTTACTGGTGAAGTTAGGAAGTGGTTCAAATCCATTACTCCTCGAAGTATTCATACTAGGAATGAGTTTGAAGATACATTTTTTATAAAATGGGGAAATAGAACGAATCCAGTACAAGCCCTCATTGAGTATAACAGTTCAAGACAAGTTGTTGATGAAACCGTTCAAAACTTTTCAAAAAGGTTAAATAAAGTTTATGAATCTATTCCTGCTCATTTAAAACCTCCACAAGCTTTAGCTCAGATGAGATATGCCGAAGCTTTTGATTATGAATTTTCTATACTGCTGAGAGAGAGAGAATCCTGCACTTTCCTTAACAAAACGGGAACAGATGGCATGGTGGAGGTTGCACATGATAGGCAACTCAAAAAGTCAGTGGCCAGTGGGCACTCAGTAAAAAGAAGAAGCAGGCTTCCACCTACCTCCATGATAAATTGATTCAAGGAAGAAGGGAAAGTTGATGGATAGCACCTTGTATACCTGCTCCTCTACACAAATAAGGGAAACCTCAAGCCCAAACCCTCACGCAGACCCCAAAATCAACAACACAAGGAGGTAAGAGAAATCAACAAATTGACCTCTAAAGAGACCTCCTTCAAACAACTGTCAGATGGGAAGAAGACATCCAACTTTGGACAGCTCATTCACTGCTTAGATGAAAATGTCTGATTGTTGTAGAGAAACCGAACACATTGAACGCACTGCAATGAAATGGAGAGAACCACTCAGACATTCCAGTAAGGTCAACATGGGGAAACATTTAAATGCAAAAACAATACAATATCAGAAATAGAAATGTACCTATCATTGCAAATAAAACACAGCCTAAGAAAGATACACCTAAGGCTGCTGATGGCAAGAAAGATACCCCTAAGGTTGCTGAAGGTAAGAACGATACACGACTTCTTCCTACTATCAAAGAAGATGAAAAATCTATTTATGTTTTCAGTTTGGAAAATGAAATTTCTAAGATAAAATACCAGTACCTTTTGGTGATATTTGTTAGACTCCCGTGATTTAGCATATTTGTAGATCAAATGCACAGGGTAACATCAGACCAGTCTTTGGAGTCCTAGGACCTAGGCTTCCTAGACTTAGAGAGGGCTCTCTCTATTATGTGGGAAGGATGTAAACTTATTCACTTTAGATGGTTGATTTTAGGCTAGTTGTTAAGTGTAGGGTTTGTTTGTTTGGTTGAGGTAAGATGATCGAGTAGGATAGGTGGAATGAGAGGTTGTCAAACATTGGGCTATGGATTCTATGAATTCATTTATATCTCAATAGTGAATCAGGGTACATCATAGGGAAAATCTAGTGTAGTCAATGGATCTTTAAAGTTTATGTGTGAGGTGAGATGGACATTAAGTTTGGGGAAACAAGATAGGGAAAAGGGAAGTTAAGAATCCTTTGTCAAATACCTATGAACAAGAAGGTCTTGAATACTGATAAGCAAAATATACTAATCATGAGATAGGGCACAACATTTACTCAATGAAAATACTTTTAAACAGATAAACATTCAACATAAACAATCCAATGGAACAAAGGAAGCAAGAAAACTTATCTAACTTCAATGATTCTACTTTCAAGATTTGAAAACATATAAGAGACAAGTAACATCAATAAATGAAGAGGGAACTCCTAAACATAATTCATTAAAATATAAATAACTTTAAGGCAAAATGATAAGCATATACAAAGGGCAAGATCGAAAGAAGACCTCTTTGGCTTAACCTAACAAACAATACATCAAAGAGAGATTTCAAGACAGAGTTTAGATAGCATCAAACAAGCAGGGCTTACCGTGAATCATATTTGTAAACTAGAATATTAATCCAATAATGAAATAGACAAGCTTATGTGGGCCTAAGGAGCAACTAAGAATTCCTTAAGCTAACCCAGCAGAGGAAAACATAAAGACAATAGGCAAATAGGAGGACTGAGGTGCCTCAAACAACATTTCTCATCCTATACTCTTCTGAGCTATTGAAATATATAAAGATGGACATATGATCAACTATAAAACATGAAAAAAAAAGAGATACATCACCATTAACTAAACTTAGGGATCCTGCAAGTAAGCCTTCATCAACATCAATCAAGGCAAATCACCCACAAGTTCCACAACACCAAATTGCTCTTCAACTTCCAAAAACCATGTATTGGTCTCAAACACATCAAATCCCTCATTTAAAATGAATCCTCATATCTATATAACAAGAAAGGAGGAGAAGAACCTAATAGAGTATCTAGAAGTCCATTGGCTAAACATAAGTATCTCTATTGTCCTCGAGGCCTTGCAAGGCCCAAGGCACAAAATATCTAAAATAAATATTTTTTTGGCCATTTATAGCAAAGAAATTGACCTTTAGGCTCTGAAAAGCCTCCTAAAACTTTCCAAATGAAAATTTTGACTTTTCAACCACAGGAGCGCAGCACTGTGTTTGAAAATGAAAATTTATGCCAAGAGCATAACACACGAACATGAAAAATGGGTCTTCTTGCAGTAGTGTTTTTAACGCCTTCCCAATGTCGGAAAAGGCTCCATGATGGCTCGTTGGAAATCCCTTGAAGTCTAATTTATAGATATACCCTTGGTTCTCCAATCTGACCTCTACAACAAATACAAAAAGTGAAAATTCCAAGAATGGTAGGAGCGTAGCACATGTCTTGAAAAGTAGGCAGAATGATGAAAAAGTGAGTGTTTTTGACCCTTTTGTGGGACCAAAACAACTCCAATTGATCTCAAACTTTCTGAGAATATTATATGAGTGCTGTGAAATCCAAAAATGCAAGCCTCCCCCCTGAAGATGCCATGAAAATGAGTGTAGCACCAGGTGTGCTGCGCTCCTAGCCTCAAAATTTGCAAAAAATAAAAATTTGTCAAAATTCCCCTAAATTTGGTGGCAGTATGCCTCATGGGTCTTTGGAGACCTATAGAGAAGCTTGAGCCAAAATAATAAGGTTATGTTGGCTCTTTTCCCTTTTTAGTGCTTGAATCTCAATTTGGGCCTTTTTGAGTTTTGCCCTTGCAAATTGGTTTCTTTGGGCATAATGCTTGGTCATTCTTCTTTGTAAATCCAAGTATTTGTTAGCCTTCTCCAACTTGGCCTCAAGGTGTATGTTGGCTCTCTCAAGCCATGATTCCATATCATGTTCAATTTCTAGTGCAAGGAGTTCCTGAAGAGAAAGTTGTTCTGATTGGGTTGATTATTCTTCCCTTTGCTTTGCTAATGCTTTCTTTAGACACATAGTTTTAGGTCTCCTTCTAGTTTGACCTTCCTCATCACTACTCTTCTCATAAGTGCCCATGAATTCTTCCAACTTCACCTGTGCTCTTTGAGCTTCTTTCCAGTACCCAAGTGTTCTTGTTTCATGGATGGCTTGTTGGGCACTCATTTTCTTGTTTTTCATCTGATAGAAGTGAATGACATCCTTTTCTATTTCTAATTCAACTCCTAAGTCCTTGATTTGTGCATTCCTGTCTTGGAGGAGGGAGTTTTAAATTCTTGTTTCATTCTCATCATCATTGTTTATGTGAATAAGTTCAAACTCTCTTTCTTTTTCATGATCTTCCTCTCCTTCTTCCACCTTTTGCTTACCTTTTTCAATCTTCTGAGTTGAGGAGGATGGCATGGCCCCTTGCCCTTTGGAGGCAACAAACATATGCCTCTATCCTCTTTGATAGGTAAGAGGGAAAGGTGTAACAAGTTTCATCTAGATATCTCCATCATTGGTGAAATTAAGAGTGCTTTTCTCCTTAGTAATGACCCCTGCATGTATGTTTTCTTCTTTTTTTTCTTGACTTCCTTCTTGAGAGGCACTTTCATTTTCTCCCATGCTAGTATCACTACCTTGATCTTCACCATTTTCATATTCCTCCATGTCCTCTGCATTGTCATCTTCCATGTTTGCAACATTATCATTCACATTGTCATTTTCTTTATTGTCAGGGTTAGAGGTGTCCCCATCACTGCTTGGTGCATTTTCATCCTATTGGCTGCCCTTTGAGTTCATGGGATCACTGTTGTCACTTTTGTGAGGGCTATCAGTCATTAGGATTTCTTCATTATGACTGTCATTATCCCCTTCATTGTTTGGCCCAGTGTCTTCATTTTCAAACTCTGCCTCTGTCTCCGCATCTTCACTGTTTTCTTCATCTTTTCTATGCCTACTGTCTTTTCCTTCAAAATTTGTTTCTTCATTATCAGTGCTTTGTTCTTGAGCACTGTCATGATCTTCTTCGTTTTATACCATGTCATCTTCTTCTTCACCATGACTTTCATTTTCTACCATGTCACTTGATTCTTCACTACTATCTTTGTCTTCATAATCTGCCTCTGTTTTTCCATCCTTTTCAATCTCTGTATCATTTCTTGCATTTTCTATGGGGTCACTATCAGAGGCATCTTCATTAGTTTCTCCTTCATTTTCACTATCATTTTCTTCTTCATGAATGTCACTTGTCTTGGTTTGTTCTTCATTTGTTTCTCCCTCAATAATTGACTCATTGTATTCACGGTTTTGCTCATTGCAATTTCCTTCATACTCTGTCTCTTCTTGATTGCTATTTTCATCTTTGTCACTGCTCATTTTATCACTGTTATTGGGCTCACTATTTTCTTCTTCACCTTCACTATTTTTCTCATCAAAATCTACCTCTGTCCCTAGACTGCCATTAGTTTCTTCATCTTGATCTAGGTCATTGGATTTGTTACTACCCTCTTCCTTATCACTATCTTCTTTGTTTTGACTGTGATTTTCCTCTTTGTCACTTCTTTCTTCCTCCTCAAAACTTCCTTCTTTGTCTTATTCCTCATCATAATCACTTTATTCTTTGTCTTCTTCCTCATCATAATCACTTTTTTCACTTTCATTTTCTTCTTGCTCATTACTTTTTTCTCCCTCTTAACTGTCATTTTTTTCTTGATTTCCATGTTCCTCTTTGTCACTGCTTTCTTCCTCTTTGTCACTTATTTCTTCATGTTCTGATTTTTTAGGAGAAGGTGAAAGAGGGAGGTTTGTTTGGGGAGAGGATTCATGTGAAGAGGATGAATCATGGTCATTGGAGGGTGATGGAGGAGTGGAGGAAGGTTGATGGGATGATAAGGGTAAAATTTGCAGAGGAAGAGGCTGTGGATTTGTGAAAACACCATGGGCGATGAAAAATTCCCATGGGATGCCTTTTTTCTCTAATTGGTGTAAGACAATCGTTTTGATGAGGGAATGGTGGAAAATACTTTGCATTTGCTGTGAAGGATGTCTCCTTCGCACAATGGATGAAATTTTATCAATACTTTTATAAAGGTAGTAGGGAAAATTTAGTAGTTTGGCCCTAGTGAAATGCATGAGCAGTATTATGTGGTAAGAGTACAATCTAGAAAATCTACCCTCATAGGTGAAGTATTTCATAATAATTCTCATTAAAGGAGCATATCTGTCGAACAAATGAGAAAAGGGGAAAATAGTCTTGCAATCAGCTTGGCAACTTGATTTTAAGAAGGGCTGATAATGGCTTAGGTCCAGATACACCTATTTGAAACATTTTTCTCCCATGCAAGGTATTCCAGTGGCCATAGAGATTTCATTGGTGGTCAGCTCAAATTTCACTCCAGCTAGATGTACTTTTTGGTCATGGAGGTTAAGGACAAAATTTTTGGTCAACTGAGGGTGACTTTGGACTCTCTGTACTTTCTCACAGAACTCATGGCATTCGACCTATTGGAAATATGAAATTATAGTAGGAGAGGTTGTCAATTCTTTAGTGTTTACAGGCTCAAACCTATTTTCTTTCCCACCCTTCCTTTGCTGTTCTCTAGAACTTTGGCCTCTCTCACCACTGTCAACACTACCTTCTCTAGGCATTTTGTCTTTTCCCCTTGCCTTGAGATCAAAAACTTGAAATTTATTGTGTAATGATATGAAGAGGGTGAGTGGGATGGTGAGGAGGTAGTTGTGTCAAGGTTTAGCAGTATGGAGGCCATTTTTTCAAATGGAGAGGTTATTTGGCAGAAGAGTTACTTCTTGGCATGGAGACCACACATTTTCTTCCTTTAGAGCTTATAGCTTTATTTATAAAATCACCCTTTAAAAACATCATGAGAGGGGGTATAAAATCTAAATACCTGTTATAGACATCCTGAAGAGTGCCCAGCAAAAATTTGGAGAGATTTTGAGTAATTTGGAGGCTTGGACCAACTTTGAAAAGTCTTCAGGCTGAGAGCGCAGCACAGGAGCACAACGCGGGTGGCCTTTGCATGAGGTGTCCGGCAGCCTTTGCACGCCCAGGCGCATAGCGTGGTAGACCTTGCACGGGCTGCGGGGAAAGCTTTGCACGTAGGTTTCGGGTGTTGGCTGAATGGCCCAGGTCATAGCGTGGGCAAACCTGCATGCTACCAGATGAGGTTTGAATGGTTGGGCACGTAGTTGAGTAGTTGTTGGGTGCTCCGAGCGGAGACTGCATGCGCAGGAGCACAACTTTGGGCGGTCTCTGCACGCTGTCGGGTGGGACTTGAATGGCAGCAGGGTATTGGGCCTCTCTTGCACGCATTTTTGTACACAGGCGCGTAGTGCTCCTTTAAAAAAAACACAGGCAACGTGTACAGGCATGCAGCGCGGCTCAACAGGAGCGTAGCACAGTGTCTTCTGCCCGAAAACTCTGCCAAAAACCTTGAATTCCTTCTTACTCCTTTTGCAAACGAAAAAATGGTGTTTGAATGATAGCCCTAAGATTTTTATACCTTTGGGAGAAATAATTAGGACAAAAAATCACTTTTCTAATGTTTGTATTTGGTTCTTTTATCCTTTTACTGACATTTCATTTCTTTTGTGTAGGAGGTGTTTTTAAGAAAAAGAAATGACCTTTGTTGGATGTTTCCAAACACACCCTTTTTCCTTTGGCCACTTTCGTTTATTGCAGGTGCAATAATACAGTGTTTTCTTTTCTTTTTCATCCTTTGGAATTTTGGAAGCTTTAGTTACTTACTCAGCAAACTTATGATTTACTTGATTTTTCCATTTTGACAATTTGAACTTATGATCTCTTTCCTTTGACCATTTTGATGGATATTGACTGTATTTTAAAGTTTTTTCTCCTTCACACTGATACTTTTTTCAGTCTGTCTTTTTGGTGCAGTGAAATAGTGTGCCTTAATAAGACTTATAAGTCATACCCTGACATCATTTTTTAATCTCTGCCTGCTGTCATCAAGGAGGTCTCTCACTTTGACTTATTGTTTCAATGAAGCTTTAATTTATGCAGTTGTGCTTATGTAGCTATATCTTCATGATCCTTTGTATGGGCTCTTTGCTGGGCAACACCTTATAGCCAATTAGTCATGAAACCATGATTCTCTTTGATTTTCTTATCTGACAGAAAAATTAGGCTCCCTCATACTGCTTTTGAAAATCCTTTGACTATATTTGAAAACTTAGGAAGGATTTACTGATACTCTTTTTAGAATTTGTCATTTTTGCTATAGTAACAAATAAAACCCCTTTTATCTTATTTCAACATGGAGTCCTCCTTTCAAATTTCCTTTGAAAACCTTCTGACCTTTTAATGGAGTTTTATGACCTTTAGGTCACTTTCTCCTACCTTTCTAGACTTCTAGCTTTTAAGGGCCTTTTTCCTTTTCTTATTTATCATTCCTAGAAACTATGGTTTTATGTTTGAAGGTGCTGATGCATCTATGTCCCTTTTAACCTTTTGCATGGACCTCTTGTTGGGAAACACCTCATAGGTAATCAGTCCTAAGACCATTGATACTCTTTTTCACTTGGGCATGTTGTTTCTCTTCTGCTGTGACTTTCCTTGAGGAGTTTGGCTTCTTACCCTACCTTTCTTCCACTGATAACCCTTATAAACCATTCCTGCAGAAATGTTTTAAGATAGGCTATTGTCCTTTTGCAGAATCAATGCTTTGATCAAGGAAGTCTTTTGAAATATTTTTATACCCTTTGGACAATCATGAGCTCACCTTCCTTTTCATTTTATTTCACCTTTGGGCATATGTAGAATAGTGAGTTTAGAAAGCCAAATAAATGCATAACCTAGGAGACCCTACATGACCTATTGGGATATCTCTTGGAATAGGTCCTTGACTGAAAAACTTGAATCAGGGTTTGGAGGTGAAAACAGGGTTTTGACAAACCTTCATGTGTTGCAATTCTTAGAAACTGAAATCTTTGATTGATTTATCTAAAGAGCCTAGAAAGGGAGTTTAAAATCACTAATGCTTGAGACACTTGGTGAATAGGGGAAAAGGTTTAGGTTACTTGGCAAACCAGGGAGTAAAAGTAGAAGGCTTAGGCAATCAGAAATAGAGTGGTAAAGTCAGAGGTGGAAAACATAGTGAGAATTAGGGACATAAGTCCATGATTTGGTCTTCTAGGAGTGAGAGATTGGCCATGCCTTGGTAGAGTAGTAGAACATTAAAAATTTAACCTAAGGGAAATGAAGGCAGTGAGATTTCTAGAACTCATGAGATTCTTGAATTTTGTTTCTAGAAATATAGGATAAGCATTTAGTCATCTAAACAGGTAAAAATTATTGATGACTAACAGTGGCTCCACTTGGGGAGGGCAGCTTATTTTCAGGAGGTGTCCAGAACTTCATATCTCTTGGTTTATGAGGACCAATGCCTTATCCATTGGGCAGATTTTTCTTCTTTTATTTCACTGTTGCTTCCCTGAAGTAGTAATTTTGATAATTTGAAAGCATGATTAGCTCAACTTCATCTTTACCTACCCAACCCACTTTCCTAACATTTTCTCTTCCTTGGGTGCACTTGAGCTGGAAAACCCATTGACTTCTTTATTTTGAAAGCAAAAACAAACTATATACTTCTACACTTATTTCTTCCAAGAGTTCAGATTATGCTAGTGAAATATCGTTATTCTCTACCTAGACTATTTGACTGTCAAGATTAAGCAGTGTGACAGACTTCATTCTCTAAGCTACTGACAAGAAATTTAAAACATGATTTGAACCAGGTTTAGACAATCTGATTCATCATGAGTTGTGGCATCAAGACAAACTGCACACAAACATTATTTTCATAGGCAAAAAAAACTAGAAGGTGTGAGGGCTATGTTTCATCATTTTCTAATCATCCCTATCCTTCTCCTTGGTTCAGATTTTAAGCATGTGGAACTAGTGTCTTTCATTCCTAATATATTTTTTTTTACAAGTCAAGCTTAAATGATTTGATCAGCATTCTTCCACTAGCTTATCAATAATAAATTTAAAACATGTTCATCCATGATGACTGAACAAGACATTATTTTTGCACCAGTAGTGGCATTTAAGCTTGCACACTTTCAGTATCACCATTTTTTGGGTATGGGGCTGTACCTTCTTTTCAAATCTTCCCTCTTTTTCTATTTTTCTTCGTTTTTGTATTTTTTTTCTTTATGTCCTTTCATCAAACAATGATATGTATAATCAGTGAAGGCCTGAAAACTAGAAATGTTGACAAAAGTAGTGCTTTAGTGTCCTGCCATTGACAGGACCTCCAAATGCTTCAGCTTCATCCGGCTCTTGTAAAAAGAAAACATTGTCACCTCTAGCTAAAATGATAATGAATGGCCCTTTCCACAAGTTTTCAAACTTACCATGTTTACCTTTGTCTTCTCTCCTTGAGTCCCATTTCAACACTTTATCTCCAATTTGGAAATCATTTTCCTTGGTCCTTCTGTCAAAGATCTTCTTCATATTTTCTTGTACTACCTGTGTCCTTTTGTAAACATCCTCTCTTGTCTGCTGTAAATGGATAGTTTGGTTCAGCCTTCTTTGCATGTCATTCTCTTCTGATTGTACTTCTTGTAGTAGTTTCATCACTGGGACTCCCAAAGAGGTTGGGAAAATGGCATCCATGCCATACAGTAGTTGATAGGGAGACATACCGATTGATTTCTTGGTGGTTAGTCTATCAGCCCATAGTGCATGTACTAGCTTGCCATTCCATGCTTTTTTATTTTGTTCCAGAAGCTTCTTAATGATATTGACCAAGTTTTTATTAGAGGACTCAGCTAGCTCATTACCTTGAGGGTAATAAGCTGTGGAATGTCCTAATGTGATGTGATATTTATAAAAAAAGTCAACCATCCTTTTGGATGCAAAGGCAACAATATTATTTGTGATGATATTTCTAGGGAAACTAAATCTAGACAGGATATTGGTCTCAAGAAATTTGATAATGAATGAATCAGTGGTGTTCCTAGAGGGGATGGCTTCTATCCACTTGGTGAAGTAATCGGCGGCGGTGAGGATCCACTTGTGTTGGGAAGATGAAGAAGGGTGGATCTCTCCAATGAAGTCTAAACCCCATTGTTGAAAAGGATCTTCAACAATGATGGGGTGCAAAGGTAAAGGTAAGATTTTTCTCTTGCCATAAAAAATTTGGAACTTATGGAAAGTCATGACCAGTTTGTGGGTGTCAGGGAAAAGGGTGGGCCAGTAGTAGCCAGCTCTAAGAATTTTTTTAGCTATGGTTTTCCAGTAAAGATGGTCCCCACATTATCCTTCATGCAGTTCACGCATGATCTTTCCTACATCATCCTCAAGAAAACATTTAAGCAGTATACCAACAGGATTCTTCCAATACAAAATTCCATCTAAAATGCAGAAATTCAAAGCTTTTTGTTTCAGGAATCTTGCTTTTGTCTTTGATAAGGTAGGAGGAGCATTAAGATAAAACAGTACATAAAGGATATCAGCATACCAAGATGAATTTAAAAATCCTTCTTCAACATGAGGAGTTGTGCATTCTTCTTGTTCTTCTAAAGTATCAAAAAAATTCATATCTAATGCTAGGATATTTGTTTCATCCATAAGTTTCGCAAGCCCTTGTACTTTAACCAATTTAGTGGGTATGATTTCTAAGTCATATTCTAAAATAATAGCAATCCACTTTCCTCTTTTATCATCTGGGTTCTGAATTAGAATTTATTTGACAACTGTGTGAGGAAAAAAAGCTATGACATGAGAATGTAAGGCTGGTTCAGGAGCTGGTATCTGGATACATAACAAAAATGAGGGTCATTCATACAAACTATACTTTCAGTACACTAATAACATCACAGAATATGAGGCTCTTCTCCTTGTTTTGCACTTGCTTGAAGACTTAGGAGCTAAGAAAATATCTATCCAGGGAGATTCCGAACTTATCATTAAACAAATCAAAGGTGAGTACTCAGCAAAGAATCCATGATTAAGAGAGTACAGAAATGCAGTCCTAGACATCTCCAAAGCTTTTGAGAAATATGAGCTCATTTACATTCCTAGAGCCCAAAATAGTCTCGCCAATGAACTTGCCTTTGTTGCAAGCAATTGTCAAATACCACATGCTAGCAAAAAATACAATGTCAAAGTCAAAAATCATCCTACAGTGCCTGACAACATTAACCACTGGAAAGTGTTTGAGGGTGATGAGGAAATCGATGATTTTCTTTATTCTATAAATTAATTTACCTTACCCAGCTTAGAGCTTGAGAAAGATGTTTTTGCTAAAGAAAAAGATAATGAAACATAACTGTCTTCTTTTGCTGATATAAATCTACTTACACATCCTTATCAGGCTGAAATGTTTGAATATCTATACCAAAGGGACTTGGAAGCATTACAATGCAAAAATGACACATTACCAAGAGGGCTTGCACCATTATAAGAGTTGTTCGACTTTAATGATGTGACTAAAAAACCAAAGATAGAATCTACCGAGACTAATGCTGAGGAATGCAACATAGGAAGCATAAAGGAACCCAAAATGATTAAACTCTCCAAGACCCTTCCTCCTCACATAAAACAGAAATATATTGAGCTTTTTAAGGAGTTTAAAGATGTGTTTTCATGGGGGTTATCAAGACTTAAAATCATATGACACAACCATTATTCAACACAAGATCCCTCTCAAGGAAAATCAAAAACCTTTCAAGAAAAAGTTAAGGAGAATAAACCCTATTTTACTACCTTTAGTTTAACTAGAAATATAAATATGTATGATGTTGGGATCATAGTTCCCCTTAGATACTCAGAGTCGGTTTCCAACCTTGTGTCGGTTAGGAAGAAGACTGGGGAAATTAGAATTTGCATTGACTTTAGAAATCTGAACAAGTCCTCTTTGAAAGATAACTATCCCTTGCCTAAAATGGACCACATACTTCAAAAGGTAGTTGGCTCTAAGATAATCTGACTGCTTGATGGTTTTTCTGGTTACAACCAGGTGTTAGTATTCCCAAGTGATCAGCACAAAACTTCTTTCACCACACCTCGGGGTATATTCATGTATATTAAAATTCCATTTGGGTTGATGAATGCAGGGGCCACTTTCCAAAGGGCCATGAATATAGCTTTCTCAGAAGACATAGGCTACTTCATAGTCATTTACCTTGATGAAAGATAACTATCCCTTGACTAGTTCAGGAGCTCATTTTTTTTATGTCCATGACTAGACTCTTACCTGTTATTTGCGCCAAAGTGATACAAAGATGCTTTATTAGACCTAGACACTTGAATTTACTCGAATCAAATGAGTAGAACTCTTTGTAAGGTTTGGTTATTTCTAGGCCTAATCTATCCATGACTACCTTAGGCATGAGGTTATGTGAAGCACCGGAATCTAGCATGGCATTGTGTAATATTTTTTCATGTATGTTCAGGCTAACATAGAAAGGAGGGAAAACTCCTTCTTGATATTTTCCTTCCACTTCGGGACCAAAAAAAAGCTTAGGTTTATCATCAGTTAAGTTGACAGTATCAGTATCATTCCCTATGTTTAGAACTTTTAGAACTTTATATTTATATGTGCCTTGGGTAATCAGTTCAGTGAGAGGCATGGTTATCTTAATTTTAGCAATCTCTCCTTCAAAACTGGAATGCATTTGTGTTTTAGACATATTTACATCACTTTTATCAACCATAAATTTTTCTAAATTTTTAATTTGCTAATTTTGATTTAGGGCTTTAGACACTAAAATTTTTTCAGGGCCACTAGTAGAGGTACTAGGGCAGCTTGTGTCACCACTTGGTTGGCTAGTTTTGTCTTTGTTAGGATCAGTTTTCTTAGCCATGGTGTTGGTATTGTCTGTTGTTATTTTAAGAATGTTTTCGGGGGTTTTCCTAATAGCAGTGTCTAAGTTGTTCTTCTTGGAGTTGTATTTTTTTTTATTACTCCTAAGGTTATATTGCCTATGGACTTCCATTATGGCGTTTTCCAATCCCAACTCACAGTTTTTAGAGTCTTCATAGCTTGTTTCATCTAGATTTGAAGAGAAGAAAACTTGTTCTTCTTCTATGAGAAAAACATCACCCTAGTTATCAGAGCCTATTAAGTTTAGGTGATTTTCATCCGACTGTTCAATATCTATTTCCCCTTCATCTACATAATTATCTTGGAAGGGTGGCTTGATTTGTTGATCATTTTCCCTTTGTCTAATTTGGGGTGGGTCTCTTATGAAGTTCTGATTCCTCTTATGTTTTGGGGATTTGGTTGGTTCTCCCTAGGAGGTTCTCTTTCGTTTATGCTTATTATCTCCATCGTTCTCTCCATGGTTCTAAGTAGGTTGTCAATCTTGGAATCAGATGAGGAGGTTGAGTGCATGGTTTCATCTTTGTAGGTTACCCTCTTTTTTGATCTCAGCCTAGCTCTCTTTTCATTTAAGTTGGCCTCTACACTTATAGCTCCCTTTTGCATATCTTCTAAAGTTAGGGGCTCTCTTTCTCTTAGATGATAGGCCATGTTCGGGTCAAAACCTTCCGGAAATTTAGCTAAGGCAAGACCTAATGGGGGTTTAATATGAGGTGGGAGGGCATTGTAGACACTATTAAACCTAGTGCGATAATCTTGGACACTTTCCCCCATATTCCTCTTAATATTGTTATATTTAGAAAGGATTTGGAGGGGATTTTTCTTGATTTCCCACTTGTTTATGAAAGTTTGGTAAAGGGAAGGGAGATCATGTATGCTGTTGGGAGTTAAGTTCTTAAACCATTTTTTAGCTTCTCTTCCTAGGCTTTGGGAAAACATCCTCATCTTCATGGTTTCCTCTTCTAATTACATGTAGTGAAAAGCATCATTTATTCTATCTACATGTTGTTGGGAAGTGATATATTTAGCCCTGGTAAAGTGAGGGATTCTGGACTGGTAGTCATTTGGCAAAGGTAGCAAAGGTTGTGTTAAAACTAGGGGAGCATACCAAGCTGCTTGATAGGAGCTAATGGTGGATTTACAAGCGAAGGGTTTGTGAGGGGAGGTGTAGGATGAAGCGGGGTAGTTTGCACAGTGGTGGTATGGATGGGTGTAGTGGAGGTACTTGGACTAGCAGATTGATTCAGATCAGATTTGGTATGGAAAGAGTTAAAGTGGTGAAGAAGCTAAAAATCAGGTGGGGTGGAAGGAGAGGCTTCTCTACTAGAAATCTGCTGCAAATCTATGGGCTCGAGGTCAGTATGGTCAATCTCACTGTGTGACTTGGTTCTGAAAAGGTTTCTCATATGGTGTAAGTCAAACTGGGGATCTTGCAAGGTTGTGAGCTATTCAGGGACAGAGATTGCTTTGTGAATGGTTCCAATAGTAGTTAAGTTTCTAGTTTCAGAAGTTTGCCACAAAATCCTTTCTGGATCATCAACTATAGTAGGAGGGTTTGGGTTCGGATGGGATCTGGTATTGATTCTTTGTGAAGCCAGATTTCAAACTCAAAATTTAGAGAGGCTAAAAGTTTTTTGAACTTCTTAAAATGTTTACCTCTCTTAGTTTTTTCTAAACTCACACAATGTTTGACTAGATCTCTAAAATTTTCAGGGCTGATTTGACACAATCCTAAGGGAGTCTATGGATACTAGCAACGTGAGAAGGCCTAATCGAGGCAAGTGGAGTCGCAAGGTGGATGTTTTTAGTTTGTTTTGAGGACGTAAGTCTATGTTCCACCACCAATAACTGACAAAAACCAATCTAGGAATATTTTGGGGTTTTCTGAGTTCTCTTAAGTAACTCTAAGATTTCTATGAGTGTACTACAGCTGGGTCATCATTTTGCTAGGATGGTGAAACAACTAGGTTCTAGTCTTAGCTATCAGTTGATTTCTCTATGATATGATGAAGGTTTCTGAAGTCCTAAGGGATACTTAGATTGTCACTGACATCATAGGTTGCATCATGATCACCATTGTGTTAGTGATAGTAATGAGGTAGCTATAAATCATAGGATATTGTTTAAATCAAGGGCTTCTGAATCGCTTAAGGATTTCTAAGCTTGGTACTTACTGAGAAATTTCCCACTGTGATCGCCATTATGTTAGAGTCTCGTGCTTTAGCAGATTGGTAGACCAAATGCACAGGATAACATAAGACCAGTCTTTGGAGTCCTAGGACCTAGCCTTCCTGGTCTCAGAGAGAGCTCTCTCTATTATGTGTGAAGGATGTAAACTCATTCTCTTTAGATGGTTGATTTTAGGCTAGTTGTTAAGTGTAGGGTTTGTTTGTTTGGTTGAGGTAAGATGATCGAGTAGGATAGGTGGAATGACAGGTTGTCAAACATTGGGTTATGGAGTCTATGAAGTCATTTATATCTCAATAGTGAGTCGGGGTACATCATAGGGAAAATATAGTGTAGTCAATGGATCTTTAAAGTTTATGTGTGAGGTGAGATGGACATTAAGTTTGGGGAAACAAGGTAGGGCAAACGGCAGTTAATAATCCTTTCTCAAATACCTATGAACAAGAAAGTATTGAATAATGATAAGAAAAAGATACTAATCATGAGATAGGGCACACCATTTACTCAATTACAATAATTTTAAACAGATAAACATTCAAGATAAACAATCCAGTGGAACAAAGGAAGCAAGAAAACTTATCTAACTTCAATGATTCTACTTTCAAGGTTTGAAAACATATAAGAGACAAATAGCATCAATAAATGAAGAGGGAACTCCTAAACATCATTCATTAAACTATAAATAACTTTGAGGCAAACTGATAAGCATATACAAAGGGAAAGATCGAAAGAAGACCTCTTTGGCTTAACCTAACAATCAATACATCAAAGAGAGATTTCAAGATAGAGTTTAGATAGCATCAAACAAGTAGGGATTACTGTGAATCATATTTGTAAACTATCATATTAATCCAATAATGAAATAGAAAATCTTGGGTGGGCCTAAGGAGCAATTAAGAATTCATTAAGCTAACCTAGCAAAGGAAAACATAAAGACAATAGGCAAACAGGAGGACCGATGTGCCTCAAATAAAATTTCTCATCCTATACTCTTCTGAGCTATTGCAATATAGAAATATGGACATATGATAAACTAGAAAACATGAAAAAATAAGAGATACATCACCATTAACTAAACTAAGGGATCCTGCAAGCAAGCCTTCATCAACATCAATCAAGGAAAATCATCCACAAGCTCCACAACACCAAATTGTTCTTCAACTTCCAAAAACCATGTATTGCTCTCAAACACATAAAAGCCCTCATTTAAAATGAATCCTCATGCTCTATATAACAATCAAGGAGGAGAATAACCCAATAGAGTATCTAGAAGTCCATTGTCTAAACAGAAGTATCTTTATTGTCCTTGAGGCCTTGCAAGGCCCAAGGCACAAAATATCTAAAATAAATATCTTTTCGGCCATTTATAGAAAAGAAATTGACCTTTAGGCTCTGACAAGCCTCCTAAAACTTTCCAAATGAAAATTTTGACTTTTCAACCACAAGAACACAACACTATGTTTTAAAATGAATATTTATGCCTGGAGCATAGCACAAGAACAGGAAAAATGGGTCTTCTTGCAGAAGTGTTTTGAAGGCCTTCCTGATGTCGGAAAAGGCTCCGTGATGGCTCGTTGAAAATTACTTGAAGTGTACTTTCCATAACTACCCTTGTTTCTCCAATATGACCTCTACAACCTGTCCAAAATGTGAAAATTCCAAGACTTGTAGGAGCACAACACATGTCCTGAAAAGTAGGTAGAATGATGAAAAAGTGAGTGTTTTTGACCCTTTTGGGGGACTAAAACAACTCCAATTGATATGAAAGTTTTTGATAATGTTATATGAGTGATGAGGAATCCAAAAATGCAAGTATCCCCCCTTGAAGATGCCCTGAAAAACAGTGTAGCACCAGGTGTGCTGCGCTCCTAGCCTCAAAATTTGCAAAAAAAAAAAAAAACGTTTGTCAAAATTACCCCAAATTTGGTGGAAGTATGCCTCATGGGTCTTGGGAGACCTGTAGAGAAGCTTGAGCCAAAATACTAAGGTTAGCTTGGCTCTTTTCCCTTTTTAGTGCTTTAATCTCAATTTGGGCCTTTTTGATTTTTTCCCTTGCAAATTGGTTTCTTTGGGCATAATGCTTGGTCATTCATCTTTGTAAATCCAAGTCTTTGTTAGTCTTCTCCAACTTGGCCTCAGGGTGTATGTTGGCCCTCTCAAGCCATGATCCCCTATCATGTTCAATTTCTAGTGCAAGGAGTTCCTGGAGAGAAATTTGTTCTGCTTGGGCTGATTCTTCTTCCCTTTGTTTTGCTAATGCTTTCTTTAGACCCATAGTTCTAGGTCTCCTTCTACTTTTACCTTCCTCATCACTAATCTCCTCATAAGTGCCCATGAATTCTTCCAAATTCACCTGTGCTCTTTGAGCTTCTTTCCGATACCTGAGTGTTCTTGTTTCATGGATGGCCTATTGGGCACTCATTTGCTTGTTTTGCATCTCATAGAAGTGAATGACATCCTTTGCTCTTTCTAATTCATCTTCCAAGTACTTGATTTTTGAATTCCTATCTTGGAGGAGGGAGTTTGAAATTCTTGTTTCATTCTCATCATCACTATTTATGTGAATAAGTTAAAACTCTGTTTTTTTTTCATGATCTTCCTCTCCTTCTTCCACTTTTTGCTTACCTTTGTCAATCTTCTGAGTTGAGGAGGATGGAATGGCCCCTTGCCCTTTGGAGGCAGCAAACGCATGCCTCTCTCCTCTTTGATAGGTAAGAGGGAAAGGTGTAACAAGTTTCATCTGGATATCTCCATCATTGGTGACATTAAGAGTGCTTTTCTCCTTAGTAATGACCCCTGCATGTGTGTTTTCTTCTTTTTGTTCTTGACTGCCTTCTTGAGAGGCACTTTCATTTTCTCCCATGCTAGTATCACTACCTTGATCTTCACCATTGTCATCTTCCTCCATGTCCTCTGCATTTTCATCTTCCATGTTTTCAACATTATCATTCACATTGTCATTTTCTTTGTTGTCATGGTTAGAGGTGTCCCCATAACTGCTTGGTGCATTCTCATCCTGGCTGGCCTTTGAGTTCATGGGATCATTGTTGTGACTTTTTTTAGGGCTATCAGTCATTAGGATTTCTTCATTATGACTGTAATTATCCCCTTCACTGTTTGACCCAATGTCTTCATTTTCAAACTCTGCCTCTGCTCTGCATCTTCATTGTTTTCTTCATCTTTGCTATGCCTATTGTATTTGCCTTCAGAATTTGTTTCTTCATTATCAGTGCTTTTTTCTTGAGCACTGTCATGATCTTCTTCATTTTATGCCATGTAATCTTATTCTTCACCATGACTGTCATTTTCTTCCATGTTACTTGTTTCTTCACTAGGACTGTCATTTTCTACCATGTCACTTGTTTCTTCACTAATATATTTGTCTTCATAATCTGCCCCTTTTTTTCCATCATCTTCAATCTCTGTATTATTGCTTGCATTTTCTGTGGGGTCATTGTTAGAGGCATATTCATTAGTTTCTCCTTCATTTTACTGTCATTTTCTTCTTCATGACTATCACTTGTCTTGGTTTGTTCTTCATTTGTTTCTCCCTCAATACTTGGCTCACTGTATTCACAGTTTTTCTCACTACAATTTCCTTCAAACTCTGTCTCTTCTTGACTGATATTTTCATATTTTTCATTGCTCCTTTTATCATTGTTATTGGGCTCACTATTTTCTTCTTCACCTTCACTATTTTTCTCATCAAAATCTATCTCTGTCCCTGGACTATCATTGGTTTCTTCATCTTGATCTAGCTCATTTCCTTTGTTACTACCCTCTTCCTTATCATTGTCTTCTTTGTCTTGACTATGATTTTCCTCTTCGTTACTGCTTTCTTCCTCCTCAACACTTCCTTCTTTGTATTCTTCCTCATCATAATCACTTTCTTCTTTGTCTTCTTCCTCATCATAATCACTTTTTTCACTTTCATTTTCTTCTTTCTCATTACTTTTTTCTTCCTCTTGACTGTCATTTTCTTCTTGATTGCCATGTTCCTCTTTGTCACTATTTTCTTCATGTTCTGAGTTTTTAGGAGAAGGTGAAAGAGCGAGGTCTTTTTGGGGAGAGGATTCATATGAAGAGGATGAATCATGGTCAGTGGAGGGTGATGGAGGAGTGGAGGAAGGTGGATGGGATGATGAGGGTAAAATTTTCAGAGGAAGAGGCTGTGGATTTGTGAAAACACCATGGGCGATGAAAACTTCCCATGGGATGCCTTGTTGCTCTAATTGGTGTAAGAAAATCATTTTGATGAGGGAATGGTGGAAAATAATTTGCATTTGCTGTGAAGGATGGCTCCTTCGCACAATGGATGACATTTTATCAATAATTTTATAAAGGTAGTAGGGAAAATTTAGCAGTTTGGCCCTAGTGAAATGCATGAGCAGTCTTATGTGGTAAGAGTATAATCTAGAAAATCTACCCTCACAGGAGAAGTATTTCATAATAATTTTCATTAAAGGAGCATATCTATCCAACAAATGAGAAAAGGGGAAAATAGTCTTGAAATCAGCTTGGCAACTTGGTTTTAATAAGGGATGATAATGGCTTAGGTCCAGATACATCCGTTTGAACCATTTTTCTCCCACGCAAGGTATTCCAGTGGCCGTAGAGATTGCATTGGTTGTCAGCTCAAAATTCACTCCAGCTAGATGTACTTGGTGGTCATGGAGGTTAAGGAAAAAACGTTTGGTCAACTAAGGGTGACTTTGGACTCTTTGTACTTTCTGACATAACTCATAGCATCCTACCTCTTGGAAATATGAAACTATAGTAGGAGAGGCTGTCAATTTTTTAGTGTTTACAGGCTCAAACCTATTTTATTTCCCACCCTTCCTTTGTTGTTCTCTAGGCCTTTGGCCTCTCTCGCCACTGTCAACCTTGCCTTCTCTAGGCATTTTGTCTTTTCCCCTTGCCTTGAGATAAAAAACTTAAAATTTCTTGTGTAATGATATGAAGAGGGTCAGTGGGCTGGTGAGGAGGCAGTGATGTCAAGGCTTAGTAGTATGGAGGTCAGTTGTGCAAATGGAGAGGTTCGCAGAAGAGCTACTTCTTGGCATGGAGACCACACATTTTCTTCCTCTAGGGCTTCTAGTTTTTTTTTTTAAATTCACCCTTTAAAAACAGCATGAGAGGGGGTATAAAATCTAAATACCTATTATAGACATCCTAAAGAGTGCCCAGCAAAAATTTGGAGAGATTTTGAGTAAGG
Source organism: Pinus albicaulis (assembly GCA_034641835.2). Lineage (NCBI taxonomy): Eukaryota > Viridiplantae > Streptophyta > Pinopsida > Pinales > Pinaceae > Pinus > Pinus albicaulis. Next base: position 1,268,750,171 of record CM076584.1, read on the forward strand.
CTTGGACCAACTTTGAAAAGTCTTCAGGCTGAGAGCGCAACACAGGAGCGCAACGCGGGTGGCCTCTGCATGAGGTGTTGGGCAACCTCCTTTCAAATTTCCTCTGAAAACCTTCTGACCTTTTAATGGAGTTTTATGACCTTTAGTTCACTTTTGCCTACCTTTCTAGACTTCTATATTTTAAGGGCCTTTTTCCTTTTATTATTTATTATTCCTAAATCTTTGGTTTTATGTTTAATGGAGCTGATGCATCTTTGTTCCTTTTAACCTTTTGCATGGACCTCTTGTTGGGAAACACCTCATAGGTAATCAGTCCTAAGACTACTGATAATCTTTTTCACTTGGGCATGTTGTTTCTCTTCTGTTGTGACTATCCTTGAGGAGTTTGGCCTCTTACCCTGCCTTTCTTCTGCTGATAACCCTTATAAACCATTCCTACAGAAATGTTTTAATATAGGCTACTGTCCTTTTACAGACTCAATGCTTTGATCAAGGAGGTCCTTTTGAAGGCTTTTTATACCCTTTGGACAATCATGAGCTCACCTACCTTTTCATTTGATTTCACCTTTGGGCATATGTAAAATAGTGAGTTTAGAAAGCCAAAGAAATGCATAACCTAGGAGACCCTACATGACCTATTGGGATATCTCTTGGAATAGGTCCTTGACTGAAAAACTTGAATTAGGGTTTGGAGGTGAAAACAGGGTTTTGAAAAAACTTCATGCATTGTAAGACTTAGAAACTGAAATATTTGATTGATTTATCTGAAGAGACTATAAAGGGAGTTTAAAATAATGACTGCTTGAGGCATTTGGTGAATAGGGGAAAAGGTTTAGATTACTTGGCAAAACAGGGTGTAAAAGTAGAAGGCTTAGGCAATCGGAAATAGAGTGGTAAAGTCAGAGGTGGCAAACATAGTGAGAATGAGGGACATAAGTCCATGATTTGGTCTTCTGGGAGTGAGAGATTGGCCATGCCTTGGTAGAGTAGTAGAACAGTAAAAATTTAACCTAAGGGAAATGAAGGCAGTGAGATTTCTAGAACTCACAAGATTCTTGAATTTTGTTTCTAGAAATCTAGGATAAGAATTTAGTCATATAAACAGGTAGAAATTATTGATGACTAACAATATTCTCAAATTCAATGAGTATAGAAGCAAGATTGTTAAGATGTTGAATTCACAACTAGGAGCTGCAGATGTTTTAAATATACAAGAGGATCATTCGACAATTTACTTGGGTCCAATATTAGAAGATGAAAATAATGAGGAGGTGCCTCCTTTTTATGTGAGCCTTAGCATTCATGAAATTTCATTACATAATGCTATGTGAGCTTCAGGGGCCTCTCAGAACGTTATGCCCAAAGTAATCATGGAAAGGATGGGGTTAGAAATAACTAGACCATATAAGGACTTGTTTTCTTTTGATTCAAAAAGAGTTCAATGCATTGGTTTAATTAAGGATGTTGTTGTTGGTCTTACACAAGTCCTTGCCAAGACAGTGGTCATGGACATCGTGGTAGCATACATTCCACCAAAGTTTGGCATGCTATTATCAAGGTCATGGGTAGCAAAAATCAAAGTACAATGCAGATGCACCTTACCTATGCCACCATACTTGTTTTTGGTGAGCAAAGGAGATTGTATCGAGAGACAAGAATGGCTTACATGGTGAGTAGTAAATACAAACCTAAAAATTTTCCAATTTATGCTCTCGATACTGAACTTGGATCTACTATTATTTTCAATGAGTTGACTAATGAAGCAGAGGATGAGAAGAAAGCAGAAAATCAGCAATCTAAAATTCAGTAGTCTGAAAATTAGCAAGCAGAAGATCAACAAGTCAGTGAGAAGAAGGAGGAAGGTTGGTGGTCATTACATTTTGATGGATCAGCAGGAAAATATGGGGCAAGAGCAAGGATTTGGATCACAAGTCCAAGTGATGAAAGTAAGTTTTTTTCTTACAAATTGAACTTTGATTGCACAAATAACATGGCTGAGTATGAATCCTTGATTTTGGGTTTAGAAGTTTTGAAAAGAATGAATGCTCAAAAGATTTCTGTTGTTGGAGATTCAGAATTAGTCATTAAACAAGTTGAAGGTGCTTATCAAAACACTGTTACCGATGAAATAGGTAACCTAACCTCAAGACAGGAACTCTAGCCCAAAAAGACTCAAAAAACATGAAAAAGCACCCCAAAAACAAAAAAAGTGTATTCCAGAACGCACTTGGTTTTTTTTGAAGGTCAAATTTCAACATTTTATAAAATTATGCTAAAAACAAAATTGTTTCTTGAAAAAAGGATTGAAAAAACACCCTCAAAACAAAACCAGTTGACGCTGGAATAACCAAAAAAAAAAAAAGATTGTCATATTTTTGACATTTTTAAAAATAGAAATAACATTTTTTAATTTTTAAAATTCAAACATTAAAAAAAAACCTAAAATTTAAGAAAAAAATAAATTTAAAAAATTAAAAAAAATTAAAACTTAAAATTTAAAAATATATAGGAATAAAAAAATAAAAATAAAAACAAAATAAAAATTTTAATTCAAACATTAAAAAAACCTAAAATTTAACAAAAAAAAATTAAAAATTAAAAAGTAAAAAAAATTTAAACATTAAAATTTCAAAATATATAGAAATAAAAAAATAAAAAGAAAAACAAAATAAAAATATTAAATTAAAAAGAAAAACAAGTTAAAAAAAGGAAAGAAATTATAAAAAATAAAATATAAAAATTAATATTAAAAAAGAAAAAGAAAATGTTTATTAAATTAAAAAAAATAAATTTAAATTTTAAAATAAAAAATTAAATTTAAAGAAATATATATTAGAAAAACAAATAGATTTATAAAAAATATATTAAATTTAAATTATAAAAAATAATATATATATATATATATATATATATATATATATATATATATATATATAAACTTACATTAAAAATATATATATTAGATTTTATTAAATTAAAAAAAATATTAAATTTTAATAAATAAATGAATAAACAAATAAATTTTAAAATAAAAATTAAATTTTAAATATAAAGGAAAAAAAAAAAAAACATCGTTAAAATAAAAAGTTAAAAAACTTTAAAAATCAATTAAAATTGAAAAAAAAAAATTAAATAAAATATATATTAAATAAAAAATAAAATAAAAAACAAATTAATTTGAAAATATTAAGCTTAACTTAAAAAAAAATCTAATTTTAAATACACAATTTTAATTGAAATAAAAAAATATAAAATTTTATGTAATTAAAAAAATAATAATAAAAAAATAAAAAAATAAAAAAATATATTAAATTCAAATAAATAAATAAAAAAAATACAAAATTTACTAAATTTTAAAAAATTAAATGAAAAAAACTAAACATAAAATTTAATAATAATAAAAAAAATGAAAAAAAAAATCAATGAAATAAGAAAAAAATACAAAATTTAATAAAAATTATTAACAAAATTAAAAAAAATTAAAAACAAAAAAATGAATAAAAATAAAAAATAAAAACAAAAAAAAAATAAAAAAATAAAATTAAAAAAAAATAATTTTAATTTTTTTGAATTAAAAAAATAAATAATATTATAAATAAAAAAAATAAAAAATAAAAAAGATTTTTTTGATTGTGGTGGTGCCGCTAATCGGCCTCCCGCCTAGGTGACGACGGAGGCCGGCCGCTAGGCGGGAGGCTGATTCCGAGAATCGCCCTCCCACAGCAGGAGGCCGATTCCCCGAATCGGCCTCCCACGGCGGGAGGGCGATTCCCGGAATCGGCCTCTCGCTGCGGGAGGGCGATTCCCGGAATCAACTTGAGGGTAATCCCCGAATCGGCCTCCCACGGCGGGAGGGCGATTCCCAGAATCGGCCTCTCGCTGCGGGAGGGCGATTCCCGGAATCAACTTGAGGGCAATTCTCGGAATTGGCCTCTCGTCGCGGGAGGGCGATTCTCGGAATCGACCTTTCGCCGTGGGAGTACGATTCCCGGAATCGGCCTCTCGCCCAGGTGGCGGCGGAGGCCAGCCGTTGGGTGAGCGGGGGGCTGCAGCCCCCTGCCCGCCCAGCGACCAGCCTCCGCCGCCACCTGGGCGGGAGGTCGACTGGCGGCGCCACCACGATCAAAAAATTCTTTTATTTTTTTATTTTTTTCAATTTTTAATATATAATTTTTTCATTTGATTTTTATTTATTTATTTATTTTTTTAAATTCAAAAAATTTAAAATTATTATTTTTTAATTCAAATTTTTCTATTTTAAATTTAATTTGTTTTAATTTTTTTTTTTAAATTTAATATTTTAGATTAATTATTTTTTAAAATTTAAAATTTATTCATTAAATTTTAATTTAATTCAAATTTTTTTTTTTTTAAATCTTTTAGTTTATTTGGTTTTTCATTTTTAAAATTTATAAATTGTTTCATTTAAAAAAAACAACAAATTTATGGATATTTGTTTTTTAATTATTTGCATGTGGTTTTTTTCATTTTTTTTTGTTTTTTAATGATAGTTTTTTTATTATAATTCTTTTATTTTAATTTTCTTTTTCAATTTTCAATTTTTTTTTTAAATTTGTTTTTTTTGTTAATTTTAATTTTTTTTTTTTGTTGTTGTTGTTGTTGTTGTTTTTTTTTGTTGTTGTTGTTTTAATTTAAATTTTTAAATTTAATTTTTTCTATTTTGTATTTCATTTTTTTTATCTAAATTTTAATTTTGTAATTTAAATTATTTTTATATTTTCTATTTTAAAATTATATGGATTTTTTTAATAACTTAGAATAAAATGTTTTTGATGTTTTTTTTTTTTTTGGTTAATTTTTGTTTTTTTTCTTTAAATTATGTGTTCTTTTTTTCAAATTTTGTCATTTCTTTCGATATAATTTTCGAATATTTTGTTTTTTTTTTGTTTTTTATTTATTTATTTTTGTTTAAATTTTTTTATTTTTATGAGTTAATTTTGTTTTTTTTTACATTTTTATTGGTTTTTTTTTATTGTTTATATATATATATATATATATATATATATAATCTAAGTTTTGTGTTTTATTACCAACATGAAAATCACCACTCTATAAGAAAAAGGTTGATGCCGCATCAATACGTTTCAAAATTAGCATGAAAATCACCGCTCTAAAAAAAAAAAAATTGATGCTGCATGAATACGTTTCAAAATTAGCATGGAAATCACTAACTTTTTAAAACAAATATTCATACTTCATAAATAAAAATATTAGAGAGTCAAAAATGTGCACAAAAAAAGGGGGTGATTTTGCATCACCACTTTTCAAAATCGGGTGCTTTTTATGCTACCAAAAAAAAGTAGGTAACAGTGCGGTTACCTATTTCATCGGTAACATTGTTTCAAACAAAGGATATAAGGATGAGGGCATATAGAAACTTAGTTTTGGACATGTTGGAAAAATTTCAAGCTTATTCATTCATTGTCAAAACTAGAGACCAAAACTTCATTGTTGATTATCTTGCTGTCTCTGCAAGTCTTTTCATTATTCCCATTCATTACACTAAAAGATATGAGGTTGAATTTCTCCATAGACCAGCTATCCCTGATAATATTACTCATTGGCAAGTTTTTGAGGATGATCAACAAGTGAAGAAATTTATTGAGTTGAAAGAAGAGTTTGAAAATATACAAGTAGATCAACAAAATATGCTTTCTGAATCTAAAGAAAATCCTGAAGTTTTGTAGCTAAAGAATAATTCCATACCAAAGGGTCTCATACCTCTTGAAATTTTTTTTGATCAGAATGATATTTTTAAATCTCCTAAAATACAAGCTGATGATGAAGAGGTTGAGAATTGTAATCTTGGTATAGTAGCTATACCCAAAATGATTAAACTTTCAAAGTTTCTTTTAGCTGATATGAAGTACAAGTATATTGATATGATGAAGATATTCATAGATGTTTTTGCTTGGAATTATGCTAATTTGAAAGAATATGACCCCACTATTATTCAGCATACTATTCCCATCAAAGAAAATGAAAGGCCTTTCAAGCAGAAGTTGAGGAGGATTAACCCATTTCTCATGCCATTGATTGAAAAGGAAGTCAATAAACTCTTTGATGCCAAAATCATTGTCCCAATCAGATTCTCAAATTGGCTTGCAAACTTGGTTCCGGTTAGGAAAAAGAATGGAGAAATCAGAATATGCATTGACTTCAGAAACTTGAATAAAGCCTCTTTGAAGGACAACTATCCTCTCCCAAAGATGGACCAAATTTTTCAAAATATTTTTGGTTCACAAAGGATGTCTATGCTTGATGGTTTTTCAGGTTATGATCAGATCCTTGTGCATCCAGATGATCAGGAAAAAACAACCTTTACTACACCATGGGGCACTTTCATGTATGCCAAGATGCCATTTGGTCTCATGAATGCAGGAGCTACCTTTTAGAGGGAAATGGACATTGATTTTTCTGAAGAGAAGGATAAGATCATGGTTGTTTATCGTGATGACATAACAGTCTTCTCAAAAAGGGAAGAAGATCACTTGAAACACCTAGAAATAATTTTGTTGAAGTGTAGAAGGTTTGACATCTCTCTAAATCCCACCAAAATTATTATTTCTTTAACTTCAGGTAAATTACTTGGAAATATCATTTCTAAATATGGGATTAAGATTGATCCAAACAGGGTCAATGCAATTCAAAAGGTGGATTTTCCTAGAAGCAGGAAGGAGATTCAATATTTCCTTGGAAAGGTAAATTTTGTAAGGCAATTTATTCCTAATTTTGCTGAGATTGTGAAAGAAATAACAAAGATGCTGAAGAAAGGAGTCGACGTTAAGTGAACAACAGAGGCAAAGAATTCATTTGAGGAGACAAAAAATACACTCACCCAAGCACCGGTATTTATTAGTCCAGATTTCTCAAAATAATTTTTAGTTTTTACTTTCGCATCAGAAAATACTATTGATGGAGTTTTGTTGCAAAAGGGACAGCAAGGTATTGAGCAACCCATTTCATTTTTTAGTAGGACATTAGCTAACTCTAAGCTTAATTATAATATCTTAGAGAAGAAAGCTTATGCCTTGGTGAAGGCTATCAAATATTTCAGAATTTATATTCTGCATTCTCATATTGTGGCTTTTGTTCCTAATACTATTGTGAAAGACATCCTCACTCAAGCTAATCCTGATGGTAAGAGGGGAAAATGGATTGATAAATTTCTTGAGTATGATATAGAGATTAAGCCAACAAAATTGGTCAAAGGACAAGGCTTAGCAAAGTTGATGGCATAGTCAAAATTTGATTGTTTTGACATAAATTTGATTGCAGAAATATCAGAAATTTCAGATGAGGAAGAAGAACTAGTCCCTATTGAAGAAAATTACATCTCTTTAGATTGGTACAAGGATATTGTTTTTGTCCTACAACATCATAAAGCACCTGCTAAGTTAACAAAGTCTAAGGCAAGATTTGTGAAGCCAAAATCCTTGAGGTATTGCATTTTTGATAAAAATATGTTTTGGAAGGATACTGCGATATTTTGTTGAATTTTTTGCTGGAAGAGGAGGCTGATAAAGTGATTGAGGAGTTCCACAAAGGAGATTGTGGAGGTCATCATTATTGGAAGGCGAAAATGAACAAGATTCTTAGAGCAGGGTATTATTGGCCTACAATGTTTAAGGATGTTTACAAAAAGATTGTTGCCTACCATGAATGCCAGATTTTCGATGGTAAGAAGAAGCTTGTACCTTTACCTTTAATGACTATCTATGTGGAAGCGCCATTTTAGCAATGGGGGCTAGATTTTATTGGAGAGATTCATCCATAATCATCAGGTCAGCATCGTTGGATTATCATAGCGACTGATTACTTTACTAAATGGATTGAAGCAATCCCAACTAGGCAAGCAAATGATTCTGCTATTATTTATTTTTTGGAAAATAATATCTTGTCTAGATTTGGTTTCCCCATGAGGATTATAACTGATAATGCACATGCATTTAATTCTAAGAAGCTGATCAATTTCTGTCATCAATATCATATTACTCTTGGGCATTCCACTACATATTATTCGCAACGGAATGGTCTTGATGAATCTTCTAACAAGAGCATTGTGAGGATCATTAAAAAGGTGTTGCAGGAAAATAAGAAGGCTTGGAATTTGAAGCTGAAGTATGCCATATGGACTGATAGGATATGCACAAAAAGGTCAATTGGAACTTCACCATATGAACTGGTATATGGAGCTGAAGCCATTTTTCCTACATCTTTAGGGGTACCTGTCATGAAGCTGATTCAAGGATTAGAAGTGGAACCTAATGTATTTTAGAGAAGAATCAATCAGTTAATAGCTCTGCAAGAGAAGAGGGATGAAGTTTATAACAACAATCAACAGTCTCATAACAGAATCAAGAGGACATTTGATAAGAATATCAAGGAAGAAAGTTTTCAAATTCAAGATGAAGTGTTGAAATGGGAGGCCGGAATTGAAGAGAAAGGTAAATATGGTAAGTTTGAGAACTTGTGGAAAGGTCCTTTCAAGATAGCTTCTTTCCATGGAAACAATACTTACATACTGCAGGGGATAGATGGAAAATAATATGCTGGAGGACCTGTCAATGGTAGGTTTTTAAAGCATTACTCTTCCTAAAAATTCTATTGATCATTCATATCATTTTACATATTCCATTTTATGATTTTTTCTGCTAACAATGACAATCAAAATCAACAAGCTTGAGCTGGAGGTGAAGGCCATTAGAGCTTGAGGAGAAAGCTTGGCAATTTCAATTTTTTTATGTTTTGGAAAGAAAATGGATGGCAGCAATGGAACTACTGGTTCTTAGTGTACCACAGGGGCACACTATCCCAAGTGGGGCCATTGTTATCACCCAAAAAAAATTCAAAGCATCATTTTGACAAGGTTACGAAATTTCATGCATCAAAATTGGGTTTTAGGAGTCAATTTAGGTTTGATCAAGGGTAGGTTTTAGATTTCTTATAGTTTAAAGCTCATCCTATGTTTCAAATACAACCTTCTTTAAAGTTCTTTCATGTAAAATATTCATCATTTTCCATTTGTGTGTCATTTCCCAAAGTTTTGTGTCAAAATTGTTCAATTAGCCAAAAAACCATGTTTTCGTAGCACCACCTGTTGAAAAAATTTATTTTGCGCTATGAAAGCACTGATAGTTTCATAGCATAAACATGAAAAATTACACTACAGGTGCTATGAAAACGTGGATTTGTAAATTTCTTGTCATTTGAGTTGGCAGATGTCAGAAACTGTTGGGAAAGGGTAGGATAGTGGCATGTCAAGTCATGTAATGATAAAATTCGATATACACCCATGTTTGCAGTTATCATTGTCATTATAGGTTATGAATGAGGCATCATTCAGTTATGAGAGGACATTTTAAATTTCAAAATCTTTCCTAATTAGTCATTCTCATTCCCTTTTTCTTCCATTCGAAATTTCTGAGCTCTTAGTGTCAAGCCAAACTTGAGGCTGGTTCATACAAAGGTTTTACTACACCCATATCAAGTGAGGCTACTATTACAATTATTCAAGCAAGGCTGTTGTTACATTTTTTCAATCGAGGCTACAATATTTTTTCAATAACATGGCAGAGGAAAAGAAAATTCACAAAGGAGGACACTACTTAAGACATGAACTTGAAGATATGAAAGCAATAATTGAAGACCCAGTAGTGATGGAAGCGTTTAGAAGATTAGGTTGCCGATGGTTTTGTGAGAAGTTGCAGGGCTGTCACACACAGGTATCCAAAGAATTTTCCATGAATTTCAATGGGACAGCCACTAAGGTCGGGATGCTAAGTGTTTCTATTACAACAAAGATCATTGTTGTTGTTACTGAGATACCAAAAGGTCAAGAAACCTGGTTCAAAAGTTTCAACTTTGATATGGAGCCGTGTAAATAGTTCATGAAGCCTGAGTACATAGACATGGACCATAATAATGCTATCCCTAGAAGCTGCATCAAAGATAACTAGTCAAAACAACTGCTCAACATTCAGAAATATTTTACCTATGAAGGCAGATAACACAAGGTTTATTCATATCATTTCAAACTACTTATACACTTCACTGGTAAGATTTCACTTGATTTACCTTTTTATCTGCATATGAGTCTTGCAAAGATGGTTGATAAGGTGCAAGAAAAGTCTGAAGGGAGTGAAACATCCTTGTTTCATCATGGTTTAATGAAGTTATTAATTTTAGATGAACTTCAGAATATAGGCAGAGATTGGTCAACTTTCTTGTTTATAAATGGTTTTGAGTTGGAAACCCTAACTCCTACAATAAACCCTAAAGATAAAGGATTTTCATCACCACTAGCAGTAGAACCAAGTCAACCCGTGGCTTCAAAACCAAAAGAAACTGTAGGAGCGAAGTCAAGAAAGCAAACTGAGAAAGGGCCAGAGCAAATGCAAATGCTTAATAATTCAACTCACCCACCTGCAAAATAGAGATCAAAGGTTGTCAAAGATGAAAAATAGAAATAAGTTGTCAGCAAGGGGACCTAAAGAGTAACTAGAAGCCAAGCAGTGGCATTAAAAGGAAAGACAGTTGCTATAGAGGAAAACACAGTAACAAAGGGGAATCTAGAGGATATTCTTCATGCCATTGACATAGAAGAGACACCATTGTCCAAGCTGAGTTCATTGTGGAAGAGGAGCATAAATTGAAAGGCCAAGTCTTCTAAGAAGCTAGAGTTTGAGGGGGAAGATGGAGGTTTCATCTTTCAAGCCAGAAAGCCTATGACTAGGAATTCTAGGAAACTGATGGAAGATAGCAAAGAAGTTCAAATACCCATTGGGACAGTTGAATACCGTAAAGAAATTGTTGATCTTTCAAAACCTACAGTGAAGGATACAATCAACGAAACAAAAAGGGGAAAGGAGAAAGTGACAGAGAAAACAGAGTTTCAGTGCCTTGAGGAGAAATTAAGGTGGGAAAACTAAGAAATTGCTGTCATGGAAAAGAGAGCTATAAATCACAGTGTCGAGAAAGTACAGTTTAAAATAATGAAGTCACTATGGGAAGGACAAACTGATTATGTTTCTGAAACTCCAAGTAGTACAGAGAAATTTTTCAAATGGACAGTTCCAGCAATAAAGGAAGCTAAGTTTTTCAGAATAATAAATACTCATTTGAGAGCTACTAACAGAAGACTTAAAGACCATGTGAAATATTTATAGCAGCAATTGGATTTGATTCATGATGAGTGAAAGAGTAGAGGCATTAAAATGACAATCATAGAAGAACGAATAGCTCAATCAAGTGTAAATGAAGAAGGGACCTCAAGAAAGCTGAAATGACTATGTTTTTACAGTTGATATGGTTTTTAAATGATGGAGATAAGTATATTTTGAGTTTTTTGCATAACTACAGTTTTCACTTGGAAAAGTTTTGACAAAAATGCATACTCAGCAGTTTCGTAGCGCATTCAGTGTAAAAAAGTAGAAAAGCGCTACAAAATTGTTGTAGCGGCTTTTATTGCTTATTTTGATCAATTTTTGAAGGGTTAAGGAATGAATCAAGAACTTAAATTGCTATGGAGGATGTATTAATGGAAATTAAAATAATCCTGGAGGAAAGAAGTCAAAGTTTTGAAGAATAAAGGTTGAAATGACAGTGCTACGAAAGACACTACGAAACTGATGTATTTTCGTAGCCCAGATAATTACAGCATTTTGAGTAGTGTTTAAAGTGGTTTTAGACAGCTAGAGGCTAGGGGAGAGTTATGGGATGTGTTATGAAAACTTCCAGCAGCCAAGGACCATGAAATGAAGGATACATGATGGTTAGAATGTTCAAAGAGTGCAAAATATCTTATGCCTAAAAAGAAGGATTCTGTTTCCTATTTTGATGGAGGTCAGCAATATGGTCATGAAGAAATGAAGCCCATCATCCAGATTTGACCATGTGATGATACACTTGGAAATGATGTAAATTTGAATAGATAAGGTTTTTATAGATAGCATTAAGCAGCTTCAGTCCTTTTTGGAATAGGATTGTTTAAGTATATTAGGTGTCTTTTTATAATAAATTCCATGTCTTATGGTTATGCAAGGTGTTAGTAGTTAGAAATTCAATGTATCTAGCCTAGAGGTAGAGCATCTCAGGTTGTAAGAGGTCTATTAAAGGCTATGAGGTAGAATTTGTAAAGGGTTGGACATTTTTGGAAAAATTGTGCTTATTGTGAATTGACTGATTTTCAGCTAATACAGAGATTTTCTACTTGACTAACTTGAGATTCAGATGGAGTTTTAGTCTGTTCCTATTCTATTTTCATCTCTTATATTATCTCATTACAGTCGTGTTTCATCTATATTACTCAGAATTCATCTTTAGATGCTCTGACTTCCTATATAAGTGAACTGACTGTGTTTTTACAGTTTCATGTGTGTGTACCTTATGACTAAAACTCTGATATGCCTCAACTTCCATGTTAAGTAGATTCACTAAATTACTGAGATGCTTTGACTCCATAAGCCCAATGTCTTCATGCTGATGTGATTCTCAACCTAAATCTATCATTTATATTTTTATTGCCTAAATAGAGTTAGCCATCTATATTTTTATCCAAATCATTAACCGTTGAGAGAGCCCTCTCAGGCTAAGGAGGCTAAGCCTTAGTCAAAAGATTAGGTTTGAAATAGTTACATGAAGTTGAATAATCAAGCAGCCTATCAGATCTAATTTTGTGATAACACCTCCTTAGGAAGCAATGGTGCCCATTGCCTTAAGTTCCTCCATGAGAGGCAAATTCTACGGAACTTGGTATTGGATTTGTCCAGGATGTCACGGACCTATTGGCAAACATGTTGGATGTAGATGTGTCATTGGTGGGTAGCCATTGAAGGATCTTGGTAAAGTTATCCATTATCGTGTTCCTCTGTTTCTCAAGGGCCTCCTCGAGCAATATTTTGATAGGATCTCCTGCTCCCTCGTCTTTCTTTCCTTTCGTCATGGGGGGTCGTCGGGGTTTTTGAGGTTGTTCTTGCAACGATTCAACCAAATCAAGCCCGAACTCCTTATACCCTGACTACATTGGGGACATGCAAAGAAAACCATAGAAAGAGCATACCTCTCTAATATCACTGATCCAGATTTATGCAGGAACGCAATAGAATACACATATAACCATAAACACAGAGATGCAACGGAAATAATGCTTCAATTTATTAAAAAAAATGACTGAAATATGTTTAAAAATAGAATGGAAATAAACAATCTAGGGAATTGGTAACATAACTCTGAGAAGAGATGTGATAGTTACAAGCCTATGAACTGTGTTACAATGAGACATAATAGAAATGAACGAGCGAGGGCACCAGTAGCATATTTCTAAGAAGAGATGTGACGGCTACCAGCCCCTCCACTGTGTTACAATGAGGCTCAAAGGCCTATTTATTGTTGAGAAACAATGGAAAACCATAAACATCCAATAAATTAATCCTAGGAGATGAAGCGCCAAAACTGTGGGTCTTGTTTGGGTAAATTAGTGTTTCAACTTCCTGGGGACGTAACTTTGGCATACGATCTCCGTTTGACGCGCTCAATACCTCGTTAGAAATATCTATCTAAGGACTACAAATTTTCAATGAGAAAAATCAATTTATAGACCCATGTTGCTCCTAGCTTCCCCAAAAATTTTTGTTTAGGGCCTTAAAACGACTCTGGAAGTTCAGGACCCGAAAAACTGCTAAAAATAGTAAGTTGTGTTAAAAATGAACAATTGAAAGAACTAATGGTGGGGGTTCAAATGGAATAGGAGGGTGGCCACCAATATCCACCTGGATCATTAGGGCCCTAAAACGGCTATGGGAGTGCAAGACCCGAAAACCTGCTAAAAATAGTAAGTTGTGATGAAAGTTAAAAACTGCAAGAATTAATGGTGTAGGTCCAAATGGAATAGGTGGGTGGCCACTGATATCCACCTGGATCACCAAATGATTCATCCCTAACTTAAGTGAACTGATTCATTACAGGTCATCAAAACTTTTCACCTAATGTATTTACCCTAGGTAAGTGCAAAAACACCATAATTACATTTACTTCCATCAAAAGTAAAAACATGATTTCTCAAGGTGAAAATCAAAATTGCAGATAAAACTTAGAAAAATCAGACACTGGTCAGGTGCACAGCACCAGTGTCAGGTGTGCAGTGCCAATGTGAGGTGTGCCCTCCATCTTGCAGTTGAGTTTTGGATGGGTTGTAGGTGTCCAAACTGAGCTCAGGATAGCTCATTGGAAAGATTATTCATTCTAATTTCCAGATATGTGCTTGGTTTGCAGAGTTGACCTGATTTTTCCTCTAAAAATATGATTCTCCCAAGACTGCTCAGGAGCGTAGCGCCAAGGTGAAAAAGGAGGCAGAACTATGATTTTCTGATTGTTTTTCGACTTTTTCACCTACTAGTTTGACCAAACAAGACTGGAAAAGTGGTTGACCTATATGTTATCCCTACTTTGAATCTAATGGAGGTCTCCTTTTGACCAAAATATTCCTCAGACAAAAGCGCAACGCCTAGGGCGCTGTGCTCCTGACAGTCCAATTGTCACATAACTGTCCAAGAATGCACAAAAACTTCTAAAATTTGTAAAAATGTATCAAAACTTTCCAAAATGTCATGAATGGTGGCTAATAATGAGTTTTAGGCATGGAGTGAGGCTTCATCAAGGATATCAATCCTTCTTTTCTCTTCTTTCATGGTTAGGGTTTCAATTTTTGCATTGGGTTGTTTAAGTTTTAACCTTGCAATTTTGTTTCTCTTGGCATAGTGCTTTTTCATCCTTTTTTGAATATCATTGTCTTTCTTGGCCTTTTTTAGCAACTTCTCAAGGTGTTTATTTATTGACCAAAGCCAACCATCATTATTCTCCTTGATTACAACTGAAAATTTCTCATTAAGAGTGACCTCATCTGCTAGTTCTCTTTCTTTCTGCCTTTCTAGTTCTAGGGCTCTTTTCAAACCTCTAGTCTTTGGCCTTATTCTTGGCACTTGTTCTTTTGGTTCATCTAGCACACCATATTTTTCTAGTGTCTCTTCAAGAAAGACTTTAGCTTTTTCTACCTCTCTTTGAGCTTTGATGAATTTCACTTCATCAATGAAGTGTTTGGTCCTTAGCTGCTAGTTCTCTTGCTCAAGAAAGGTAATGAAAAATTTAGATCTATCAATATTAGTTTGTATCTCCCTAATATTGGCTTATTTTTCCTTGATGACTCTGCTAGTGATCTTAGAATCATCTTGCTGATTCAAGTCAACAAGGTCAAACTCCATTTCTGTCTCATGAAGATTTCCCTTCTCATGCCTAATCTCTTCCTGAATATCTTCCTCTGTCATCTTTCGCTTTCCTTTGTCTACCTGCTTTGTTGATGAAGAAGGCAAGGACCCTTCCATAATATATGGAGAAAACACTTTCCTATGAACTCTCTGATATGCTTTTGCCAATGTCTCTATCTCAGCCACTTTGGTATTTTGAATCTCACTGTTCTTAGCCATGCTAGATGACCCAATATGAGTGTGAAATGGTGATTATGGTGGTGAAATGGGTGAAGTAGTTTGAGCTAATGAAGAAGTAGATAGTGTGGGATGAGATGGAGGAATGGATGTGGAAGGATGAGATGGTGGAGGCACAACTTGAGCATGTTGAATTGGTGGAGCAGTAAATATGTCATTAGATATGAAAGTGTCCCATGAGATGTTCAATTGATCAAGGTGATGGAGGAAAATGATCTTAATAAGGGAGTGGTGAAAAATACTTTTCATCTAGTGGTCATAATCTCTCTTTTGAAAAATGTATGCCATTTTGTCAATGTTCCTGAAGAGATAATAAGGTATGTTGAGCATTTTGACCCTTGTGAAGTGCACTAATAACCAGATATGGTAGGTGTAGAGTCTAGAGAACCTTCCTCTAGAAGAAAAGTTCTTCATGATAATTTTCATCATGGGGGCATACTTATTCAGGAGGTAAGAGAAAGGAAAGACCCTCTTTCCTTCATTCTTGTACCTTGGCTTGATGTATGGTTCATAGTAATGATTATCCAAGTCTTTTTCCTTGGACCAATTTTCACCAACATTTGGAATTCCAGTGGCATCTTCTATGATGGATGTGGATACTGTGAAAGTGACACCATCAAGGGTTATCTAGTTGTCATGAAGATTAGAGATGAAAAGCCTACTCAAAATAGGGTGATGTTGGACCCTTTTTATTTTTTCACAAAAGTCAAAACATCCTACATACTTGAAAGATGTCACAGCCATAGGAGAGGCCATGAGTTCTATGGTGTTTGTAGGTTAAATTCTAAGTATCCTCCCTGCTTTGTGTGGCCTCATCTCTTCCCTTTCCTCTTCCTCATTGAATTATCTGTTTTCTTCTTCCATAGTGTCTTCGTTAGAAACCATAGGGGAGATGAATTGGGAGTGAAATGTAGGTTTAGGAAGTGGGGAATGGGATGGAAAAATTAGGGAGATAGGGGAAGGGATTATTAAATTGAGGGAGGTGACGGGGAGTAGAAATGTTGTGGGATTTGGGAATAGGAATTTTATTATAGGCATGGGGATTTGGGAGCCTAGAAATTTGAAATACCTAGGTCTTAGGGTTTAGGGGATAAAGGGCTTTGGATAAAGGGATATAGTGAAATGGGGATTGGGAAAGCCTTTAATTATAATGTGGGAAGGGTAGTGGAAGTCTTAGGAAGTGTAATTGAAAATTAGGAATGGAACTAGGGTTTTCAAGCTTTGAAAACTCCAAATTTCACACAAGAAACTTAACATCATGAAATTTTCATTTAAGAAATGAAAGGAGGGTGTGATGAGGCCCTATTTACTTGCTAGGAGGTGGAGAAATTATTTGTTGAAGTTTTGGAGTACTTGCACAAATTTTTGGAGCTTGCATACGAAATTGGATAGGTGCGCAATGCCTTTGGTGTGTGCACAATGCCTATCTACCAGGTGCGCAACATATTTTCTCTATGTGCAACGCTTGTCCCGAGTGAGTAGTGCCTTGTTCCAAGTGTGCAACGCCTCGTAGAAACTTGACCTTTCAACTTTCAAATTTTGTTTTCGAGCTATGTCAGTGATGGCTCGATGGAATAAAGAGCAAAGGAATGTCTTTTTGATCTTTGGATGGGCTTTATGCTTAATGGATTGGATGTTTTGAGATTTGGGACCCACTTTTCCTTCTTGCTTTCACTTTAAACTTTTGAAACTATACCTTTCACCTTGACTTCTTTCCTTTGACAATTGATTATTTTGATGGACTAGGAACTCTTTGAAATTTGATATTTTATTTGTTGGCATGTGGAGCTCTAAGTTGGCAGCTTGGGAACCTTGTACTTATTACATATTAAATGACATAAAATTACAAAATAAAAAATAAAAAATTACATATTTTTTGGAGTAAAAATTACATTTTTGGATGAAAATCACAACTTTGGAATCAAAATTACATCTTTGAAAATCATATTTACATGTTAAAGAGATGTTATTTTGTTCACTACTTACTTGCTGGTCTTATGCAATGAAAATGAAGTTTTATTGGGCCTTGGAAACCCTAATGACCTAATGGTAACTTTGAAAAACCCTAAAAGACCTAATGAGTCCTTGAATAAATGAAATTCATGGTTACATGACTGAACAAGTGGTATGATCTCATGAATGATGTACATTCAGCAAAGTATGAAAATGAGCCAGCAAGTAATAAAATTTGAGGAAGAGTGATGTTTTTGGACTAGGGCTACCATTAGTGACTATTTTTTTGCATGACCTAGTGGAATGATACAAAATTTCTGAGTGGGACTCCTATAATGATATGAAAAGAGGATTTTGGCAGGATGGAAATATTGACACTAACACACCCACTGGAAACTTTGGTTCAAAACACTACTACATTATTGGTGTCCAAGGGATGAAATATTTTGTAACATTAGAAAAAATGATTTTTTTGACTACCTCCAGAATATATCAAAACAAAAACTCAATCTGAAGCATGGTTTTTCTTCCAACTGGAGTACATATTTAGCATACTGAGAGTACATAGTACTAGGTTGCCAGAAAATCCCATTTATAAAGAAATATCTCAATTCTTGGTTTCTAAAATATTTTTCTACTAAGAAGGAATTTTTTCATACATATTTGACACTGGTAATAACTTCCACATTATCTCTAGCTAGTATTTTTATTTTTGTATCCAAAATTATAGGTTTAGGCATAGATATCACAACAAATTGCATTGAAATCATGTTTTTTCTTTACTGATTTGGTTGTCTTGTTTCGAAGGAGTTACTTTTGAAAATTATATACAATTTATTCATGAAGTCTTGCAAGAGGTATATTTTCAATATCTATATTCTCAGCTTCAAATATTTCCCTAACTAGGTATGGGATTATGCCAGGAGTAAAAGACAATTATTTCCTTAGATAATTTGTATTCTATGGATCTCTTTCATTGTAAATAATATCTTTCATTGTGCATAAAAACTCAGGAAGCTATTTTATGTCATATATTCTTTGTCTCATAAACATGTTTGCATAATTATGGACATGAACTTTTGTTTCTCTAGAAAATTCATGGAGAATTTCCTTGATTATCTCAGTGACTCGCTTGTCACTGTTCATGATATTAATTTTTCCATATTCTTCAATTATAGACCACCACAATTCCTAATTAAATTGGAATACCCAAGTGATCCTTAAGGCTAATTTTGACCATGAGACTCTATTTCAATGAATTAACTTTTGAGTAATTTCCCATGCAATCCAGGTATGGGTTTCCAAGAGAATCTCATTTTTAAATTTGAAGTTCAATTTCATTATTGAAACTTGATCTATGTTAGCTCAACTAAGACTAGGAAACTCATATGTGTTTGAAGAATCATATGAATTTATACTAGTATAACCATACTTGCATTGCATCATTTTTCCCATGTATATTCAAAAGGTTGATTAAGTTTATTATCATTTAGACTTTGGGGTCATTTACTATATACTTCTCCTTCTTCTTCCACCATTTTTATTTTTTCATTTTATTTTTGTGGAAGATCAAAAAATGGAATTTGGGATTGAACTAGAGTTAATTTTTCTCTTCCAATGAAATAACTTTTTCAAATTGAAAAATTATGGGATTATGTACAAAAAACTGTTTAAACAAAAGTGAAGTATTTTTCTTTTGAGGGCCTTTTTCTTCTAGCTAGAATGTTTAGCTATATACTTTTGCAGCACTGAGTGCTTCTTCTAGCTCAGGCCTTTCGTTTTCCAGAAATAGTTTCAAATATTCTACCTTTTCCCTAATCTTATCTAATTTCATATTTACATATTTTAAACTATCATAATATTCATATTCTTTATGACTCAAATCATCTAAACTTGAATGAAGTCCTAACACATGGGACTGGAATTTTAACACTTCTTGTGATAAGCCATCTAGATTGTATGCCACACATGTTAGATGCTATTTTTTATAGTTTTGGATCCTTACTATGCCTTGGGGATTTTCATTAGTCAATTTCCTGTATTGTAGGAAATCTACATCAGCTAAAACATTCCCATTTTTTATTTTTTGGACAAAATTGCTAGGGGAAAGTCTTATTTTTGGGAATATATGTTTGTCAAGATCCTCGCTTGTCTTTTCTATAATAAATATGTGTCTCGTGAAATCAATGTCCCTTAGAGAGGAAATATGAAAGAATTCTTGGAATTCTGCATGTTGGCCTAAGTTTTCATTTTTCAACATAGGTTGGGGTCTATGGAAGCCCTAAAAATTTCTGTCAGGACTAGGACTTTTGGTACTATACAAAACTTGCATTGAGAGGATGATTCATATTTATGTTTTTCCATATGCTTACTGAGATCTGAAGAATCATGGATTCTGAGGGAGTGGATTATGGTAGGGATTTTAGACGTTGAGTTTTCATTTCTTAATTTATTGACTGGTCCTCTAATCGACTCGGAGATAGACAATTTTGTAGGTTCTGGAGGTGAAAATTACTTTTGAGATAATGAATGATATTCTAGCGTCGATTCATTGGGAATTTTCGGATCGGTAGATACTTAGGTGATAGGAGTGAAATTCCTATGTCCTACCGCCATGCCTTTTGTTGTTTCTCTCTATGTAAGATGAGGGTTAAGTATTGGAAGAGTTGTAGAAACAAACTACAAACATACAATAGAATGTAACTCGAAAATATTAGACTGTTCAATTGTATCAAAACCAGAAAAATGGATGTAGGCTTGGAGGAGTTCATTGATATGGGGGTAAATTAAGGAAACTTTATACCTTGGGATAATGGATGACCAAAAAGGACCATTGTGCAGAGGGTCTTCAACTCGTCCTAACAGGTGTCAGTAAATTGATTATGGTGTGAGTCAATTACAAAAAATGGGAATGACACATTAAAACCAAGTTTGAATAAAGGATTAATTCCAAATTATACTAGCCCAAGATGCACATACTTATACCCTTTCTCAAGACCCCATTGAACATATTTTGGTTTTATAAGTGGGTTATGACACGTTGACTAGGCGAGATTAATAGGTATATTTATATAGGTATATATAATAAGGTTGGTTGCATGAAATTTGAACATTGGAAGATCATAAATCTTGCTAGGAGATATTTTAGGTAGCTACCAATTAGTATTAGGAGTAAATTCCAAAAATACTGCCCTGCTATCATACAGGGGCCCAAATTGCGACATATTCAAAATTCTTCCACTCCATTTATTTTTCTTAGAAAATTTCATATCAGTATAGAAATCATAACTACTTGAGGTCTTTTTTACTGCAATTCACTACTCAGTATTGTGCAACTAGGTAAGGAAAATAAATTTTTGAAGGTAAAATATTATGCACCTAAAGAATGGGACCCTCTCGGAGCCATAATTCCTTTCTTCGACTCCAATTCTCTAAAAACATGGTCCACCAAATAATTGTGTTGCAATAAGATTTGAGATCATGTCTTCACTGTATTAATCACATATTGCTTGCTATACTAATAGCTAATATGGCTCAAAATTTTTACTCAAATAATTATGAAAACTAAGAAAACAAATATGTAGAACATAAATATTTATTTATAGCAAATATCTCAATTTAAAGTATTTGGATTTGATACCAAATTTATATACTTCGCTCAGAGGAACATATAGAACTTAAGAAAGTATTATAAAATTAGTACAAAAAATACATATCGTAGTAAACTCACATAACTTTAGACATGAAATACATATGGGATCAAACTCAAAAACTCTAGAAAACCTAAGAGATACACCACTTTAGATTCTTAGATGCACTCCCATTCATCTGCATAGGCTTGTCAAACTCAGCCTAAAGAAAGAATGATACAAAGCTTTTGAGAGAGAGAGAGCTCATAACAAAAACTCTAGAACTCCAGACTCAAATGAGGAGAATGGGGAAACTATCCCTTATCTATAGGATTTCAAGGGAGCCAAGATTGTCTCTTCTAGATATCACATGACTCATGAAAATTCATGAATATTTTGTACTATAGATATCATATATGAACTTTTCTGTAGATTATCTGAAATGTGGGTAAAACTACACCAAAAGTTAGAGAAGTGCTCCAAGTTTCAAATGTGTATCCAGAAAGTTAGTATAAGATTTTACTTTGTAGGAAAACCCCCTCCACTTAGTCATGTTAAAATTGTCCTGAAAATCTATCCTAAAATTTACATAGTGGAGATATTCAACCATAATATCTCCACAATGACTAGAAATGATATTCAACCCAACATGCTTCCTTACAAATATTCATTAATTCACTTGGATAACCATAATTATCAGTATCACTTAAGTACAAAAGTTGTGGGCTTGATGATAGATGAGATTTTGCATGAGGTGGCATGATATTACAGAACAGAAATAAATTTTCAAAATATTTCAATGTGGCTCTACTCAGAAGTATGCAAAGTGGATACTCATTGGATGTGGAATTTGATTTTGCATCCAACGAGTGTCTACACTTGACATTTCAGTAAAGTTATAAGGAGATAATATGAAAATACAATAAATAGGAAGTTTATTTTATTTTTCTTTAAAAGATAATAATTATTATTTTATTATTGCAACTATTATTTTATTATTTTTCTTAGGAGGCCCATTTTATACCTCAAAATTCTTCTAATGAAAAAATAAGGAGGAGATTGAAAACACTAGGGTATATTCCCTAGTGGAGTCACCAATTCTGTTGTGATTGAAACTACACAATCACATGGAGTCGTTGCTTCATGAATCTTGCCTAAGATTCACTTGACATATGTGTGTGCAATAAAAGTGCAAAGAGTGATTCAAACAATCCTATAATATGCAAACAATAACATAATATTCAAAGGAAGGTGGGAATCCATGCCTGATGCATGATGATACAATCGATAGTTGGAGTAGCCAACATGAGGTACACCAAATATCCTAGTTTCCATGGCACCAAGGTGAGAAGCTACAAAAAAAAAAAAAACCAAGAGTACCCAAATCTTTTCCAACAAAGTTATTCCAGCACAATAACAATTATTGATAATCCATAAGCAACATGAACAAATTGAATGATAACAATGGACATCAACAATATAGAGGAAGGGAATAAAATTTTGTATGAAAATCAAATGGCCAACATAAATGGTATACCTCAAGGCATAAGAGCCTTCTCCTCTTTAGCTAGCAACTTCGTTTCCTCCTCCTAAAAGAATGAACTCACAAATATAACAAATCTCTCACACTATAGTATAGTCTCTAGATCTAACTAGATCTAGCTCCTTTCATCTTGATTGGGTGAGATTATACGGGTTCATTCTATCCTTCACTGAATGTAGCTAGACACCTATGGGCTTGAGATGTTATGAAACTTATATAACAATGGACCCTTTTTAATTCATACATAAGTAGGTTGAGTTGATCTCCTTATGAATGACAAACTCTAGAACCTTTTTCTAAATTATTAAATGATTATTATTTCATAATTATGAAATTGTGACAAAATAATTATGAGAAATTACTCAATTATGTAATTTCACCCTTTTAACATGGAATACATCCCTTGTAAGGCCCACATAAGTAAAATCAAGGGTGAAACGGGATGCATTATCGCCAACGACAAAGGAAAGTTGAGCTTGGGTCTCTCTCTCTATGGTGGAATGGAAAATAGGCCTATAACATCCACCACTTATGTTGGCATCTCCTTTAACTCCAAATCCACCATCACCATTGACTTCCCCCCAAACAATGTTGCAACATGTACTTCAACCTCCTCCAAAATATCCTTCAACAATGCCCTCCACCAATGTTCCCCTTATAATTTATCCTCCTCCAAATCCACAAACATTTCCTACCCATCTATCAAAGGTGCTAAATCCTCTTCCTTCCATGTTATTTTAACTTATCTCTAATTCCTCTATCACCAATGGCTCTTCCTCATTCATCATCTCCAATTCCAATCCCACCACTTCCCATCCATGTCCATTACTTACCCCAATTCCACAACCAAATCCACCTCCAATCCCTATGCTATTAAAAAATCGACCTTGGAATATGTTGTTCATTAACAATATACTTCCACAACCAAAAGGATCATGATCAAAACCATGATGTGAAGTGTTGTATCTTAAGAGACAATCCCTCGGTTGTGGAAGGAATCAGTGCTTAAGACATTTTAAAAGTGTGTCACAGGAATGATTTTATCATAAGGTATTTGTTCTATCCCTATGGAAACTAGTTTTCTAAAACCCTTAATGATCTGGAATAATAAAAGATTTCATAATGCCATTCACTACTAATATCTGAATGAAAAGAAGAACTGCAGGGGAAACTCAAAAGTAATATGTTGAAAACACATAATCTACCACTTTTAAGTTTCAGATGAAATTCATGGATAGAGATGAAACTCAAAATAATATGTTGTAAACATAGAATCTATTACTTTAAAGTTTCATCAGGAGTTTGTGAAGAGAGGGGAAAATCAAAATAATATGCTGTAAACATAGAATGTATTACTTTTAAGTTTTAGAGAGAATTTTTGAAGGGAGAAGAGATTGAGTGAAGGAGCGCGAATTAAGTTTATTTAACTCTTACTCACAGATGTAATTAAGAGACCAGCTGCTACATTACTTCACTTCATTCAAAGAAGAAAGGACAAAAAATGGCACAAGAAACATGAATCACCATCAATAGTTGTAGGAAAATTACTACTTCTTTCATTTACCCATCATAAAAAGAAGTACAAAATGTAATCCCCAAGAGGTCCAGAACTCGGAACCTCTCTTCAGTCTTTCTCCCTTCCTTAAATACAAAAAAAAGCAGTTTGTAATTTCTCGAGCTTCTTGAAACTCCTAAACTTCCTAAATTGTTAAACTACTTATTACATTGCAATCGAGGACACCATTGTAGCTTCGATCTTAACAAAGAAAACAAAATACACTTGGAATATAATCCCCTTGCTGAGTCTGATTTGTTTTTGATGTGTCTCCTTCTGTTTTAGCTGTGTTGTCCTAACAGTTTTCATAAACGCATCTCCACCCGACTATGCCCATGATTTTTCATTTCGAAAGTTTTCATCATGTCACCTACTACCCGACTCTACGTCGGGGCACTTACCTGAGTCTCTCTGCCCGCGTTCAGACTTTCCTCCATTATCAAGGAATTTTACCGGCTTTACGTTATAATCCTCCTTTTTTCCTCTGATGTGATTTAACACAGGAATGCCTTACCTCTGGATTTGAAGACCTTTGGAGTTCTCTTTTGAAGCCACATCGCATCTGCCCAATGCCACACTTTGAATGCCATTGTTTTCAACTTTTCCTTAACACTTATCTTTTAAATCTTGTGATGTGCACTTATGTGATCGGGCACCACCGCATCACGAAACTGCATTTTAAACATTACCGTGGACACATACGTGGAACAGTGGTTGTAGAGTCCCACAATATGGTGACCAATCACGGTGCATCACATATCAAAAAACTTAACATATAACTTAAATGGTAAAAAATACAAACTCCGATGTGAAGTTGTGACATAATCTCCATCGTAGATCTTCGCCAAATCCAACGACCTCGCTATACCGTCTCACACTGCCATCTCCCATCCTTGTCGCATCGCAACCAAAATAATTTACCTTGCGTAGTCTTAATGCTAAACTCTAAGCCCACTGATGTGCGATATGCGCTAGATCGTTGTGCCAACACGTGGCTCCTCCCTTTATCGCATCGCAAGTTTCACTTCTTACCGCATCGCAAGTTGTTTTGTATAACTTGCGAAGTCCTTACCACATAAAGTCAATAACCTCTGATACGAATTTGCATTGTGCCGACACGTGGTCCTTCTCCTCATCGCATTGAAAGATATATTCTTTGACTTAGGATGTCATCTCAGCCATCGGTCTCTTCCCCTTCAGATCTGCAATTGGATCCTCGTTGTCCGATTGCCTCCTTTGAAAATCTTCTAAGTGTTTATGTCTTAGTCGATTTCTCTACTTTCTACCATTGTTGCTCCACAACTCTGCTATCCTTCCTAAGATTTATTCAATATTTAAAAGTGTTGATCTCTACTAAGCTTGCAAATGAGCACGTCTTGACCTTGTCCAGTGTGTAATGTTTTGAATGTGCCCATCAGTCTGGCTCTTGAACTATTTTGCATGTGAATAAGCCTGACTTGAGCCCTCCTGCATGATTTTCTCTCTACTGCTCCTCTAGCTTAGATTACACCTCCAATGTTGTTGTTTCCTTGATTTTGGTTTTGGTGCACCTGTGATGACGAATCCTCATTGAGCTTGTGGTTATCCTTTCGAGCATATTACAGGTCTTTTTGAAATTTTAAAATTTTTTCCTCAATAACCTTGAATTGCTCATAACCTCTGTTAAATTTTAGCTGAGTCAAATTAGGCTACAGCATCTGGCTCCAATTGGGGACAACTCTTTGGTAACAAAGTGCTGAGAACTTGTAGATCAGTAGCCTTTATTGGGAATGGATTCAAATAGAACTTGTAGATCAACAGCCTTTATTAGGCATGGAGTCAAATAGCAATTGTAGAACAATAGCCTTAATTAGGCATGGATTCAATCCCAAATGTGAGTTGATCCAGTATGAAAACCTCCAGAAACCTGCTACACTAACCTGCTACACTTTGGACTCCTTCCTTTATTCTTAAACTGAAAATACTGCAACTAAAAATTCTCAACTTTTGAGCTTATTTATGCACAACTCCTACATATGTATTCATGTCTAAACTCAATAAGGTGAAGTCAGCCTTCCAATTGCACCAATCCAACATCTACATGTTAGGCTTAATTCCTCCATACTGTTGAAATTTGAAGATCATAAGAGGGAGATATCATGAAATTTTTCCAGATACCAAGCTTTGCACGTACCTTTGCATAGATGTTTGGTGTTGACAAAAGAAATTTTTCATATAGTCTGCTACTTTATCATAGAATTAATAAGACCAATTTTCTGTTGCCTCCTTTTCTTGAACATTTTGCTGATGTAGACTTCTTTGAATGGGGCAGCTTCCTTCATTGTTAGACTCCTCAACTTGAGGTTGTATACGGGAAAATTGATTGTTGTTTTCTGCTGATAACCATTTAGGCTCGAAAGAGAAATATAAGGTTTATTCCTCATCATGTTGATGTTCGTCGTATAATGCCAACTCTTGAAAAAAATATTCCTCCTCCTGCAAACACACCTGAGAAGCTTCACTAGTTTTTTCTCTATTCACAAAATCATTAAAATTGTGAAAATTGTAATGATCTTCTAGGCTTTCAGCGTGTAGTTCAGTTGTTGCAACGAATTTTCGACCAGAATATTCAAAATTATTGAATTATTTTGTTTCATCAATACAGGAATCCCCTGACCCCTTTTGAAAATCCTTGTTCATCTCTGAATTTGCATTCTCTTGTAAAGCAATTCCAATGTTTTCTTGAGAGGCCCTCTTGTCTTCAAAAAAACTTGTTCTTTCAACATGACAGGAGAAATTTCTACAAGCCCACACATTATCTTTGATTTCCTTTGGATAAAGAAACATCAACTCTAGAGTGCAAGGATTTCTCTCCTTGAGATAAAAAGCCAAGACAATAGAAAGAGGCATCAAATAGTAAACCATAGCTGCAACTTCAGGAGGTCGAATCTCTTTTGACATGCTGAAATAAATTTTTTGAAACCTCCTATTAAACTCAGTGATTGATTCATTTCTCTACCTCTAGATAGAATATAATTCCAAAAGGATTTTTTCATATGACTTACACTCGCCCCAATATCTAAGAAATATATCTTGAAAACGTTCCCAGGAACTAATTGAACTTGCTTCTAAACACTAAAACCATTGCTGAGCACCCTGATTTAATGAATGACAAATCATCCTTAAAGCCAAGTCTTCATAAACAATTTTAAAATTTTCCAAAAAGTACTCAAATTCCAAGATATGTTCTTCAACTGAAATATCTTCCCCCTCTCCCAAAAAACTTGGCAAAAATTTGAATCCTTTTGAAGGATATTGATGGAGGATTTTTGGCAGCACCAAGGGTTTGAAAATCACCTTGGTTCCAAGCTGGAAAGAAGTGGATTTCTTATGAGGTAGAATGTTATCACCCAAAGATGATGAATCCTCACCTTTAGGCCCAAACTGTGACAGGTTACTTTCAGGAAGAGTAATGAAACAATCATCTCTCCTTTCATATTTAGGAGATAAAGTTGTGTCAAGATCAATAATACAATTGGAAGAAAAATATTCTTTCTCCAATAAAGAATGTACATTTTGGGCCTTATAATATTCTGAGAAAATAAAGCAGGAAAAAATCTTCTTGATATGTAAGGGAAAATAGACCACCAAATTGATAGTGAAAAATAAAAATTCCTTTAAAAGATTCAAACTCTGATATCTGTATTTTCCATGGTGCTTTCTCATTTTCTTGCATACATAATTCCTTATCTAATGAAACCTTCATCAGTGGAGTCACCAGGTGAATAATAAACAACCAAATTTGTATCTAAATCTTGTTCACCTTCAAGAAATATATTTCAATACCTAGGGAAAAATAACTTCGTGCCTTCGTCCCCAACAACGACGCCAACAAATGTTGTATCTTAAGAGACAATCCCTCGTTTTTGGAAGGAATCAATGCTTAAGACATTTTAAAAGTGTGTCATAGGAATGATTTTATCATAAGGTCTTTGTTCTATCCCTCTGGAAACTAGTTTTCTAAAACCCTTAATGATCTGGAATAATAAAAGATTTCATAATTCCATTTGCTACTGATATCTGAATGAAAAGAAGAACTGCAGGGGAAACTCAAAGTAATATGTTGAAAACACAGAATCTACCACTTTTAAGTTTCAGAGGAAATTCATGGAGAGAGATGAAACTCGAAATAATATGTTGTAAACACATAATCTATTACTTTAAAGTTTCATCAGGAGTTTGTGAAGAGAGGAGTAACTAAAAATAATATGTTATAAACAAAGAATATATTACTTTTAAGTTTCAGAGAGAATTTGTGAAGGGAGAAGAGATGGAGTGAAGGAGCATGAATTAATGTTATTTAACTCTTACTCACAGATGTAATTAAGAGACCAGCTGCTACATTACTTCACTTCATTCAAATAAGAAAGGACACAAAATGGCACAACAAACACGAATCACCATCAACAGTTGTAGGAAACTTATTGCTTCTTTCATTTACCCATCAAAAAAAGAAGTAAAAAATGTAATCCTTGAGAGGTCCAGAACTCAGAACCTCTCTTCACTCTTTATCCCTTCCTTAAATACAAACAGAAGTAGGTTGTAACTGCTCGAGCTTCTTGAAACTCCTAAACTTCCTAAACTGTTAAAATAATTATTACATTGCAATCAAGGACACCATTGTAGCTTCGATCTTAACAAATAAAACAAAATAAATTTGGAATATAATCCCTTTCCCGAGTCTGATTTGTTGCTGATGTGTCTCCTTCCGTTTTGCCTGCGTTTTCCTAATAGTTTGCATAAACACATCTCCACTTGAATCTGCCCATGATTTTTCATTTTGAAAGTTGTCATCATGTCACTTGATACCCGACTCTGCATCGGGTCACTTACCTGAGTCTCTCTTCCCGTGTTCATACTTTCCTCCATTATCAAGGCGTTTATCGGCTTTATGTTCTAATCCTCCTTCTTTCCTCTTATGCGATTTAACACAAGAATGCCTTACCTCTAGATTTGAATACCTTTGGAGTTTTCTTTTGAAACCACATTGCATCCGCACAACATCACACTTCGCATGCCATTGTTTTTAACTTTTTATCGGCACTTATCTTTTAATCTTGCGATGTGCGGTTATTCGATCGGGCACCACTGCATCACGGAACTGCATTTTAGACATTACCATGGACACATACGCGAAATAGTGGTTGTAGGGTCCCACAATATGGTGATCAATCATGGTGCATCACATATCGATGAACTTAACATATAAATTAAATGGTAAACAATAGAAACACTGATGCGAAGTTGTGATGTAATTTCCATCGTAGATCTTCGACAGATCCAACGGCCTCGCTATACTATCTCACACTGCCATCTCTCGTCCTTGTCATATCGCAATGAAAATACTTTCCTTGCGAAGAATTAATGCTAAACTCTAAACCCACCAATGTGTGATATGCGCTGGATCGTTGTGCCAACACGTGGCTCCTCCCTTTATCACATCACAAGTTTCAATTCTTACTGCATCGCAAGTTGTTTTGTTTAACTTGCGAAGTCCTTACCACATCAATAATCGCCGATGCGAATTTGCATTGTGCTAACACATGGCCCTTCTCCTCATCGCATCACAAGATATATTGTTTGACTTGGCATGTCATCCCAGTCGTTGGTCTCTTCCCCTTCATATCTGCGATTTGATCCTCGTTGTCCGATTTCCTCCTTTGGAAATATTCTAAGTGTTTCTGTCTTAGTCGATTTCCCTGCTTTCTACCGTCACCGCTCTGCAACTCTGCTATCCTTCCCGAGCTTTATTCAATATTTAAAAGTGATGATCTCTCCCGAGCTTACGAATGAGCCCGCCTCGACCTTGTTCGGTGTGTAATGTTCTGAACGTGCCCATCGGTTTGGCTCTTGAACTATTTTGCACATGAATAAGCCTGACTTGAGCCCTCCTGCATGATTTTCTCTCTGCTGCTCCTCTGGCTTACATTACACCTCCAATTCTGCTGCTTCCTTGATTTTGGTTCTGGTGCACCTGTGATGACGAATCCTCATTGAGCTTGTGGTTATCCTTTCGAGCATATTACAGGTCCTTTTGAAATTTTAACAATTGTTCCTCAATAACCTTGAACTGCTCAGAACCTCTCTTGACTTTTAGCTGAGTCAAATTAGGCTACAACATGAAGCATAAGTTCCATAGCCACTAATTCTAGCTCCAAATCATTTCTTCATTAGATTTAATTTCCTCGTTAATATTCCGTCATCAATGGTGTTGATTCCTCCTCCTCCATCCATATTGCCTCTAATTCCTCTAAAATGGCTAGCTCTTCCCCATACATCAAATCCAATACCAATACCACCACCTCCCACCCCTAACCATGCTTTATCTAAATTCCATAACCAAATCCACCTTCAATCCCTAAGCCATTGAATGCATCAAGTTTAGAATATGGTGTTCATTACCAATTTTATTTTCACAACTACAACATGTTAATCAAACCCACAACCTGAGGTATTATAATAAATTTCATACCCAGAAAGCCCAAAATTTTTGTGTCATTGGAATTATGTTGAATTACCTTATTAATCTTCACATATTTATAAAATATTGACTGATTATTAAATGTTTGAGCAAGTATTTTTTTCCTGCAAAAAGAAACACATATTCTCATTCATTATGAAAGGAAAATACATTATATATATATATACACTATATCATGTGCATTAAGCTGAAACTGTAAACAATCGAGATATACAAAAAAAAACAAAAATGCATCTCTAGGTATATGAGTATACATCCATAAAAAGTTCGGCAAAAGTAGAGACAAGAAAAAGGATTGTATTCTGTCTAACAACTAGAAGCATAATGTAATCAGTTATGAAAGACATAATAGATAGAAACAAAATGGATACAAGAGTAGAATAGATAGGATAATGTATATAGTGTGAATTTTTTTAAAAAGGGGCCATCTAAGTAAGGCCGATGATAGAATCAAAAGTGCTCAGAGCCACTGTACTCAATCACCACCCATAATCCCTGATACATGAGAAAGTGTGCTTTAGAAAGGTCATCAACAGTTTCATTCCTCTCCATGTAAACATGGAAACACGAGAAGGATGTGAAAGATAACATAATACACTGAATGTCACCCATAATATCAACAAATAACAAGTTTTTGTGACATTGGATCCTATTCACCCAGTTAATAACAATAAGACAATCCCAAAAACACTGAAAATGAGTGGCCCCCTTTTCAACAAAAAATGAAATAAAAGCTTGACATGCAAGCACCACAACCCAATTATATGATCCCTTGCCTAAGCCCATCTTCACATGAAAATAATGGGTCTCAGAAAGATGAAAAACAAAACCCCCTCCATAAACAAGATTATTCCCTTGGGAAGCCACATCGAAATAACCCCATGGATTTGATAAATCCACATGCTTTGGAACAATAAAAAATCCATGAGATGGATAAGGGACCTGAAATAAATGTTTAAGGATCACCAAACTTTCCACAACATATTTAACAAGACAAGATGGAGAATCCATAAAAAAGTTGACTCATTACGTGCTATCCAAATCCACTAACACAAAATCAAAGGGAGAGCCCGAAAAGGATTTGTGAGTTGATATCCCACCTAGGATATCCAAGCATCTAAAAAATATAAGCCTCACCAATGGAAATTTAGCCCCAAGATGGAGCAACGAATATCCCAAACACGGACCACATATGATCAATGAATGAAAAAATGATCAATCGACTCCCCCAAAGCCTGGAAAAGAGCACACCACCCCGACCCAATCGTAAATTGACGTTGCATGATATAACGCATTGGAATATTACTAGTCATGATAGCCCATTATAGAAATTTTGTTTTTGTTGGACACTAATATTTCCATAAAATGCCCCACCACCAATCAACGTTAGGTCCAATTTCAACCGTGCTGAGATAGGTATAGCCAATTTTTGGGACATAAACACCATGAGGAGAAATCGCCCAAACTAATTCATTCAACTGGTCACATAACCAAACAATTCTAAAGCATCAATTTAAAAATACCATTCCACCAACAAATATTTTGGAAACTAAAGATACTGCGTAGACCACCAACCCTGTCGCCACAGAGTTGTGCGCACAATATTTGCATTCTGTGATAGCTAGTAAATGCCCCTATCATGTAAAAATGATATAAGAGGTTGAGATAGTATATGCTCATTTCTTTCCCCAGGCCATGGATCCATGCCAATATGAAGTCGCTGGTCATTACCAATCCGCCACCCCAGGCATGATGCCACAAGATCCAAGGAATGAATAGTCCTCCACCAAATCACAAAAATATTTTTATGAGACTTATTTGGAACACAGATCCAATCATCGAGAGATAGTGACTCTATGTATTTTTTAACACCTACCTGTGACCACAAGATCTTTGAAGAAATAAGCCTCCAAACACTTTTTGTTTCTAGACATTTAGAGAAAAGGAAAATGTTTTTTTAGCCCCTAGACACCAAGGAGTTTTGGGATAACAAGTATTTAATAGTTAACACATTTTTATTGAAGTTACTAAGACGTGAAAACTTGTTTTACTATGAAAGTAATATGCATCTAGAGATTTTTAGGTAAGATATTCTATATATTCAAATATTTTGGTGTCATACATTTTTGAGTTTTTAGGTAATATATTCTATATATTCAAATATCTTGGTGTCATACATCTTTGAGTGGTAACCATGCAATCACATTTTGACTCTACTTGTAGGGAATGCAAAGAAACAAGTCTATGTTATAAAAAATATGGATTTGTAATATGAACCTAGTAAATTTTATTTTGATTTGTATTTTAAAGAGAGAAGAAAATAAGATAACATCTATATTGAATTCAAATTGTTATCTAATATCTTTAAACATAATTAATGTTAAGTTTTAGATTTTATTTTCTTTAATTGCCTCTAACAAATATTTTGGTCCCATGTTCTCATAATGCCCATTTCAACTTATTTTTTCAATAATGTCATCACCATGTCCTAGGTCCACTCATCCCACTTTACCATTCCCATTTCAAATAAATAGTATCGTGATTGTATTTTCACTCAAGTCATTCTATTTTTACAAACTTTAACATTTTTGACAACATTAGCAATTTTCAATTTACATTGATAAATCTTAGTGGAATTAAATGATTTAATATTTTGGATAAAGTTGTTATCAAGTTACATTTTCAATAGCAATAACTTCATTAACTTGATGATGAGTTCTTACTCTATTCATGCTTTGTTTTATAATGCATCCTCAATTTCACTTATGAGTTGACCTCCTTAATATATTTTAATAAAACATTCCAATAATAATGAAATATCAATGCATACAACATAATAAAATTAAATAGAAAATCTGAATTCATGGATGCATGCAATTTTAAACATACTCATCATAAAAAAAAATAAAAATGTACATATACAAAACAAAAATCCAACATTTAGCAAGATCAACATTCCAATAATAATGAAATATGAATGCATACAACATGATAAAATTTCCATTAATATAATAGAAAATAGAAAATTTGAATGCATGGATGAATGCAATATTAAACATACTCGTTATTAAAAGAAATGCACAAACACAAAACAAAAATTCACATTTAGCTAGAAATAAGTATAGTGAATAAGAATAGTTGCGTTACATCTAAGACCTTTTGTGACTCATAATATAGATGAATGTTTTTCTGATTAATCACATCATTAGGATTTGGTCAATGTTTCAAATCAACTATTGTGGTTCATCCTGAGGACAAGGAAGAGAATCTAATCGATCTTAATGAATAAATAGGGATGCATCATTGCCGAGAAATAGCCGTTAAGAAATAACTATTAAGAATTTAAAACTAGCCATTAGAAAATCACTTATTAAAAATTTTATGATTTAGAATTGATATTAATTAATTATAAAATAAGATATTATTAAACACTAGTCATTAAAACTAGACATTAGAAAATTAGTTATTATTATTATTTTTTATAGTTTAGAATTAATAAATCAATTAATTATAAAATAAGGTTTTAATTAATATAATGGAAAAACATTTTTTTTACATTAAAAAGGTGGTTTAAATTTTTTTATAAGATATTATTAAGTAAAATAAATAATAATTGATAGGAATGAGGGAGGGATAAATTTTTAATAAAATATTATTAAGTAAAACAAATAATAATTAATTTAAAAATAATAGGAATGAGTAAGAGATAAAATTTTATTAAAAATGATAGAAATGAGTGAGGGGTAATCCTAATGATGTGATTAATCGGAAAGACATTTATCTATCACAAAAGTCTTAGATGTAAAGTAAATAAATATTTTTAATAAAATTTTACCCCTCACTCATTCCTATTATTTTTAAATTAATTATTATATATTTACTTAATAATATTTTATAAAAAATTTAGCCCTTCCTCATTTCTATTAATTATTATTTATTTTACTTAATAATATATTATAAGAAAATTTAAACCTACATTAAAAAAAAATGTTTTTTCTATTATATTAATTAAAATCTTATTTTATAATTAATTGATTTATTAATTCTAAACTATATATATATATATATATTAATAAAATCTTATTTTATAATTAATTGATTTATTATTTCTAAACTATAAAAAAATAAATTAATAACTGACTTTCTAACGGCTAGTTTTAAGTTCTTAACAACTATTTTCGGGCAATGATGCATCCCTATTTATTCATTAAAATCGATTAGCTTCTCCTCCTTGTGCTGA